>JAPQWN010000005.1:10375000-10820000 GCA_028538565.1 Umbellularia californica
TTTTTTTTTTCTTGTCTCTTAAATTGACGCTTCACCTCACATCACTAGTAAAGTGAAATTACCAATAAACCCGCGGTTCATTGGTCCACCTAACAATGATGATGCCCGCCCAAGTGAGAGTAGATAGGAACGTAGAAACTTCCATGCTCCCCAAATTAATGCAAACTTTAAAAAACAAATATTTGTTGAATTGTTCAAAGCTGGTGGCCACATTGGTTGAGATGGAGAGACAGCTTAATTAGTTATCTATATGCTTACTTAGGCTGTTGCTTTCCTTGATTTATCATACCCTTTTGGACTTTTTTGTGAAGATACTATACCTAGACTTGAATCCAACTTATCCGTCAGAATCTTTTTGTTTGAAGTTTACTTATTGGCTGTGGCCAATGTTGCCCATGTTGCATTCTCGTAGAAGAATAAAATAAACTAGATAGGATGCTAAAGTATTATTTTATCCAAGTATGCATTATTAGTCATGTGATCCATTTCATCCACAAGAATATACAGTTGTGTAGTAGTTATCAATACTAGTTATCTTCATAGAGCATTGTTAGCAATCGGATCAAAACAAATTATTGTCAGCTACCCACTGTTCTTTTGCATTTTTTATACATATATACATACTAATATTTACACATTAATCCTTATGATCACTTTCCTTTAATTGTAGACAAATTGGCTGCCCGAGGAGGTCCCTTAGTGTATATTCGGTTTATGTTGTTTAATACTTTTAGTGGATGAATTGGGAGAAAACGTGAATGTGCAACTTGAGGATAACATCAAGTCGTATAAAGACAGAATATATAAATTCCAACTGGGGATGTGGAAAGAGGTGAAAGTCTTATGAGAATTAAAATTCAAGTTATTTTGATACATTGGCTTAATAATTAGTGAGGATTGAGAGATTGAGGAAGATTTAGATCAGATCATAGGATAAGAGTGAGATGGTTGAAATGAAAACTTACCCCTAGATAGCTTTTGTAATTTGAGCTACCCGTTAAGATTGAAGAAATCTTTTTTATAGGACAATTATTAGACCAACTATGATCTATGGAGCAAAATGTTGGCCAAGCAGGAAACAACACATGTACAAAATGAGTGGAGGAGAGATAAGAATGTTGAGATGGATGTTTGGTAAAACTATAAAAGATAAAATAAAAAATGAGTACTTTCAATAGGGTTTGGGGATAGCATAGAAGATAATTAAGAGAGATTAATTTGAGATGGTTTGGATATCCAACATAGGCCACCAATAGCATCATTGAGGAAAATTCTTTATATGCAAGTTGATAGCCCATAAGGAAATGGGGTAGGCTGGAGAGAACATTGATGGAAATAGTAAGAATGGATATAAAAAAGTGCAACCTATCTAAGCACTTGGTTTTTTATAACTCAGAGTCGAGAAATATAATTCATATAGCTGATTCAACAATAGTTGGGACAATGTTTTCTATCTATTCAAAGCATTGGATCGTATGGCTAAAAATGTTTAATTGACCTTTTTTCCTCAGATGATTGTGCAATATGTTATGTGATTAGGAAATTCCCTACTGATACAGATGTGAAAGGGTGTCTTAATAACTTCAACCAAAAAACAGGGACATCCAACAACCCATTCATTAGAGAATCTTGACTAAAAAAATTCATAAGTCAGATTCTTTGAACCTGAATGATAATTGGGTCTAGTTTGAGTCCAGTTGGTTCATATTCGAATTTCCAATTACCCAAGTGAAATTTATAGAATACTATAAAATCATCAAAAAATATATATACATTAATAAAATTCTCTATCGATATTAATCAAACAATAGTACCTTGATATTGCAACTAGATTGACCATCCATGGGCATTATATGCCCCAAAAAAAAGGTCTTAATAGTATTGCTAGGATTCAAATTTTTTAAAAGTATAATTAATTTTCTAACTTGATCATAATTAAAATCTTAGTAGTGTAATTTTGTTCAAAGATTAGAAAATAAAAAATAATAAAATAATGTAAGATTTTCCCTGAAAGAAGAAACTAATACAAAGGAGTATGTCCAATCATGTATATCCAATCAGGATCATCAACATATGTCCCAATTAAAACAATTGTAGATCCCAAATATTGGATGGGTTTGTTTCATTGGAAAGCAGGCCCCAACAAGAAAAAAGAAAAGATGAAATGTCAGTGTGGCCGGATTGAGAAAAAACATTATTTAAAAAGCAACCTAATTAACCCTAAACGGATGCAAATAGATATCCTATATAACTATAA
This sequence comes from Umbellularia californica, assembly GCA_028538565.1. Classification (NCBI taxonomy): domain Eukaryota; kingdom Viridiplantae; phylum Streptophyta; class Magnoliopsida; order Laurales; family Lauraceae; genus Umbellularia; species Umbellularia californica. The sequence continues at coordinate 10,377,258 of JAPQWN010000005.1, forward strand.
AACAAACCCATGTATCCGTGGATTTACCAATGATCAACCAAAGGGGAGTAGGCAGGTTCCCATGTTAACCAAAAAAAAAAAAAAAGATATCCTATATAACTACAAAACAAACCAGAAAAATCAATAGGAACTATGCTTGAATCTGAAAAGGAACTTATAGAAACAAAGACTTTGTTTCCTAAGTCAAATTGTCACATAAAAGATAACTTAAAAGGAAACTAAATAAAATATGACACTATTAAATGAGACTCTATTTTTCAAATTGATCGTATGTTTTGATTGACAGTTTTTGGTGTCCATCCATGATGTGGTTGAGATGAGCCAAGTCCCACACATATATCACAAGTCTAGGAGGGAAGAGGGAAAAATCTCACGGGGCCTGTTTCTTTGCTGGAATTCCAGAAATTCCTGTCTGAGGAATTCTTGAACTTCCATACAAAGTGGGATTCCTAAATGCCTTTTTGGGCTTGAACATCTAGGAATTCCATCAAAATGCATAGAAAGTGAAATTCATAGATTCCTAAATGTTAAAAAAGACTTTTTATTTGGCTGGAATCTAGAAATGTTGGTAAAGAAATATGAAATTTAAAAATTTTAGGAGATCGTCTGTCACATTATATCCAGAAATTAATAAATTCCTAATAGAAATTTCACTAAAGAAATCGGGCATGGTGGGCTGCCGGCTTATTGTATGGTTGAAGAAAATGTCACGAAAAGGGGGGCCACATGATGTGTTTGCCTACGGGTATAGCTTTTTCTTTAATTGTGTCGTTTTGTGGGCCGATGTTAAAACCCATACAAGCACTAGCACTAGAAAACGGAACAGAAAGCTACGGCATATGCTTTTCCGATGAAAATACAGGACAAGCCACAAGATGCCATGAATGCTCTAGGTCATCCGCATGCCATTCCTAGACTATCCAATGACAACATGACGCTTGGTGCACTTCAGGAGTGAAAGGGATTTTCTGGGGATCGCGCGGAATAATTATACACGATTGTGTCTATCTGTTTTGGGATAATTACCTATACAGTCATGAAGCTGATAATAACTCCAGAACAATCCAAAAATATATATTTATCGTAAAATTGTTCAATCTGTGGGATATCGCATGCTACGATATCCTAAAAAAATAGGATATCGCAAGTTAGGAATGTATGATATCCCATAATCAGAAGCGGGAAGACTTGAACAGTGCATTTTTGCACCAAATTTGAACAGTTGATCTATCACGGTTATCGAAGAAATTACAAGAAAGTCACGTTTTGCAAGTTATAAGAACAAATTATAAACCACATTTTTTTTTCAAGCTTCTTGCTAACCGTGATAGATCAACGGTTCAAATTAAGTGCAATATTAGTCTTTACACTTATACAGCTATCCAACGGTTTGGATAGTGGTTTGGTGGTCTCACAGTAAACGAAAAAAATAAATACACGGACTGTTCAAATGATTGTGGGATATCCTTATTGCGATATTCTATGGATCGAATAGTTTTGCGGTAAATATACATTTTTGGGCTGTTTTGGGGGCTATTATTAGCTTTATGACCGTCCATACGGTAATTGTCCCTATCTTTTTTTTTTTCTTTTTTTTTTTTTTTCTAATCTAACTTAGGGGTTTGGGACCCAGCCATATAAAGAGGGAAGTAGACCTTGAGTGAGATTAAGGGAGCTCTCTTGCGAGGAAAGTAGACCTCGAGTGCTGTGAGGTAGAATAGCCCTCGGGAAAAGTGACCCCTTCAATGGATTTCCAATAAGAATTTATATAGTTGAGATTCTTATATTGATGTCGGCGGATATTGGTGGTATACACCTCAAGAAAATCTTCAAAACTTAAGATTTCCAAATCCTATGAGGGAGGTTGGATTTGAAAACCCACATAAATGAGACTCTCCCCATATGAGAATTTACAATGGCCAAAAGTGTGTTTTCTAAATCCTTCAAAAAAAAAAAAAAAATTAAAACCCCAAGCATATTCTAACAAATTAATATATATATATATATATACACACACACACATTTGCCCCTTCTTCTAATATTTCTTTTAGATGGAGCCCCTGATATTGAGATTCCCGGGTCTGCTCTTGGTGAGGAATCCCCTAAGAATATGATTGTTGAGGCTAGGTAAACAATTTAAGCTATATCAATTTTCAATGATCAACATATCAACGGACAAAGGAATCACCCAAGTAATACTTGCCTTAAAATAGAATATGTGTCAAACACATGATTAATTCTCATAATCAAATTTAAAATAGCCAATTATGCAAACACTCCCGGTACAATTATGAATATTAATTGGATTTCACTTTGCAGCAACTTTTATAGTCTTGAACATGCATAAACTTTCTTTGAATGGCTTGACAGATGGTTCTTTTTGTATATAGTAGTAAATGTTGGCCACACAAACTACACCACATTTTCCTATGTCAAAAGGCAGAAGAAAATCTCCATACATGGAAGATCTTAATCCTTGGAAACCCGAGAGGTCCACCAGGCCACCACCCACTAAAAATGATGTGACATCTTGTCTCCTCGCATTTGAAATGCTGTATTTTTTTCACTAGAGTTTTAAATTCCAACCAACCAAAAGACCTTTTGGAATTCTTGGAATCCCACACTCTATACCATTTGTTGGAATTTCAAATCCTCCATAAACAAAAGGGATTTGGATTTCCACCTAAGGGGACAACTTCTGGAGAATTTGAAATTCTCTCATATATGAATTCTTGAAATTATTATAAAGAAACGATCCTAAGGATGTATTTATGCCACGAGAGGAATCTGTCTAAAGAGGAAGATTGTCGTGATTTTCTTTATAGCTCCTTTTTCGGTCTTTTATTTATTTATTTATTTTTTGTTCTCTAATAAATGGAAGTGATTAGACAGAAATCACATTATGGCCTTACAAGGTTGGGGGACATTCATGTGCATCCATCCCTCACCATTGGGTGAGGCACACTTACTTGGCTTTCCCTCTTTGCACATAAATATTTTTTTTGCAAATGACCATATATGAATTTTCCTTTTTTACACATGAATATTTCCTAAGATAAGGGATGGATGTAAATGAATATTCTCCTACAAGATTCGTGTCCTCAATCCAAACAAATAGTATTATTAAGAAAAAGGCCCTAATCATGTCCTCCAAAGAGTTCCTCTGATAATGTTTTGCTCGTTTCTTAGTTGTGATCTACAAAGTGTGCACCCTAAATGGATGGAACAACAATAATATGATGATGGCACCAGAAAATCTGCACACAGCCAATGCATGCAAGTAGAACTAACACCTAAATCATACATTCAAAGGTCCTGGAAGAGAATTATAAGATGCCACTAAAACCAATAAATGCACAGCCTAACATTAGTACAAAGTCAAAATCCCACTTCAATTGAAGTGGGCCCATGATGTAAACCTTTTACCAGCGATTCAACCAATACGGTGTGGGACAAAATCCCACGACGATATTCCAGCCCATGCGCATCCCTTGCACGGTTGCCCCTAATTCCTATCGTGATTCGTGAGCCCGAGACGTACGTACATTCGCTGCTACAGCATTGAATCCCCCCTCACTCAAACTAACTTTTCCCATTCATTTTGATTCAGTTTTCCCCAATTCCTCTCCCCTCAAAAGTCAAAACAAACTCTTTTTCAAAAGTCTCTCTCTCTCTCTCACTCAAACTAACTTTTTCCCATTCAATTTGATTCAGTCTTCCCCAACTCCTCTCCCCTCAAGGGCACGTTTGTGTAGAGGCAACTTTCATGAAAATATAAAATTGCCACATCAGCAAATTCTATGGTTTTTAAATTTCTCAGAAATGGTTTTCTGAGGAAATTAGAAATTCATGTTTGGTGCAAAAAGGTTTTCCTCGATGAATTAGTGCTAATGTTGTTTGGTGCAGTTATGGATTTCTTTAGTGAAAACCACTTTTTAGTAAAAATTATTGGGTGGGTGGGTTGGTATGTGTGTGGGGTGGGTGGGGTTGGGAGGGGAGGAGGAAGAAAGAGGGTGGCTGGGTGGAGTGAGGGTGAGAGAGGAAATTGGGGGGTTAGTTTTCCGTGGAAATGGACTTCCCATACCCCCCATAGGAAGTCTATTTCCATGCTTAGGAAGGAAAAAGCTGACGTGGCGAAAAAGCATTTTCGCGGAAAACTGCTGCACCCAACACATGAAAAAGAAGTTTTCCGCAGAAAACTACAACCTTTTCCGAGGAAATGGACTACACAAACAAGCCCCAAAACAAACTCCTTTTCAACACACTCTCTTTCTTTTGCTCTCTCTCAATAACAAACAAAGTCATATTGAATAATGGATTAAGATAATATTGAACTAAATATTAATTAATAAAAATATTAATTATAATCATATTTTTCTTAGCCATCAGACTATAAACTCTTATTTCCTTAACCAAACATGTTGGAATGCATTTTTTAACGGTGATCATTGATAGAAATATCCATTTTTTAACAGTATATTTCATATTGAAAGATATATTCTTTTTTAAAGATCTAAAATGCAAATGAAGACTTTGATATAAATCGAACCTTTTTTGTCTACTTTTTATATCATTATAATAGAATATAATTTGATGTTTAATAAGTATCATTTACGAAATCGTTTAATACATAAACACATATCATTTAAATAAATATAGAAAAATGAATCACATGTGTAAATGATGCGAAAATCGTGTTATTAGATAAACGTTGTAAAAAGAAACACATGTATAAACATTACATACTTAAAACTTAAATATTCATTTTATATATATATATATATATAAATTATATTTATATATCCTATGCGTAAAAGATAAAATGCCCCTAAACAAAACAGGGCATAGTGGGCTGCCGGCTTATTGTATGGTTGAAGAAAATGTCACTAGAAAGGGGGCCACATGATGTGTCTGTCTAGGTTATAGCTTTTTATTTAATTGTGTCGTTTTGTGGGCCGATGTTAAAACCCACACAAGGACTAGCACTAGAAAACGGAACAGAAAGTCCATGGCATATGCTTTTCCGATGAAAATACATGACAAGCCCACAAGATGCCATGAATGCTCTAGGTCATCCACGGACCACATGCCATTCCAAGACTATCCAATAACAACATGACGCTCGGTACACTTCAGGAGTTGAGGATTTTCTTAGGATCGTGCGCAATAACAACCCCGTACTTGGACAATTTTTTTGTCCAGAATTTGGGACAAACTCGCATGTGGCACAATTCTAGAGGTGCTTTTTTCCCCTCTCTCAAAAGTTGCACATCTAAGACTATGCCACATGGGAGTTTGTCCCAAATTCTGTACAAAAAGTTTGTCCATTTAGATTTTTTGGTACAATAATTATACGTGATTGTGATTGTGACTGTGTGTTATCTTTTTGGGACAATTACCGTAGGACATTTATAATGGTTACAATAGTTTCAGACCAGTCCAAAAATATATATTTACTGCAAAGCTGTTTAATTTATAGGATATCGCATGCTACGATATCCTACATCCCTATGCGATATCCTATGGAACGAACAGTTCTACGGTAAATATATATTTTTGGGCTGTTATGGAGGCTATTATTAGCTTTATATCCGTCCATACGGTAATTGTCCCTATCTTTCTTCTTTTTGTTTTGTTTTTTTTTTTTTTTTCTCATCCAACTTAGCGTTTGGTACCCGGCCATGGAAGTAGACCTTGAGTGAGATTAAGGGAGCTCTCTCGCGAGGAAAGTAGACCTCGAGTGGGTGAGTGGGGTGAGGTAGAACAGCCCTCAGGAAAAGTGACCCCTTCAATGGATTTCCAATAAAGATTTATATAGCTGAGATTCTTATATTGATGTCGGCGGATATTGGTGGTATACACCTCAGGAAAATTGATATCAATATATAAATCTTCATAACTTAAGATTTCCAAATCCTATGAGGGATGTTGCATTTGAAAACCCACGTAAATGAGACTTTCCCCATTTGAGAATTTACAATTGCCAAAAGTGTGTTTTCTAAATCCTTAAAAAAAAGTAGTGAGGAACAGGGGTGGATCCAGGAACGCCACCCATACATGGAAAAAGTAAAAATAAAAAATAAAAAATAAATAAAAAATTAAAAATTAAAAATTAAAACCCTAAGCATATTCTAACAAATTAATATATATATATATATATTTTACATTTGCCCCTTCTCCCAATATTTCTTTTAGATGGAGCCCCCCATGTTGAGTTTCCTGGGTCTCCTCTTGGTGAGGAATCCCCCAAAAGTATGATTGTTGAGGCTAGGTAAACAATTTAAGCTATATCAATTTTCAATGATCAACATATCAAAGAAAAAACGGAATCACCCAAGTAATACTTGCCTTAAAATAGAATGTGTCAAACACATGATTAATTCTCATAATCAAATTTAAAATAGTCAATTATGCAAACACTCCCGGTGCAATTATGAATATTAATTGGTTTTCACTTTGCAGCAACTTTTATAGTCTTGAACATGCATAAAATTTCTTGGAATGGCTTGATAGATGGTTCTTTTTGTATATAGTAGTAAATGTTGGCCTCACAAACTCTACCACATTTTCCTATGTCAAAAGGCAGAAGAAAATGTCCATACAAGGAAGATCTTAATCCTGGGAAACCCGAGAGGTCCACCATGCAACCACCCACTAAAAATGATGTGACATCTTGTCTCATCGCATTTGAAATACTGTGTTTCTTTCATTTAAATTTTAAATTCCAACCACCCAAAAGACCTTTTGGAATTCTTGGAATTCTACTCCTTATATCATTTGTTGGAATTTCAAATCCTCCATAAACAAGAGGCATTTGAATTTTCACCTTAAGGGACAACTTTTGGAGAATTTGAAACTCTCTCCAACATGAATTCTTGAAATTCTGATAAAGAAACGGGCCCTAAGGGTGTATTTATGCTACAAGAGGAATCTGTCTAAAGAGGAAGATCGTCCTAATTTTCTTTATAGCTCCTTTTTTTTTTTTTTTTTTGTTCCCTTATAAATGAAAGTGATTAGACAGAAATCACATTATGACCTTACAAGGTTGGGGGACATGCATGTGCATCTATCCCTCACCATAAGGTGAGGCACACTTACTTGGCTTTCTCTCTTTGCACATAAACATTCTTTTGTTGCAGATGACCATATATGACTTTTCCTCTTTTACACGTAAATATTTACTAGAAGTATCTCTCACCCTACGGGTGAGTAATGGATACAAATGAATATTCTCCTACAATGTTCATGTCCTACATCCAAACAAATAGTATTATTAAGTAAAAGGCCCTAATCATATCCTCCGAAGAGTTCCTCTGATAATGTTTTGCTCGTTTGTTTGCTGTGATCTATAAAGTGTGCACCCTAAATGGATGGAACAACAATAATATGATGATGGCACCAGAAATCCGCACTCACCCATCGCATGCAACAAGTAGAACTAACACCTAAATCATACATTCCAAGGTCCTGGAAGAGAATTATAAGATGCCACTCAAACCAATAAATGCACAGCCTCACATTAGTACAAAGTCAAAATCCCACTTCAATTGAAGTGGCCCCATGATGTAAACCTCTTACCAGCGATTCAACCAATACAGTGTGGGACAAAATCCCATGACGATATTCCAGCCCATGCGCATCCCTTGCACGGTTGCCCCTAATTCCTATCGTGATTCGTTGGCCCGAGACGTACGTACATTCGCTATTACAGCATTAAATCCCCCCTCACTCAAACTAACTTTCCCATTCATTTTGATTCAGTTTTCCCCAATTCCTCTCCCCTCAAAAGTCAAAACGAACGCTTTTTCAAAACTCTCTCTCTCTCTCACTCAAACTAACTTTTCCCATTCAATTTGATTCAGTTTTCCCCAACTCTTCTCCCCTCGAAACAATCTCTCTTTCAACTCTCTCTCTTGCTCTTGCTCTCTCTCAATAACAAACAAAGTCACGCGCATGGAAGGAGGAGAGGAGAAATCAGGACCCCAGAACGGGGAAGGAGAGGGGGTCCCACCAACCTCCTCCATCTTCCGGTACAACTCACCCCTGGTGCAGGTTTGCCTGATCGGCCTAGTCTGCTTCTGCTGCCCGGGGATGTTCAACGCCCTCAGTGGCATGGGGGGAGGTGGGCAGGTCGACCCCACCGCTGCCAACAATGCCAACACCGCCCTCTACACTACCTTCGCCGTCTTCGGCGTCCTCGGTGGCGGTATCTACAATGTCCTAGGCCCCTACCTCACCCTCTTCGCCGGCTGCTCCACCTATGTCCTCTATGCCGGCTCATTCCTCTACTACAACCACCACGCTGACCAGACCTTTGCCATCATCGCCGGCGCCATCCTCGGTGTCGGGGCTGGCCTCCTATGGGCCTGCCAAGGCGCCATCATGACGTCCTATCCGCTGCCTGCCCGGAAAGGCACCTATATCTCAATCTTCTGGAGCATCTTCAACCTCGGCGGTGTCATCGGCGGCCTCATCCCTTTCGTCCTCAATTACAACCGCAACCTCACCAAGCCGGCACCGGTCAGTGACGGCACCTATATTGCCTTCATGTGCTTCATGTCCGTCGGCACCGTCCTCAGTCTCACCATCCTACCGGCTTCCAAAGTAGTCCGGGATGATGGGTCCCGTGCCACCAACCTCAAGTACTCCAAAGTCTCGACGGAGGCATGGGAGATTCTCAAGCTCTTCCGCAACTGGAAGATGCTGCTCATTGTCCCCGCAGCATGGGCGAGCAACTTCTTTTACAGCTACCAGTTCAACCATGTCAACGGTGTCATGTTCAATGTTAGGACAAAGGGGCTGAACAATGTCTTCTACTGGGGTGCACAGATGATTGGGTCTGTTGCCATTGGTTCTATTCTTGACTTCAGCTTCAAGAGCCGGCGGATGAGGGGGTACGTCGGAATTTCCATTGTCGCCATCCTTGGGACTGCCATTTGGGGTGGTGGACTTGCCAAGCAGTTGCATTATCAGCGCAACCAACCGCAGGAGCTGTTGGATTTTAAGAGTTCTGGGGCTGACTACGCTGGGCCATTCGTCTTGTATTTCAGTTATGGGTTGTTGGATGCCATGTTTCAGAGCATGGTTTATTGGGTGATTGGAGCATTGGCCAATGACACCCAGACACTTAGCAGGTACCTATCAATCTTTCAATGTCTTTCCAATTCACCTACCGGACAGCTCATATGACAAAACCATGAATATATAGACATCATAGAAATATCACTTCGATTGAAGTGGAAACTGCCAACAATAGATGGATCATATACCAAAATATACAATTAACACCATATCATAAGGTGCACTCCAAGTAGGTGAAAAACATCTTTATTTCTACAAAACGAACATTAAACTGGAGTTTTATTTGAATCAGGTTACTCAGACTTCTGCAATTTCGTGGTTTAGAAGTGGCACAGTTTTGCCTCTTGCAGCTAGGGGTAGGATAAGATGATTCATATTTTCAAATAGCTTTGCAATGATACATTGATTCCTTGCAATACATAAATCAGACAAGTTTCTATTATTTCAAGTTGTTAATATGATGCGCCTAGGTTTCAGTCATTGCAATTTGAGTGTTTTATGAAACTTGGGTTACAATTCAAGAGGGTCACCGATCTAAATGTTGAATGCAACATTAGATCATGTAGATCTTTTGATAAAGGATCCATAGAGAATCGACCAGTTATTTGGATTGCTAGTTGCTACATTTTCACTCTGGATATAGAGTGGAATAGCAATCTACCTAACTCTGACTTGAATCAAGTTAGATCTGGGGTTTCATCCTTTATCAAAGAATATGTTGCATATTGCTAACAGGCCAAGAGCTGCCTTCTGACTTATCGTAAGGGCCTGTTTGGATGCCTAGAGAAGTTAGAGAAAATAGTAATGGAAAAACTGGCTACAGTTCAAATTTGTACTGTAGATAATTTTGTCCATCTGTTATCTCTAAATCCAAACAGACCTGAAAAGTGATGTACAGAGATTGTCAGATTAACAGAGGTAATGTTTTGTAAATATATAAGGTAAAAAGTTTGTAATGAAAGGAAATATATATGGTAATCTGCCAAATGCACTAAAGTAGTGACTCTGTATTGGATGTGCATAGAAACATTTAGGGTATGTTTGCCAGGAGAATTTAAAATGGCTTCCGAGGGAGAATGTCTGTCCATTCTTCCGCCAGCACTTTCTGCTATTTCATTTCTTGAGGTGAAAAGCATTTTCTGCAAATTTTGTGGTAAGCAAATTCGGGCCCAGGAGGTAGATAACTATTTTCTGCTGAAACACATTTCACTGTGAAAAGTGTTGAATCATCAAATAGAAACTGAGAACCTATGATGCCCAGATACAACATGGACACAACATGGAAATGCCACAGACACGGTAGTGATACGGATTTTACATATAAAAAAGTGAAATAATGGATATGATACAACATGTTGCATTGCCCATTTTAAAGTATCCGTGCATCATGCATCGTCCATCAGAGTTGAGAACCATAGAAAACTAAGTCTCAGTTTTTATTTCACAAAGAACGGTGTCATTGTGGAAATGAAGTGCTGCAGAAAGCGTTCATTCACACGCATCCCATTAGTTATAGCTACTTCACTGTTTAATCACATGCTTGTAAACATTATTCAGGGTTCATACTTCATAGCCCAAAACGCACACATGGTATGGATATAGATGGTTTATATCCAAATTCCAATTTGCAGTATTTACACAACTTTGATAAATTTTTCTTTGAATATAAACTGACTGGAGAAAATGATTCTCATAACCGATATAATTTGTTTGTCCATTAGCAGGGGATTTGTCTTTTCATTTGTTGATGAATTTGTCCTGGGAATGGCAGGTACAACGGGTTCTACAAGGGAGTACAAAGTGCAGGGGCAGCTGTGGCATGGCAGGTTGATACACGCAAGGTCCCGCCGCTGTCTCAGTTGATAGTGAACTGGTCCCTCACTGCAATCAGCTATCCATTGCTGATTGTATTGGTTATATTGGCCGTGAAGGACAGCGACGAGGTTGATGACAAGACAACAGAACCAGATTTGAAACCATCAGCTCCTCCTGCCATTTGAAACGTTTATTGACATTCCTTTCGTACCTTTTGTTTACAAACAGTTGGAACAATCTTTTTTAGGGTTTTTTAGGGTTCCTGTCTTGTGGGAGATATTGTGATCTTTAATGGATAGTGTATGAGAAGCTAATTGGTTTCTTGGTTTGTGAAATACATTTATCATTTTCAAGTTTCCAAATGTTTCTTTTGTTGTGTTGAATGACTAGTGATTCTTTCAACCTAGTTTTTTATTTCCTTGCTGTACAGGCACTTGAACTCACACACCCACACACACTTCACACGTCCCTAACCAGCTGGCAAACGGCTTGGGACTTCTTTCAGCCTAGTTTGACTAGCTAACTAATCAAATGAATAATAAATTCTCTATTTCATGGTCTAGCTGCTACTTCCTATTTATTTTGAGATCATCATTGATCTTTATCAGTTCTTAAGGTAGACAGTGGCTGATGGAGGGTTATATGCAGAATACTTGACTGCTATTCATTGCTCTATAGGCAGACAATGGGCGAAGCAACGTTAGTCCAATCAGTTTACTATTGCTCAGTAATATAGATAATATGCATTGAAGTGTTGCAGATTACAATTTGAAGGATATAGATGAACAGGAGATCAAGAAAGACATTGTACAAAATAACATGGGAAGACAAGATAGACTGAGGAGTTCTATAGAATATGACTTTAACATGATTGAAACAAATAGTAAAACTCACAAAGGCGGCCTAAGATAGATGGGTTTAGGCATTATTGATGCTGATAAATAATACATCTAATACAAGATGTGGGATGGGAGCATATTGACAGCGTTGGATACCAAGGGGTCATTTGTTTGCACTCATGTAAATGATGCAAATATGTAACGTTTACACACGATCACATATGATTGTGCTCATTTATGCAACACATGCGTAAATGAGGTGTGAAAATGGTGTGTAAATGAGGCCATCCACACCATTTTCCACCTCTCATTTACATAACTGAGGAGGTGGTAAACGATTACATATGTAAATGAGAAAAAGGCACCAGTACACATGCAATGGAGCTTCCACCTAGTACTGGTTACAGGATTGAATCCCTTCAAGGCTTCAGCCACTTTTTATTTTTTATTTTTTGCACTTTTGTGGGCACCAAATTGTTAATCCGAGGCATTCATCTTCTTTATTGGTTTAATAAACCCTAAGAAGTTTAGTTTCATTTCATAGATTTTAAGAAATTTGTGAAAAGTCCAAAAAATCATAAAGCTATAGATCTAATTTTCTGCAATTTTGTGGGCCTCCAATTCATGATCAAACTGTTCAATATTCTCATATTAGCAATAAGCATCAAGACGCTTAGGCCCTGTTTGGCATTGTTCCTCTGATGTTCCCGATTTTGTGCTGAGACAAGGTTGTGCTAAGATTATTCTGTGAAGAACTTGTTTGGCATTGTTATGTTAAATTGTTTTATTGAAAATATGCTGTGTGGATCTTGTTTGGCAATAACTTAACCCACTTCACCGACATGACAAAACCATAATTCAACTTCACACACTCACTCCCTTGGCCTCCTTTCTTCTTAACCACCATCACTCGCCAACTCCCTATCATCAATTCGTCATTCAACTACCTACCAGAGCTAAGGAAACCCAACTGTGCAGCCCCACAAAAGCATCCAATATCAACCCACTCACTGCACACACCAGTTGTTCATAGTTCATCCTTTTTACACACATAGACAATAATAAGACTGATAAAATCATATGAAGAACACAATGGACATTGCAATATGTTAATATGTGATTTACTAAAGATGTTAAGAGATTTAAGAAAATGTAATTAATACATCATACCCAGAATAAAAAATCTGTATGTAAGTGGATACAGGGTATTTATAATTTCAAAACCGGAATAGATGGGCAGGGAGAGAGATGGTAGGGGAAGAGAGATGGAGGAGAGAGAAAGAAAAAGTGAGATCAAAGGGGTGGGAGCTGACAAAGAAGAAGAAAGAAAGGGAAGAGAGGTATCATGTCGGGGCCGGTTGGGTTGTGAAGGAGAGGAGAAAAGAGAAAAAGGAAAAGAAAGAAATGCAAAGAAGAAGAAAAAAAACAAAAGCCAGAACTGGGTCGTCTGGGTGAGAGGGAGAGAGATTTGCAGGGCCGGCGCATCAGACCTTTTGGGGAGAGAGAGGACTGTAGATGATTTGGAGCCGCACGGGAGATCTTACATGAAGCCCTCTTGTGAGTCAAAAGGAAACGGAGAAGTAATTGTGCCCGCTAGATGCATCCATAAAAAAAAAAAAAACGAAGTTTTATCGTTTCACTTCCTTAATCCAGCGGGACAGATTTTTGGGATCCTTCCACAGAGAATTAAATTGGGAACGATAATTCTGCTAAATAAATGTGCTTTATACGGTTTTATCCCGTGGGAACATGGGATCGTCCCATTGGCATGATGCCAAACAAGGCCTTAGTTTCATATCATAGATCTTCATAGATTTTGAGAAACATCTGAGAACACAAACATATCTAAAACTGTTCAATGTACTGATTTACTCATCTGCAAATGATGCTACAGAAAAAATATGGTTAACGGGTTGCATTATGAACATTTGCATGTAAAGAAGTTACGTATGAACCCTTTACATATGTAAAACCTATTTTCACATCCATGCATAAAAGGCAAATGACCCTCATTCCCATAAGAAACAACAACGCTATTGCATGTGAAGAACCCTTTACATATGTAAAACCTATTTTCATATCCAATGCATAAAAGGCAAATGACCCTCTTTCCCATAAGAGACAACAATGCTATCTAAGGGACCTAGACATTAAACATTTATCCATATACAATTACAAAAGAAGAAGAAAGGAATAATTGGATTTTTAAAAAAAAATACCACTTTTCTTTATAGGATTCAAGTTGCAGTATGTTTTGTCTGTGGATCATTTTGTTGTAGAAGTATACTGTCCCCAAGCCCTCCAAGCTGTATATATTAGTAAATGAAATGAGTGCTTTGGAAGTAAATGATTACCATGCCTCCTGAAAGAATAATTAAACCTGATCAAATAAGGAAATGAGTGGCAAGCTGACTGCCCAATGGTTACACAAGAAGTTAAAATGAAATTCAGTTAGTGAGAAAAATCAAGAGTTCCTATTTCTAAGGAATCAGTTCAAGGACCAGGAAAGTACCTCCAGACCATGTTAAGGTCAATTTTTTCGGCATATCATAATGCCATCTCCAATAGGCACCTAGAAACCCGTAAATATTTTTTTATTGAGGAACTAAGATCTTGTAGAGAACTCATAAAATTAGAAAAAAAAATTCATAATAATGATTTATAAACTTACCATGCTGATACTGACTCGTTTATCCTCAAAAAGATCTTTGTTGAAGTTTCTTATGCTGACAGTCTTTGGGTCATTCACCTGCTGAAAGCATACTGTTGCAAAATGAATTTGGCAATAGCAATGGAGTTTTCATGAAGAAATATATTTACTTACAAGCGGGTCAGCAACTTTTCCATGCCAAAGAACATTGTCAATCACAATAACACCCCCAGTCCTCACCTGCATGAAGAAATGATCAGTCTATCCACAAATTGCTGACCTTAAAAATTGCTCAGGCAGGTCTATCAAGCTATTTGTATAAAATGCTGCACAGAAATGATAAAACCAATTGTAAGAAAATAATTTCAGCAATACAATACATAGATGGATGCCAGCTGAAGAAGATACATTCTTTAGGTCAAATGCACCTAGATTCGGAAAGACAATTTATAACATGCAATGAATATCTTCTGCTGAGAGGCACCTTTCATAGAATTCCTTGAGAAGAAAATCTCAGCCCCTTGTGGGACCCTCTTAACATGAATCCAGACCCCTTCACATGCTTAAATTGAGGGTAGGGATGATCCAACTGGGCTGGACATTTTACAAATATAATCCAAAATGAGACCTTTCTATTACTCCCATTCCCCCCCTTGATTGGAATATACATTCGAATGGGCTGCACAGGGGCTGTAGTAGTTGCCACACGGTAATCATTAGAGGTATCTCTTGCCAGAAGATTCACCATATATACATATATGGGCCCAAGGAGTAAGGGGTGTCAATTTGTTAGGCAAGGGCTGAGCACAAAGTGTACAAGCCCAGCCTGATTATAATCGGACCCCAAATTTTGGCCCATCCTGGCCATATGGGCTTGTGTCAAGCGCAAGTCTGCTCCTACTAAAAAATATCAAGCCCAGGTTGGGCATGGGCCCGATATTTTTTATAAATGATAAATGTAAACTTGAATGTGGAAATGAGAATATGAACCATCCCCTTTTTTAAAGCTAATTGTTTTACTCATCCTATATTTTAGAAGTTTTAGATCATCCATATAAAATTCTAGAACCAATAACTTTTTTTTTTCCTGTTAACTAGAACCAATAAGCTGAACGATCAATAAAAAATAAAATTGTGTGATTTTAGAAAAGTGACCATGATAAATTTATATATGAATGATTGTATATTGTTATTTATTTATTTAATATGCATTATAGATATACACATTGCAGTAGGCCATATATGGGGTTAGGCCTACCTGCCAAGCTGGTGGGCTCGGATGTTGAGAACCCAGGTGCGGCCCTTAGTTAAATGGAGTTGCATTTTAGGTCCAGCCCTGGCCTGCATGCCTTGTAACCTGTCCAAGCCTGTGCCATTGCCAGCCCTACTCAGGGTCGCACTCTGGGCTTCCTTGGCTTGTAGATAGGCCTAGGAGTCCTTTCTAGGAGTTTCTTGCAGTCCTGACAAGGGAAACATGCAGTAGCACCACAAGGAAAGGGCGATGGACAATCCTTCACAGTTAAAAACTTGAATATCTTATTCCACACCAGTCAAAAGACATATGGAGGTTTTTGTGCTTGCTGTATGACTTGGGACAACGTATTGCTAAAATTACAATCCAGTCATTGTTTGGACTTTTTAAGTGCTTAAATGTACCATTCAAAAAATTGCTTAATGGCTGCAAAGACAAGTCTGTGCCTTTGTGTGACCTATCTGCAACATTTCTAGAAAACATTGACCCTATTGAAGACGATCAACAGCTCATAATCAAGCTGCTGAGAGGGCAGGGGAACCTCCTAGTAGTGGTGCACTCACTTTTCTTGTTACAATAGGCTTCTTTACAAGCAAACTTAGGTTAAATGGCTGCAAAGATGGTCTGTGCCTTTATGTGACCTATCTGCAACATTTCTAGTAAACATTGACCCTATTGAAGTGGATCAACAGTTCATAATCAAGCTGCCGAGAGGGCAGGGGAACCTCCTAGTAGTGGTGCACTCACTTTTCTTGTTACAATAGGCATCTTCGCAAGCATACTTGGGTTATGGAGAAAATATGACAAAGTGTTTAATGTTCTAGTATAAGGGTAAGTCAGTGTATCAGCAGATAAAATAACATATTGGCAGTAAATGTCTGAAATAAAGCTCAAATATAGGACTTCTTCAATAAGTTGAACCTCTACAGGATTAATGTGAGCTTTAAGATGTTCCATACTTCTAAGGGAAGTCATTAGGCTGACATGCCAAAGAAACAATGGGTTGAAAGACTATCCCTTTCCTTTCCCCTTTAATAATTTTGTACTTTGTTTTGTTTTCAATAATATCTTCACCATCAAAATAAAAAATAACTATAAATAAACTCAGATGAAGTTAAACTAGTACCAATTGTAATAGCAACTCAAAATATTCACTGTACATTCTCTTCTCCGCATCAACAAATGCAAAATCATAACTGCATGAAAATAAATATTAAAAAAAAAAAACTAGCTGTCAGAAATTAGCCAAAATTAAAGTGCAAAATATAAGACAATATGTGCATAACAGACAGGAAAAAGAACATGAATCAGAAGTATTCCCCTAGTCATAAAGACAAACAACAACAACAATATTAATATTATATATATATTTCTATTTTTTAGGGGAAAGATAACAAATAACAATCCAACTATTTTGGATTCATTTTCTGAGGTAAAGTACTTTGGAGCTACAGATGTTTACTGGAGACGAACATTTATGGTCTAACCATAATCCTACTTCAAGAATACAAGTCACATAAGATTATTTTTTAATGGGAAACATGAGATTATTTGAAATCAACAAATACAATTATGGTAGAATATTAAAAGATATGTCTGAATTTCAAATCAACAACACACATGAGCGCGCACACAATCAGGCACTCACGTCCACACACACATGCGCAATCTCAGATTTGCATCATTCCAAACAACAGCATGCACATCAAAACATCTTTGCATGCTAATTTTATAGATAGAGTAAGAGAAGTCCTCCTTAACAGATTTGGAGGACATAAGGTAATGAATGTTTGGGGTTCATATAGAAACTACTGAACCATTTCCCCCGGTGTGATTGCAAGTTTTAGATCAACCATGGGACATGTCAAGAATGAATCTCCAACTCAAATACTTAAAAGGTTGTCTTCTCAGTTGCAAATAAATATTTAAAATTTTCAAAAAAGACCCAAGTTCCGAGTCACAATAGGCCTCCTTCATCGTTGATACAACATTCCCAAGGAGCACTAGTTCCTGTGCGAGGACTTCTCACAAAAGTGACATAAAGAGGGTTTCCCACCGGCTGAATTTTCACCTACGGGAATCTGGACGAGGAGAGGTGTGAGATTTTTAATCCCGATAGTTCACAAAGGCATTCACCAAAATTTGTGCACGGAAGACGAGTGGTGAAAATCTCCCTTTCCAACTGTCAGGTAACAAAGTGAGCAACAATAGCACCTGAAGCTCATTTTCTAGCACCATCTTCATTGAAATGTGCAGTAACCGAGTTGTTTTCCTTGAACTTCAAGCTTACAAGCCTCGGGAAATATAGAAGAAATAAAGGAAAAGCACCCTATCCCCTATGGTGTTCCTTTCACATAGATCATGCGCCTTCTACCACACTTTCTTCCTTTAACACAACGTGGAACACAGAATTAAATAGTTATAATGAACCCCATTTGGTTTGACTTTGGACTTTGATGACATGGATATTACATAGATATGGATGCCTTCATTTATGATCGCAACATCTAAAAAGGAGCTTCCATAAAAAACGGCTAGAACAAATCAATCCAACCATTTAATTTGCATACTCTTTGACTCTGCTTGTGATCATCGAATCAAACTGAGATTTACTCTTGAACCAATCATTGCAATCATCAAATCACTCGTGTGTGTGTGTGTGTGTGTACATTGATCAACTTTTAAGCAAAACGCAAAACTGTAAAAAATAGGAGGTTTCAGGAGACGAACCTGCAAGCTTCACCATTCAGAATCAAAGATTTCAAAGCATCCACTGCTAGTGCATGTTTCACATCAACCTAAACATTCACTCCACAAATAAACTGTCTTCTCTACAGGTGAAATTTTAGAATTTCTAGAGATAACACTTGGTATAGCAAAGAGATGAACAATATAAATCTGTCCATTGATTTACCTTTCTGTATCCGTCTGTGGACTCCATAACACAACATTTGAGAAAACAAGAATCATATATAGTTCTAGAATATCATCCCCATATAATTGTCTCATAGTCAACAGAAGCACAAGGTTTTGTCATCACTCATAACCACCAGTGGAATTTTATAAATTGTAGACTCAAAGTGTGAGGCCAAAGTATTGATTGTGAGAAGATGGTTTGCCATTCTTCTTATTATTATTATTATGGCATTAACTAATTTCTATCATATGAGTTCCATTTATTGAAAGCACATCTCTAGCACCCTAGAAACAGTATTTCTTAATATAATATTTAAATATCACAAGGCTTAAGGAAAAAACCTTGCTCCAAAGTCGCCAATAGCAACAGCAATAAAAGGTTCTTTAAGTATCATACGAACATGATATCACAGTTCTAGCATTTGATATTGACCACTGTAATACTTATACGCTGCTGTAATAAAGATATTACAAACACACGAGTCTCAACTACAACGCACTTTTAAAATGGCGATGGCTGGGAAATCAGTGTAAAGATCCTGTATCCTTTTAAAAAGAGAAGAGAAAGCAATTATTTGAAAATTTTGCCAATTTGTTGTAACTGCCAGTCCCAAGCGTGGATAAAGGAGGAGGGTTGGGGTCAGGAAGGTTGACAGCCAACATAAAACTTTTGTCACAACTACAACATGAATTCTGAGACACTGGCATTTTATAGACTGGAATGGCAAAACAGAATTCCTGTGGCTTTCCATTTGATGATGAGGAAAGCAATTATTGAATTAAACTCCCGCTAAACTATGACTCTTGACAAGACTCCTTAAACAAAGAAACCTACTAGATAAACTAACCAAACTAGGACTCTCCTAAGAGTAGGCACAGTTGAAAGGTGGTCATTGTCACAACTCACAACCATACATCATAGTTCCAAGGGGTCATGTTACTCAATTGGGATTTTTCATTGATGTGTTTAGAGAAGCAAACTGAGAAACCAACCCTTTCAATGAAATCAGGAGTTCATAGTATGATTCTACAATATGCTCCTAATGATCATGGCCAAAATGTTATATTAATGGACGATATAATGAGCCAAAAGCTGTGTCGGCCCCTTTCGTCCCCTTTTATTACTTTGAATTTTTTGGAACAATCTCAAAAATAGATATATGAATGTCCCATTCTTAAGAGCTCTTTGGGGGATGTAATAAAAAACTAAATAATAATAATAATAATATACCTGCACCTACCATATAGTTTCCAATATATTTTATGTTTTGGCTTGTAGTTGTCACAGAACGGTAATGGTGGCTACTAAAATGAATGCATCACAAGTGAAACCATTATGTAACGGCTGCATTTTTCAAGTGATGGTTCTTAAGCATATTTAAGTCGCAGCCTCGCAGGAAACTCTATTGATTTAGGATAGCTGTATGGGCTCCCACCATCCATGATAATAGAGAATGATATAAGTCATATAATGCTCTCACTGTTGATATAACAGCATAATGAACCTTTTTTTTTAATGGTTCTATAATGCCATATGATGGGCCTTTTTAAACATTTAAGAATTTCTAAAAGGTGGCAACAGAATCAAATTGGCTTAAAATATTCAATTTAATGATCTACTAGCACAACCACCCGTGCTCAGCATGGTCGCATTATAAATTAAAAATTCTTACATTAGAAAGGTTATGTGGAGTACCTCTTTCCATCCATTAAGTAGGTTGCATAAATGAAAAAAAAAAAACTAGACAGAAAGGGGGTTAGAAGAGATGGGGTGGAGCAAGAGACTTAAAATAGGAAGAAGTGGAGAGTAGTGGGTGGCTTGATGAGATAAGGATATGAGTGGGTAGTTACATGGAGAGAATGTGAAACATTTTAATAAAGAGGGTTAGCTGTCAGTCAAAATTACAACTGACGGTCAAAATTAGATCCAAAACCTTCCAACTTAATATATTATAATAGTGTGTTTTTAGACATAGATAAACCAATAAAATAAAATCTAATAGTCTGAATATATGGTGTTAATAAATATTAGTTAAAAGCCTCATATTTTTATCTAAAAAATGGTAATGTCCACAGCTGAAAATGGAACATACTCGGCATTTCGCAAAGGTGTCAGCTATTTTTAAAATATGACCGCCTAATTGTTTGGTCCCTCTGGTCATGCCCATACTTTTCTTTTTGTACAATTCTCTAACTGACCTCTTTCATTACTTTCTCAAAATATGTCATCTATTTGGCACAAAATGTGAAACACAGAAAGATAGATATAGCAACCAATAGAGTACATATAGAAAAACATGATAAAAAAAGTGTTGCAAGAATAAATAATCCTAGCTCTAGTAGTTAAATGAACGGCATGCTGAATGATGGAGATCACATAATACCTTATGAGAAACACCAGCTCTTTGATAGTATCTTTTTGCAATTTCAAGGCATTTTGCATTTCTTTCAATTGCCACCAACTGACCAGATCCCGGTAGAACTAAGGCAACAGCTAAGGATGAATACCCCTATTAAAATGAAATACTGCTTTATTTATCATTTATAATAAAAGAGCAATTTTGACAGAAAAACAATTTTGAAAACTCAACTAATTGAAAGAGACCATGGAAAAGATAGCATGAGCAAGAATGCTGCATTCTTTACAATGTACAGCATGACACTGCCTACTGATGGAAAAGGGGGATAAAAAAAGAAGATTTTACATTCAGTGTATATATTTTTATGCCAGATACAATCCCTTCTAAGGGAGCCACTTATGTAACGATTAGATCCATGAAAAACTTAAGATACTTGCTTTACCAACCCAAAAGCTTAAGTTGATAGGTGGAAGGCCCATACAGGTATATTAAGACATGTCAAGGCTATTACTTAGGCGATGTGGGACTTCCCAACACTCCCCCTCACGTGCAGGCCAAACAGATTTCATGGACGGGCCTATCACGTGGGCTACACAAGAACAACGGGATCATAACCCGCTCTGAAACCATGTAAGAAACCATATACCAACCAAAAGCTTAAGCTAATAGGTGGAAGGCCCATACAAGTATATTAAGACATGTCAAGCCTATTACTTAGGCGATGTGGGACTTCCCAACACTTGCATCATCATGAAACCATCGGAATCAACAAAATTTAGTACCATGAACAAATGAAGACAATGTATGAGTGCTTGGTGATTCCTGGAAATTTAAAATATTGGCGAGAATAGTTATGTGTTTATCTCAAATGGGTGTGAGTAATGAAAATGCATTGTTGCATCCAAGAAGGGCATTTAGGAAAATACGGCACTGTCAACTGCCAAGCATATACATACAGTCAGGCCCGGGCTCCACTAAGGCAAATTTCTGGATTTTACCTCACTCGTGATATGAAGTGACATGGTAGAATAGCCAGAATTCAGGCAATCATCACCAATCATGGAGAGGGCATGATCCAGTGCTTTGCCTTCATGAGAGGTGTACAACAATTCGTGGATTTGCCCTACATTACCAAGGTGTCTTTTCGGGGATAAAATAAAAGAATTTCCTAACACGGAATCCACATATAAATTATGTAAAATCATTGCCATGTATGGGACCCTGATACATTTAGATGAAGGCACCGGGTCAGTATATACATAGGGAAAAAAGAGGGAATGCAGCTAGTTGCATAGAATGTGAGACTATTAAATGTGCAGAACACGTACAGTATATACACCAACTTCAATACATCTTTTAGCCCCGAGAATCTGGACAAGCATTGCTAGTAGTTGTGCTTGATCAGGAGACACCTACCAATTACAGAATAGATTACGTTAACAAATATCTATGAACATGTAAGAAAGCTAATGTGTGATGAATGAACCAAGGAGTTCAATAAGCAATGAGCACAAGGTAGATAATGGTAATCTATTTTGTAACTGATAAGTCCTTAAAAATGCACATTTTTATGGTTATTTTTGGTAAGTTTAAGGACTTATCAAGCCAAGAGAGCCTCATTTATCATGATTTTATGCATTTTTGTGATCCATTGTAGTAAATTCTTGCATAATTTTCTAAAAAAACCATCATTTTTTTTATCAAATCATGAAACCTGACATTTTTTTAATTTTATTTTTGGAAAAAAAATTTAATGTGTTTTTCGCATGAAATTAATTAATCATCAGGTGCATTCATTCATCATTTCCTGAGAGATGGGCCCGCAATCATGCATTTGTGAATTAAGGGTAAATTTGTCTTTTCACATGAAATTCATTTTTTTTTTTTTAAAAAATGCTCAAGCCTGATTGGTATCAGAGACTTACTTGGCTTTGATAAAAAATCTAGTCCCACATGGTTGGGACTAGAGTTCATTGCATATATCTTCATATCATATGATTAGTGCATGTTTAAGTGGTTGGAAATTTAAGCTTTCAGATCTTTAAGACAGAAATCAAAAATCAGTTTTGATGAACCTATGTTGGATATCCAAACAGTCCACATATGACATACTTTTGAAGCATGAAATCAATGGATAAAAGTCCAATCAATTGTGATTAATTAAAAATAAAGTTTGGTACAAATTTAAAGATAAAATATCTTGATTTGGATGGTAAATCTTGTATAAGAACAAGGCTGGAAAAAAAAAACAGTCCCTGACACCAAACAACCCACTTTCTGCATAGTTTCAGGAAAACTGCAGAAACAGTTTTTGGTAAAAAGTTGGAAGTGGGTAAACTAGTCAAATCATGGTATTTTTCTGTGAAATCTGGAGAAATTGAAGTTCAACATGTGTTCTATCACGACCCAAAATTTCAGATCAAAACAATTTCAATAGGTTTGTAAACCAGGGGCTTGAACATGGCATGTTAGGCTGTCTGTGTGTAGAATTTCTGCACATTTATAGTTTTTTTAGATCATGTTTATGCATTCATATTTCATTCATTTTAATTCCTTTTTCACTTCCGTTTTTTTTTTTTAATTGATTCATGCATCATTGACTCATTGTAGTTCAAAACCTAGCCATTAAACTCAAATTAGGAAAATCATGCATAAAAACAGCCCTGCATACTAGTTTTCTAGACTTAGAATCTTCCAACATCTCATGGCATACATTGCATTACTAAATTTCTAGCTTTAGGATTAATTTCTAATTTTGTGTTTTTGATTATTTAGATAATTTCCAAAAATAAAAGATCTTTCTAATTTTTGTTAATTGAAGATTTTAACTTAGGAAATTTCTTAAGATTTAGAAATTCTAACATAAGGTATGATTGACTTAATGCTTTCTAAATTTGTTATGATTTGAAAATCTTTATTTATTTGGAAAGTCCTTAACTTTGGGGAGTTGATTAACTCAGTTCACTAACTTAGGAAATATACTAACCCTAATTGCCTAACCTAGTTTATAATTTAGGAAACTAATTTAGTAAGGTTTTCATGCTAATTTTAAAAAGTCGGTTGTTTTCTTTTTGAGTGATTTGAATTGTTACTAATCTTTGTTGAGCATGTTTTGATTGATTTGGTTTCTAACTTAGGTTTATTTTTTTCTAATTTAGCTTCTTAGTTTTATTTTTGGTAAGTTTCGAATTTGATGTTCTAATTTGTGTGTTCTTTTCTAGCAACTTGTGATTCATTTTAGATTAGGTTTTTAGATTTAGGAATTTTTATTTTTGGAAATTTATTTAATTTTAATTTAAAGTAGGAATGATGAATGTACTTTTCTATATTTTAGGTTAAAATTAGATTTTATTTAGGATAGGTGACAAAGTTGGAAAGCCTTATTTCTAAAACTCCCTGTGGATCAACCTAGTCTCACCGGTTATTACTGCAATCAAAGCTCTGCACTTGGAGCCACGATCAGTAACAATACATCTAGGTCATTTTATTTTTATTACATATTCGAAGTTCGCCACCAATAATTATCTACAAATAATTAAATACTGTCATTTTATTTTTATTAGATATTAGGGCATGGTTGTTAACACCATTTCAGCAATAATGACACAAAAAGGCATCGCTTTTCTGTAGTTTGGTTCAGCATATTTACCTCAAGGAGAAGTTGCAAAAGTAACCAACTTTCTGCAATGCTGTGGAAAACCATTTCGAGGGGGTGCAGAAAGGCTTTTCAGTTCCACGGACTTTCGTGTTTCCTCATATGGCACACAAACGTGCCCTTATTGATAACAAAGAATGACAGAGAGAAAACACAAGACGAATACATGAAGGTAGCACTCCAAAAGGATTCCAAACATCTTGAGACACACATCTCCTAAAAAGCACATTGAAATAGATGATAAATTCTCTAACTAAAATAATATTAACTGTAGGAAATGATAGCCGCTCAGACTTGCCAAATATCTATCATGGGTAAACAAGAACATCACTGTTGTTGACTCATTGTAGCATTATCCCATCTACTTAGGATTGCTTTCATTCTTTACACTTTTCCATGGGACCCTATTTGCAGTCATGCTCTCTGTAACTCCAATCTAGCATGTCTTTCTTCACTATTCCATCCAAGGTCATTATTGGACTCCCCCTCTGCCTAGTTCCTTAAACTTATAGTCCTTTAAGTTTAAACATGGAATACATGAGCGGTTTTAAGCCTTCCACGTACATGACCAAACCATCTCAAACGACGTTCCTTTATTATTTATTCTATCGATGCTCCTAATCCGTTTCCTCTTATATACTCATTCGTAATTATATCCTTTCTTTTTAACTTCACATCCATCTTAGCAGGTACAGCTCAGTTATATGTACTTCTGAGCTCTTCTTGTTTCTTCATAGCCCAACATTCAGCTCCATACAATACATTAGATCATATAGTCATATCATGCAAGTGGCCCTACAATCTCCAATATCACATGTCCTTCCCTACTGGAATCCAAAGTTGCTTTGGCCATTCCCATCAAGATCTTTATAGGTTCCCCACATTTACACATAAATTCAACCTTCCAAGATCATAACCAATCAAGAACCAAAAAAAAATTCAATTTTTACCTGCATCCAAATTGATTTCAAAACATCCCCAAACTCCTAAAACCCTCAAAATCTCACCAAATTTTTTTAGAAAAAGAGTCAAATCTACCTGCATCTGGCTTCCTCGCATAGTGGCAGTCTCTTCTCGAAGCTCCCTTAAAATCTAACACACAAGACCCAAAACCATCATCAACCAAACCGCCGTAAATTCATGAAAAACTAATCAAACAGATCATGAAAACTAAAAATGGAGATCGCCGCGCTTACTTCGGGTTCGCGGGTGTTGGACAAGATGTAATTGTAGAGCTGGGGTGTGATGCTGATGACCTGTTTGTTTCCATACCTTTCATCTTCAGCTACGACAAATGCTTTGGTGTGCGAGGTTTGAATGGTGTCTGAATGGGATGCCCTAATTTCGAAGTGGGAGCTTCGAAATGAAGATTGGAGCGAAATGGAGAGCAAAGATCGGAGCTTTGTAGGAGGAGTTGAGAGGGAGGAGAAGTGGTGAGAAAGGAGGAGAGGGCGAATGGAGGGAATTGGGTTTGAATAACGGCAGAGAGAAGGGCTTGAGATGGACATGGAGACGGAGAAGTTGTAGATGTGGGAGAGTTTGGGCATTGGAGAGGCGGGAACAAGTGATTGTGGTAGAGTAGCATTTGCCGTTGGGTTAGGACTTCGGAGAAGAAAACGTAAGGACTTTAAACCCAAGATGGCCAAAAAAAAAAAGGACTTTTTTAAGAATTAGGCATGATTTGAGGGTTATGTTATGGTTTTGTTTAAATTGCTTTTGAGATTTATTCTATACATCTTTGCTTCTTTTTTTTTTTTTATTGCCATTGGTGGGTTCCCAACCCTTTGGGTTAGACTAATTCCTCCGGACCGAGAGGAAAGCCAGGTAAACTCCCTCCAGGTGCAAACGAGCTACCCGTTTTGCTTTTGAGATTTATTCTATACATCTTAGCCTTTTAATGTAATGGTGTTGAAATTTGAAGTGCATGTAGTGTAGGTAATAAAAATACCCTTTTTAGTGGTGTTAAAAAAAGTTTAGTCATCTTGATTTTTAAACTACTTTAAAGTCGTGGTTCTTTTTTTTTTTAATTTTTGGGCGCATTATAATGGTTTGATGGGTCAATTAGAGGAGACAATTCTTAATGAAATATGCAATCTGGTCCAAACTCGACCTATGAATTAAAAGCTCAAAGTTGACATTTTATTTTTGGAGTTGTTGGGTAACATTTTTAACCCATTCCATTGGTTTTTACGGAAAAATTATGCTTAAACCCTAATTAAACTGATAAATGCATGAAAATATAAAGAGGGATCAAAGTACCGTACATTTTTCTTAACCAAATTACCCTCTTGGCAATATCATCATTTAGCCCAAATAAAAACCAAAATCCCCTTGGTGTTGTTTCTTTCCCAACACTCTCTTTTATTCTCTTTTCTTCTCCCCCTACTACTCTTGTCTTTTTTATGCATCACCCTCTTTTCAACTGATTGGCCCCAAATCTTTTTAAGGAAAAGGCTTGCTTATTGCGTATGCTAAATGCAGTTGAGGGTGCCAGCGAAAGTAGTGTTTTACTTTTGTTTTCTGCATTAGTTTTATTTACCCTATGGTTAGGTTATTCTATTCCTTGTCGTTTATTTTGCTAAGAAGCTAGCAAAAAGACACAAAATTAGGTCATCTTGTCATCATTTCATGTGCATTTGTGGACTTAGTCCCTGTTTGACATGTCTATCTTTTGCCTCTAAACATCGATTTCTCTAAAGTGAATAGAGGTTTTGACATTTAGAGGTGTTTGGCAGTGGTTTATAGCCTCTGCACACTTTAGAGCAAAAGAGGCAAAGCCTCTAAAAAGAAATGCCCCAAAAATGGGCATGTAGAAATAAGAAGCAATGCCTCTTAAAAAAGCAGAGGCGAAACCTAGTTTTTAGGACAAAATGCCCCTAACGGAAATTTATTGCCAACAAAAGTCCTTTTGAATAAAGCCCTCGAAACCACACAAATTTTTGTAGCTTGTTTGTGTTCTCATTCTTTCTGCAACTCGAAACCATTGGGCTCTCATTCGTTCTACAACGCGAAAGAGGCTGGAAGAGAGAGCACTCAGGGGAAGAGGTGCGTGTCTACTGTTGTTTCTATTTCTTTTGTTTCTTCTTGTTTCTTTCTCTATTCAGAACATTTGCTTTCTACTCTCTTTCTCTCTCTATGTTCAATTGATGTGTTTTTTTTTTTTTTTTTTGAATGATGATGGAAAGGGTTGGAGACAGGTTTTAGTTTAAGATGGTATTAAATGAGGAGTTTCGATGATGAAGGGGGTGGTTTTAAGGATGGTTTCGATTTCTGAGATGATGGTGTTCATGGATGAGGATGAGGATGAGGACGAGGATGAAGAAAGCCAAACTAATACTAGGGTTGTTGGGAGAGATTTTGATTTGGAGGAGGGGATTTGGGAGATGGGTTTGATTATAGAAGATGTGATTTTCATCATCATATGCCCATTTCATATTTTCACCAACACAAACAAAGAGACGAATAGAGAGAGGAGAAGAAATAAAAAGAGGGTTCCTCTTCCACTCATCGTTTGGAAGATTTCTATGAAAAGAAATATGGACTTGGATTCAAATCCATGTTAGACTTTTAGTCTCTGTAATCTTTCAAAGAGAGGATAGCCACCTCCATTAATAAAGCTTTTCTCAAACTCAAACCCCATTTGGAAATTTGCCTGCTATTGTCTCTATTAGAACCTTAATTATGTCCTGCACAGTTCCATTTAGGTTGAACTCCTCCATCATATTTTGATGCTTGTGTGGGGTTTTGTAGATTCCAATTTGGGAAAAATAGTTCCTTTGATCTACTAGAGCTCCATTGGTGCACCCACAAGTTCCAATTTTGGTTGTCTTTTAACAGAAATCGATGCTTTATAGGTTTCTCTGACACCCATGATAGGAATGTTCTGTTTCTTTCATATGCTTAAATAAGTCCAACTAGTTCCCTTTCGTCTTTAGTTTCAGTATTTTTTTAATGCTTTTGGGTTTCTTGTTTATCCAAGCTGGGAAATTTTGAAATCAGTTAGTTGCTGCTTCTGCTCAATCTGAAGGACCTACCATAGAGGCATGCATTGACTTACTACATGCCATACCCCAACTTCCAGATACTGGCCCACTTCATACGGCCACTCTTAGGTCTTTTATGGTCAAGGAGAAAAGAATTATCTGGACTAAATTCAAGACAGACGAGAGAAAGATAACTTGGCTCAAATCTTTAATAGAAATAGAGAAGGGAAATGCTTTCGGAGTTGCAAGTGATCTCTAGTTGTTTGAATTTTTTTTTTTTTTTGAAACATGAATGTTATGTCTCTCTTAAACTTTTGTCATTATATTTGGATTTTGAAACATGAATGTTATGCTTAAAACATGGTATGGTGTTCTATTAAAAGAATGTTTAAATTGTTAAATGTCTCCAAATATGAATGAATGATTAGTTATGTTTTATTTGCAATATATACAGAGCATATGGACCCGATTTTACGACGAAATATCTTAATTATCATATTGTTGTACAAGAAGCGACAATAACGCTTGATTAAGGAACCATGTAGGAACTCAATCCTAACGGGACATGGTCATGTTCAAATCATTTTGAATGGGAACCCCATTATTTGTCATCAGCTATTACGTATGAAACAACGTGTGTTTCAGCGTTTATGCATGTCTTTTAAATCAAATAATTTACTAAAAGACAGCAGATATATACTTGTGGATGAGCAGTTGGCTATGTTCATGATGGTTATTGCAAACGGCCATACGAATAAAGTGATACAAGATAGATTCCAACACTCATGGGACACTATTCATAGACACTTCCATTAGGTATTGATAGCAATGATGATATTTGCGAAAAATATGATAAAGCCAACTCCACTAGATACGATACCTAAGGAAATTATTTTGAATCCACGTTTTGAGCCATATTTTAAGGTATTGCTTTCTTTCCTTGACACCACTTTTTTATTTAAGCTAAGTTCTTTTGAAAATTTTCTCAATGTTGATTTCTTCTTTTTAATAGGATCGTATTGGTACTATAGATGGCACCCTTGTGCATGCCATTATCCAACCAGAGAAACAAATTCCTTATATAGATAGAAAAGAAGAATGTATGCAACAAGTTATGGCAATATGTTCGTTTGACATGCTCTTTACCTATATGGTATGTGGATGGGAAGGTACAGCTCGTGATCAACGGATTTTCTTGGATACAATTTCTGATGAAAGGCTAAAGTTTCCACATGCCCCACCTGGTAAGAAAGTATTTGTAGTGTTTTTTTAAATATCAACAAATGATTGCTACAACATAGTTTGACATGCTCTTTAACATTTGTCTTGAATGGTCTTTAGGTAAATACTACTTGGTTGATGCTGGTTACACAAACATGAGGGGGTTTCTTTCTCCATTTTGAAATGTCCAATACTGGCTTCCAGATTTTCAAGGTGTTGCCATTCCTCGTATTAGAGAGGAGAATTTTAATAGATTGCATTCATCCTTAAGGAATATGATCAAGCGAAGCTTTGGAGTATTGAAAGCTCGATTCCCTATCCTCAAGCGGATGGCTCCTTACTCATTTCCCATACAACAGAGCATTGTAGTTGCTGTAATGGCGATGCATAATTTCATTAGGAAAGAGGATATGGAGAATCAATTATTTTCACAATTTTCAAAGGATGATACCCAAGTAGAGTGTGACACTAACGTTGAGGAATCACATGGAGAAAACGCTTATACATTTGATATCACAGATAGGACAAAGATGGATGCTAAAAGAAATTCAATTGCAAATGCCATTTGGCGAAATGATACTTCTAGTGCTTGATTTTTATCATCTTATGTCATGGTTATTGTTTTTTTTTTTTTAATATATTTTTCATCTTATGTCATACAATATGGAGTGATGGTAGTGATGATGGAATGATGGAGATAATATACAATTGTGTTTGATGTTGTAATTTTTAAATTGTTTACAAGTTACAAGCCATATTTTGATGGAAATGGTTGTAGTTTTCAAATGATAAGTGATTATGATATTATAGTATGTGTGTAAAGGGCATATTTTGATGAAAATGTACATAAGTTCATTTTTTACATAATGACAGAAGATAACCCTCTTAAAAGAGATAAACCCCCCTTAAAAGAGGTAAATAGAGGTCATACCAAACGGTCTATTTGAAGGAGACCCGTTGATTACCAAACACGTTTTTTAGTTCTAGCCTCTTGTTTTGATAGCTCTTTTTTTAATAGCTCTATTTTAAATGGTCTATCGGAAAAAGAGTAGAAATGCCAAACAAGGCCTTAATTAGGTTCAATTGCATAAAAATACACTCTATTTCATGATTTCATGCATTTGGGCATAAATTTGAAAAATGTTGTCAAAATTAGTCAAAACTCATCACATTGCATGACTTTTGTGTGGTTAGGGTTTTTCATCATCAAATTCATCACACCAAATTGCCTTTTTGGTTTCATCAATGCATATTTGCTAATTTTGGCACCATATGTTATTTTTTGCGCATCAAGTATACATCTAGGGGCCCATGCACTGTCCACTCAAATTCTTCACACGTGATTATTATTGTTATTATTTTATTTAATTTGTATAAGAGAAATCAAGATCGGGACCCACATTGGTGAAAATTGAGAAAGATCAAAGGCGGAATGCTCCTGTTGGTTCTTTTGGCAAGCCAAATGGATTTTGGAAAGTTAAAAATGGAAAGACCAGTTTGGAAATTCAAGCAAGAGGAATAAACTCACATTTGGAAAGAAGTTAGGTGCTTACTAAAGGTGAAATTCAAAAACAAGTAAGGGAGATAAAAAAAAATGAAAAGTCAGCAAAGGGAGTTGACTAGTCAAAAAAGCAAGAAAAGAGGCATGCCAAATATGAAAAGTGAATCAAAAAGTGAGGAAGGAAAGAGCCGAAGCTTGCCTTTGATGCCCAACATGGGTCCCACACACCCCATTGCATGCTCAACATAGAAGCTCCTTTAATTGTACAAATTATTCTCAGATTTTCTCAAGGCAGTAATTTCAAATGGCCATAACTTTCAAGCTGAGTGTCGGATTGGCGCAATCTACCCACCATTGGGAAGTTCTTTTCCAATAGATATCGTGAAGCCCAAGATTGCATCAATCAGAGCTATATTGAGGGAGGTATGACCTTGGAAAGTTGGCTATTATAATTTTATGCGGGAATTGTAATAAGTTCCAAAATTTGCAACGTTAGAGATCTTTAAGGAATTCTGATACGAGAGTATTTTAATATAGGGTGTTTTTTGTCATTTTATTATTTCTTTCTCTCCAAGTTTAGGGATTTTAATATTTCCTTCCAAATTTAGGATTTCTTTTCCTTAAAGGCTAAGTTTAGGGTATTTTGGTATTTTTATATTACTTGGAAAAGGTTCATAACCTAGCCTATATAAAGGCATGCTGGGTATTGTGTTTAGGGAGATTGAAGTTTAAGAGTTTCAGTTAATAAAAGTTAAGCCTTTGGCTTTGTTTCAAAAGGTATTTTTCTTCTTGTTTTGTGTTCTGTATCTCTAAGGAATTCTTCTATCGAGTGGTGAGCGTGGATTTCGTTCTGTATCTGGGGGAGTTGCCTTTGAGTGGTGATCGCGTCAACTCTGTATGCTGTGCGTGGGTCTCTTTTGGGTGAATATGAGTTGATTATTGATAACAAAGATTGGAGCTGTCCATATTATTTGTTATTTTTTGTCGTGGTTCTTTTCCTTCCAAATCTCCCGGCATCAAGTGGTATTAGAGCTCTGGGTTGCATTTGTGATGGCCTATCGGGGTCGTGGTCGTCGTGGTCCGAAAGTTGAGAGACCAAACCGCGAGCATGATCTTCGTGATATTGAGAATGAAGAATTAAGAAGACAGGTGCAACAACTTAACAAGAATTGGCGTGCTTTCATCCTTTGAGACATGATCCATGTCATGACCCCGGACCGAGACCTGGGCCCGCGACTGCTGCAATATGATTAACTAACACATAAAACATACCGCCGTTGTTTTTCCCACAGATTTCCGCGGTGAGGATCCCAAGAAAAGGGTCGAGCTCACACGAATATGTATGCGGAAGCGTGTAGCAAAACGAATCATACGAATCTTAACCAACAAGATGCAAGAGAAATTTTAACATCGAAACTAGGTATCAAAAGAGAATGTCAACAAAGCATTCCTATCAAGTTTAAAGTTTCACAATTAGACCAAAGTACATTAGTTCAAGTTACATAACCAAGAGAGGCCAACAAAGGCCAATACAACAAATAGAATCCCAAAAGAATAACCCAACATAACCCAGCTAGGTGAACGAGAAATCAAGGTCCCGACTGGCGTCTAGATGACGTCGTTGGGCTGCCACTCTTGTGCTGGGGGTGGCTCAATAGCCTCCCCTGGGTACTCCTCGTCAAGCGTGAAAACTCCTGCACCTGGACATCAAAATAACAAGCATTAAACACGACGGTTTGGCAAATGAACAATTTAGGCATGAATATAAGAAATAATGCTAAAACAGTTCAAGATTTAAATACACGTTTCAAGTATACGAAACTAGCATGAATACTTATAATATCATGAAAAGATAAATCCACATTGAGCTCGTCCTTTCTCCGTCATACATGATGACAAGAGCAAGCACGCACGACAAGCACGACACGAAAAACACGATTCCACGCCACACAAGGTAGATGGGGTATCCGGCCGCGGAACCGGATCACGAACACGCACGATGTGTAATATAATACACGACTAGTCTGCAGACAGTCTACATGTTTAAGGATCCCTAGGTAGTGGATCAAGCTAAAAGGGCAGTCCAAGCTCAGTGGTATTCACTTATATCATGAATGTACGAAAACACGGCAATACACGTTCGAGAACACGACAAAACAAGAGGGAAATCATTTATCAAACACAACGCGACGAGACTAGCAAAATAGCATAATATTAATGCTTAACAACTGAAGAAATGATTCCCTTTTTTATTCTTGAAAAAAGTCTTAAAACGAGCTTGAACTTGAAATCCATACGAGAACATGATCATACACGAAGCATCAAATCAAGAGTGTAAACGAAATCCATCAAGCATAGGCTAAGACTGTCCATTGACCTTTATGAAGTTGAAACCCAAACGTCAGAAATTTATATAGCTTGATGTCCCCGAAGTTAAGGTACACATTTGGAATTCCAATTTACACAACGTCAATTAAAAGTCTACTGCATAGTCTAGTTTTCAATTTCCAAGAAAATCGGAAAAGGGTTGAAAATCCAAAACTGTGATCATCAGGTTCGCTCGAGCGGTCATACCATCGCTCGAGCGGACCCTAGACAGAAACTTGTTCGCACGAGCCAACCAAGGGTTCACTCGAGCGGACGGGTTTCTATCTGAAACCCTTCAAAACAGAGGCATGTTCGCTCGAGCGGACTCTATGGTCGCTCGAGCGAACAGGCTTCTACCTGAACGCGACTGACTACAGAAAACCGCACTTTTCTTCATCCATTCTCTTACATTTTCCTTCCCTCTTCTTCCCACTTCTGAACCGAATAAACCCCTGAGCCACCATGCTCACCAAGGGTCAAAAATAACATTCAATCCATAAATAAACCTTTCAATCCATGGAGAAACACCAAGACATTTCTATGAGCAAAATCATAAAACTTACAAGATCAACATGGTTCTAAGAACTTGATAAATCATTGATGAAAATACTAATAAAGAAACTGAAATACATAGCTTGATAGAATATAAACATAACTTGCATTAAGAAACTAACACAAACATCATGTCTTAATGAAGAAAATAAAACCCTAATGCAATATACATGAAAAATCTCAAAGAGTTCACTTGCCTCAAACCAATGCCAAGCAAAAACTCTACAAAAACCAATAAGAAGGGGGTGCTCCAAGAAATCTACATAAAACCCCTAAAATAGAGCACACAAAAATCATCATTTTGGCCACTACAAACCCCCATTTCGAAAATGGGTTTGAAACCATGAAGAACAAGCTCTAAATGAGCTAAAGAACATCAAATGGAAAGATGGGTCCAAGCTCTAACCTTTTGCTAGCCAAATAAGAATGAGAGAGCTAGAAGATGATGAATAGTGGAATGGTTTGGCTCCAAAAACACTCTAAACGAAGCTTGATAAGAGAGGAAGAGATTGATGAAGTCGGATCGGAGATTTGAGCCTTCTTGCTAGATGATTTCCAAGGGAGAAAGACCAAGGAGAAGCTTTCTTCTCTTCTTCACTCTAGGTTAAAAAGATTGCAGAGATTTGGAAAAGAATGGAGGAGGGAGAGTAAGAGACTATATGTATTGTCTGGAAGTGGGTCCCCTAAGCAGTGGAACTTGAAACACTTAAAACATGGTCATGTGGACCCCGGATGGAATCGACGAAGAACAAAACAATCATCGAAAAATCTAGTTTCGGAAAAGTATAATTTTGACATAGTTCTACGACTTCGAAAAGTGTGCCCAGATTTAGCATAAAAAGACAGATTTACCCTTATTGGGCCAAAACTTGGGTTTCTGGGCCTCAAATGCATGCAGGTTAAAAAAGAAAGTTGTCACAATTAATAAAACCATTCAAGAGAAATAAAAATCATGATAAAACAAGATATCTAGAATGAAAACCCACTCTTATACGTGTACTCAGGGCGTCCCTAAGCGTGTCTGACTCATATTAAATGTCCTCAAAATCCCCAAAGCTATAATCCAGACTAATTCTAATCACATTCTAATCCAACTAGTACTAAGACTCACTTAAGACTAAACACTCACGTAATTAGTACTAATCGAGTTGGTCTGGGTCGGGGTCTAACAATCCATCACACCAAGGATCAAAGGATGAAGTATTGAATGATGAAAGAGAAGAATTCAAGCCTTTCCACCATGAGCCTAGCCCATGATCAAATCTGAATATTGGTCGTAGAAATTTTGAATTCCGACGATAACTTTTTAACATCAAGGTTGAAATTCTGAAATTCGAAGGGAGAGCTCAACCAGATGAATTCATTAATTGGTTGCTTATAGTAGAGCGGATCTTTGAATATAAAGATGCATCAGAACATTGCAGAGTGAAGATTGTGGCAATCAAACTTAAAAAACATGCGTCAATTTGGTGGGAGTATCTCAAAAGGCAGAGAGCTTGTGAAAGGAAGAGTCACATTAGAACCTGGGAAAAGATGAAGAAAGTGCTCAAAAAGAAATTTCTTCCAGATAATTACAGGCAAGATGCTTTTTTTTTTTAATTTTATAATTATAAGTAGAAGGATTTGTCTGTTAATGATTATACTACTGAATTTGAGCACTTAATGTTGCGGTGTGATATTTTGGAGCCTGAAGAGCAAACTATTGCCCGTTATCTTGGGGGATTACGTGCTGAAATTTGTGATGTGGTCCAACTACAGCCCTATTGGACTTTTAACGATGTTTGTAAGCTTGCAGCAAAAGTTGAAAAGCAATTGAAGGAGTCCCGAAAGGGAAATTTTCGTTCTACAAGCCGCGACATGTCTTTTAATCGGGGGAGTGTGTTCACCCCTAAGGCAAGTTCTGCTAAGGCCTTAACAAGAAATTTCAGCAACTGTTCCTAAAAGTGCCAATCATCCTACTAGTCGTCGATGTTTTAAATGCCAAGGTATTGGTCATATTGCTTCTGATTGTCCTAACTGTAAAATTGTGTCTCTTGTGGAGGAAGATGTAGGCAACGGGGGTTAACATAAGCTTGTTAGGCGACATGCTCAATGGGTGGAGATGTTACAAGCTTATTCTTTCACCATCAAGCATAAGTCAGGAGTACTCAACAAGGTGGCTGATGCTTAGTTGAAGGCATTCCTTGCTTACCAGTATGCAAGTGAAGGTTTTAGGCTTCGAGGTTCTCAAGGAGCTTCATCAGGATGATCCATACTTTGGCATTATTTTAATTACGTGTTTGAAAGGACCTTTTAATCACTTTGTCTTGCAGGATGGATTTCTTTTCGAAGATAACCGGTTGTGCATTCCTCAATGTTCATTGCGGGAGGCAATAATTGTGGAAGCTCATGGAGGAGGCCTAGCGGGACATTTTAGGCGAGACAAAACTCTTTCCTTGGTGGCAGACCATTTTTATTGGTCATGAATGGAGTGAGACGTTATGAGACATTTGAAGTGTTGCAAGACTTGTCATATTGCCAAGAGTCATGGGCAAAACATAGAACTTTATACTCCATTACCGGTTCCAAATGTACCTTGGGAAGAAGTTAGCATTGATTTTGTGATGGGCTTAGAGAAACAAGGATTCCATCATGGTGGTTGTTGATAGGTTTTCTAAAATGGCGCACTTTGTTTCCTGCAACAAAATCATGGATGCTTCGCATGTAGCTGACTTATATTTTTGGGAGATTGTACAACTTCATGGTGTGCCGAAGACAATAGTTTCTAATCGAGATCCTAAGTTTATGAGTCAATTTTGGCGCACTTAATGGAGGTAGTTTGGTACAAAATTACTCTTTAGTACTTCTCATCATTAGGCCTGTCAATGGGATGGGATGAAACGGGTAAAAAGCTCGGCCCGGCCCGACCCAAGCCCGAAAATACAGGGCTTTTAAAAAATTTGAGCCCAACGTGACTGGGTTTGGACAATACATTTTAAAGCCCGACCAAAATGGTACTGGGACTGGGAAGAAACAACCCAGCCCGTTCAGGCCCGCTACAAAATGGGATTGGGATGGCTTGAGAAGGGTTGAAATACAGAAGATGGTTTGCTCCACTGATTTTGCTTTTTGGGTTGTTTTGAATTCTATATGCATGTACTACTGAGTTAAGTAGTTTTGAATTCTATATGTACTACTGAGATGAGTGGATAGGCTTGGCCTTTAGGCAAGCTGGCCTACATGCTAAGCTGGCACTGGCTGATGAATTGAACCTGTGGCTGCATGGAGATGAAGTAAAAAGAGCCCCTCACAATTTTTGCAATTATGCAGCTATTCTAACTTGTACCAAGCAAATTTTCCTATGGTATTGGCAGTCTAGATGCATATTAAGCAACTTTTGGAATGACGGGATTTTAAAATAATTAAGTATACTAAGGATCCAAGCAACAGAAAGGGCAAGGAAAAGAATTGAGAAAAGAAAACGTGAACTGATATTGTTGTTGTTTCTATAAAGGTTATTCAGATGTTTCTTTTATATATATATATATATATATATATATATATATATAAACCAATGGTATCTAGGGATGTAAACAAGCCGAGGCAAGCTTGACGAAGCCTGAGCTCAATCTCAAATCAAGTGTCCAAACCATTATAAAACAGCCTCAACTATAACTAAATGAAAAGGTCCCAATTGGAGAATGTTTTGCTTATCTCCAGGATCGGGTTAATCCCAGGCCCGGCCCTGTCCCAGCCTGGGCCCGTACGGGACGGGATTAGATGTAGGCCCGTTCAATTTAGGGCCGGGATTGAGTAATACCTAGCAAGCCCGTCCCATTTTCGGGACTGGATTGGACAACCCAAGCTCAGGCCCGGCCCGTCCCATTGACAGGCCTACTCATCATCCTCAAACAGATGGTCAAACTGAAGTAGTTAACCGAAGCTTGGGAAATATTTTAAGGAGTCTTGTGGGTAAGAATGTTCGTCAGTGGGATCTTATGCTAGCTCATGTGGAATTTTCTTATAACCGTTCTTTAAGCCAGACTTCTGGTTGCTGCCCCTTTGAAGCTGTGTATGGTCTTAATCCTACTAGTCCGTTGGACTTAGCTCCTATTCCTATTGCGCAACAGTTTAGTGGAGATGTTGAGGAGCGAGTCACGGCTATTAAGAAGATGCATGAACAGATTCGAGAGAAAATTATCAAGGAAAATGAGAAGTATCGTTTGAGGGCTAACAAGCATCGCAATCCTACAGCTTTCAAAGAAGGAGATTTGGTGTGGACTCATCTTTGAAAGGAGCGTTTTCCAACTGGAAGATAAGGGAAGCTAATGCCTTGTGCGGATGGGCCATTCAACGTATTGCGACGAATTGAGGACAATGCTTACAAGATTGAACTTATAAGAGACTATGGTGCTTCAACGACATTCAACGTACCTGAGTTGTCCCCTTACTATGAAGATGAAGCTAATTCAAGACTCGAGGACGAGTCTCTTTCAACCGGGGGAGCATGATACAGGAGTATTTTAATATAGGGTGTTTTTTATCATTTTATTATTTCTTTCTCTCCAAGTTTAGGGATTTTAATATTTCCTTCCAAATTTAGGATTTCTTTTCCTTGAAGGCTAAGTTTAGGGTATTTTGGTATTTTTATATTACTTAGAGAAGGTTCATAACCTAGCCTATATAAAGGCATGCTGGGTATTGTTTTTGGGGAGATCGAAGTTTGAGAGTTTCAGTTAATAAAAGTGAAGCCTTTGGCTTTGTTTCAAAAAGTATTTTTCTTCTTGTTTTGTGTTTCATATCTATGGGGAATTCTTCTATCGAGTGGTGAGCGTGGATTTCGTTCTGTATTTCGGGGAGTTGCTTTTGAGTGGTGATCATGTCAACTTTGTATTCCGTAGGTGGGTCTCTTTTGGGAGAATACGAGTTGATTATTGATAACAAAGATTGGAGCTGTCCATATTATTTGTTATTTTTGCTTGTGGTTCTTTTTTGTCCATATCTCCCGGCATCAAGTTCAATTTGGCGGACTTGGAGCCCAAGAGACCACACTTAGCTACAAATCATATCCAATTCAAATTGCTGTTAATTAAAGAGGATTGCTTGGAGATTAAGACAAGAATCATCTCAAATAAGGAAACAATACCAAATAAGGAGATCTTGCCTGGAAGCTAAGCAAAGAATCAAGGCATAAAAGGAAATAATTCATTGCAAATCAAGAGGTTAAAAAGTATGAAAGGAGCATTAAGGGTGCTAGAACTCCAAGCCTCATTGCACATTCTAGAGGACTTCCACCACTCCATCCATTCCCTTTCTCTCTCTAAATCATTCTTCTTCTCCCTTCTAGTTCTTCTTAGGCATAGATCGAGAGGCTTTTTTGAGAGAATAATGAAGAGATAAGTTTATTAATTTTATGTACTATAAGACTGAGGAATAAAGTACAATTGCAGTGTGTGGATTCGACCCTATACTCACTAGGAATATACTACAATCGTACCCTTGCAATTGGGGGTTGTCGGCCAAATACTAACTCCAGATTTAGAGAGCATGGTGCTTTAGATCAAACTTGTGTAAGGGCAATCAATGAACAAATGTCTTATAGTCTTAGGATTGTTTTTGCACAAGACACAAGTTGTGTCTATGAGCTGATTTCCATCCCAAAGTAAAGGTTTTGTCTCGAGCCCATTGTGAATAGCCATCCAAGCACAAACAGTGTGCACACCAAATTAGAGGTACCCATTATTGAGCAGCTGAAGGTTGAGTGCTGCTATCCATGGCCGAGCTTAGACTGAAGATACACTATTCAAGATTTTCCTAATGACTTCATCATTAAATGAAAATGCTGGTAGAGGTAAGCTAGAAATCACTTCAAATATTTCCATCAGGTGGTTTGTAGGAACATGAGGAGAGTCCACACACCATTAGAGCTTAGATCTCTCTGGGCCGAAAATTGTAGGCTAAACGGGCACAAGGCAACCACAGGTCGGACCAAAATGATGTCTTTATACCAAATCTTCCGAACAATTCCCATAGAGCATGTTTGGGTACCATCTTTGGAAAGGATTCTACTTCGGTTTTCCTCTATTCCTAGGACTTTACATGTGTGGTTAAAGAGAGCAAATTGAGAGAGCATTTTCTAAATGCTCTCAAACCTTCAGAAATGCCTGCTAGTTGTAATTCCTCGACCTCCACCACACTCATTGGATTTTCTCTCTCCTCACAAGTGAAGAACAAGCAGATGAACAGTAACCGCTGTGTACTTGGGCGGTAGCTTATGGACTACCAAGTTATACTCTAGAACCCTACCTAAAAGGGGTCTCACAATCAAGAACCAAACGGTTAATCATATGTGGAATCTCCAAAATGGCTATGTAGTGAAATCTCACCCATTAATTCCTCATATGTTTTGAGATATTTGCAAAAAAAGTTTGGACCATTAGATCATGATTTTTGGATTTATGTGGGCCCTTTTTGCTAAATCTAAACTGTTTAGTCTCTATAGAAGGCCTAAAATGGCTATGGGTTCAAATTTAGCTATGTGATTCGTCATGAATTGTGAAAAAATAGCAAATTGTTGATCATCATTGATTATCCATAATATAAAACTTCACTCTTTGCAGATGAACAATGCCACTAGCAGCAACTTAGAAGTTATTGGTTTTTGTTTTGGAACCCTACGTTAAGGGTCTCATAATTACAATCCGAACTGTTAATCATGTTTAGAAGGTCCAAAATGGCTAGTAAGTGAATTTTCAACTATTGATTCCACATATATCTTGAGATATTTGCAAAAACCTCACACCCTAAAAAATAATTTTTTAATTTCTATGGGACCCATAGTGAAAATCTGCACTGGCCATCATTTTTAGAAGGCCAACTATTGTCAAGGGTTCAAATTTTAGAGCTTGATGCATCACTACTTTTGAGAAAATTGTACAATCTTGTGATCGTTGAATCTAGTACATGTAAATCAATAGGTTCCCTGGCGTTTGCCAAATATGGAATACAATGAATCTTCTTCAAATCCTCAATGAGGATAGCATGTATGAGGAGAAAGAAGGAATCCTCTGGATAGGTTGCCAAATGTGCTTGTATGAAAAAATTGGATCTTTGATGTGGGATTGTTTTAGTTAACAATCATTTTATTAAAAATAGGGAAGGCATGTTACAACTAACACAGACAATAGAAAACAGGAGACATATACCTAGCACCACAAGAAAAAACTAAAGAAGCACCTCCCAAGGACAAATTCTTATGTGAAATTATGGGAAATCCTTTGATTTTTATATGAAAATAAGTCATTTTCAATATGAAAAATGCTAAGGAGGTGTCTTGCAGCATTTCACACAAGTGTTTTTGTGTTCTCAACTTGGACAAAATATGAGAAAACAATTGACTACTTTACTAAAGTTGTTTTCAAAATAGAATTTTAGGAAACCATGTCCACGGGGAAGAGAAAATTGAAAAGGATTAAAAATAAGAGAATGAAGGGCCCTTAATTACATCTCTCCTCCTCTCAACTATCATCTTGCCTTCTCCCAGAAAGAGAAACTCACACGCACTCTCTCTCTCTCTCTCTCTCTCTCTCTCTCTCTCTCTCTCTCCTTTTCATCCTTTTTCACCCTCCCCCTAACATGGCCGACTCATTTCCTATATAGGAAAAACAAAAATAAAAACAAAGCTCCTCTTTAAGAAAGCCATCGACGTCTTCTTCCTCATCTATCGCTTTTACTCCCATATTGGAAACTTTTTACCTTCGATTTGAATGCAACATTATCATAGCTCCCTTTCTCTTTTATTGAAAGCGAGTTAATTAAACTTGGAATATCTTCTACACGCATGAGAAGTTACAATATGTCCTTTGAAAGATGAATCAAGTTGTGAGAACTCATAACCTTTGAGCAATGATAATTAAGGAAAGAAAATTGCCTCACCGACAAGATACAAATGTTCTTTTATAGTTTTCTTTTCTTTTTTTATTATTATTTTGAAAGACTGCATGAAGAGTTTCTACATCGAAACCTTAAAATCTTCATCCTAAAAAAGTTCATTCACATCTAAACCCTAAATTTTTTTCATATAGTTTTTTTTTACCCATAATATAGATTTCATTTTTGTCAACATTAGAAAAGCTTGAAAGATTTCCTATGTGAAGAATCTTATATTTTGAACCG
Source organism: Umbellularia californica (assembly GCA_028538565.1). Lineage (NCBI taxonomy): Eukaryota > Viridiplantae > Streptophyta > Magnoliopsida > Laurales > Lauraceae > Umbellularia > Umbellularia californica. The sequence continues at coordinate 10,419,604 of JAPQWN010000005.1, forward strand.
GGAGTCTTACTTCTTTGAGTGATTCTGAACACACCACCAGTTTTCCTGAGCACACCTACCTTTAAAAAAAAAACTTGCATATGACGAAAATACCCATAAATTCTGTGCATATTCCATGCATATCTCATGTGCACAGGTATGAAACACCGTGCACATGATATATGCACAGTTTTCTCGAGCTGTGCACCTCTTTCTGTGCATGACTCTGAAACTCCGTGCAGCCCTTTGTGTATAGTGTTGAAACTGGAACTACGCCTCTCCCTCTCCCTGCTCCGGCAACCTCTGCCCAACCGACCCATCTCTCCTTCCCTCTTTCTCAGTAGCACTGTTGAGGGCGATTCTCAAGCCAAGCAACACCAACAATGGCAGAGGGTTTTTGGTGCCGCGCTTCCATGTAGACTCGATTTTCCCTCAAATTTCAATGTGAATCCGTCGATGCAGAAGGACAGAATGGGAGTTCCGACACACCTATCGCTGCACACAGTGCTTGCACATGCTGAGGGATTTTGGGTATGGGCCTGCGGCAGGCGAGAGGGAGAGGGGGAGAGAGGAAAAGAGAAAGGGGAGATCGGAGAGAGGGACGGGGCCTACTGTGGTGGGCAAGAAAGATAGAGAGGGATAGGGATCAGCGGCGACGGGGTTGGGTGGAGGTGGCCGGAGCAAGGAACAAGAAAGGAGATGATAGGAGAGAAGAAGATGGTATTTTGGGTATTTTTAAAAATGTGGGTGGACTCAGCAAAAAGGGTGTGTGCAAATAGAATTTCCCTACTTCTTTTCACGCCACTAGTCTAATACGTCAAAAAGACCCATTATTTTAATCTATATTAGTATTGTCGCAATTAATATAAGGGACTTAAGATTTTCAAGAACCCTTTTTGATATTAGAAATGAAAGGTCATTTTTCATATCAAGCGTTTTGTACGAGTTCCTCTAATAACATCACAAAAAGGAAAACGACAAAAACACAAAGAACATTGAAATTCTTATGAAAAACTAAGCTTAAATTATGATTAAATAGATTAATGAAGAAAAACAATAAAATTACGGCAGAGTTATTTATATTTTCTTTTTGGACCAAATTATCTCTGATGATATCGTGAAGCAATCGACGGACACCATCCATTTGGTCCAAAAGAAGTTTTATTGTGTTTTTTTTTTTTTCATAAATTCATTTTATCAGAGTTTAATAAGTTATAATTCATTTAGTGAAAAATCCCAGAAATATTTCATAGTCTTCTAGAAATGTACCTTTTTCATAATAATCTAAAAAACACAAATGGCAATTTACATTTTACACCTATGAGAGCAGACCAGCTGACGGTTACCACTTGCACTCTATCCTCCCCCATCCCCAAATTCCAAACCCTTCCAATCTCTTCCCTTCCCGCGCCATTAAAACCAACCACTCCACTTTCTTCTCCCCCAGCAACAACATGTCCTTGTCTCTCCATTTCCCAAATTCCACTTCTACTCCTTTCCTTAAAAAACACTCCTTTTCTCTTCTCGTCACCCCCACAGCAACAACAAGAAGAACCATCTTCCCATTCAAAACCCTAGCCTACCTCAAACCCCTCCAATCCAATACATACAAAGCTTCCCCAAAGCCCTCAATCCTCTCTGATAGCCTCAGAGTCTTGGAATGGGACAAGGTCTGCGATTCCGTCGCCTCTTTCGCCGGCACGTCCTTAGGCCGAGAAGCAACTAAGGTATCTTCTACTTTGTGTTCTTATTTGATTTAGGGTTTGATTTGAGTGGAACTGGGGAATTTGAGCTGATTCGGCATTTTATCTCAGGCGCAGCTATGGGCGGTGGATAGGAGCTACGATGAGAGTAAGAATTTGTTGGCAGAAACGAATGCTGTGGTTGAATTGATGAAGTATGGTGCTGGTGGTGTGGATTTCAGCCGTCTTGATGTTGGTCGGGTGAGATTTAGGGATCATAGATAGTTGGGCTTGGATTGATGTTATTTAGATGCTTTTGGTGTGAAAAAGATCACAATGGTCATGAACTAATGGACAAGTTGATGCTTTTTTTTTCTGAAGATGCCCATGCTGTTGCCTATTCATATACCTATATTTTTGATGGAAATGTACATGTTTGAATGTTGAAGGTGAAAACTGCTATAGATGATGCGTCGAGGGCCCTTCCAGTGGATGGACTCGAAGCATTGGCTGTCTCTAACCTTCTACAGTTCGCTGACATCTTGCAATCTACTCTCAAAGCGGCAATTAAAGAAGACCCGGATCGGTACAACCGGTTCATGCCTCTAACAGAAGTGGTAATTTTCTTACTGGGATTTCAGGTGGTAAACTCATTGTTCTGCTGTCCGTTTATGGTAATGGACTTTTCTGAATTTGACTGTAGATAATGGGCTTTGTCATAAATCAACCATTGGTTAAGTCTGTACAGCAAGTAATAGACGAGGATGGCACCGTTAAAGATTCTGCGGTGGGTTCTGTAAACCGTCAGTGTTATTTCCATTTCTCCTTTTTAGACTCTTGCAAATTGTTACTGTTTCATTTGATGAAAGGGTTATAATAATTAAGTAGTGGTTTTGGATCAAGTTGAAGTTTGCTATCTGATTACAATGACAGCCATTTTATTATTACTTTTTTTAAAGTTTTCATTGGCAATGCTGAAATCTGAACCTTTGGCCTCCTAGCTCTCTGCTTGAGGCTATCCCCACTTTTGGTTATCAGAAGGATTTGAGGGACCTTTTACTTAAAGGGAGGAACTATATCTTTTCATTACAATTATTGTCATTCAAAAAGGTGGAATATATGATCCAGCGAGAGGTTTCATAGTATCCTCATGCCATAGTTGTACGTGTGGGACCCACAATGTGTCAATCCTCATGTGTCTCACCATGGATAGAAATGACCCAAAAATAGTCCATGTTTGAGGATCCTGTCCACAATGTGTCAATCCTCAAGGGGCTTTCAGTGGATGAATCAAGGAAATGGCTATCTAGACTTAATATAGTTTGCCAACCAACGCAAGGTATGGCCCATCCACCATGTTACTAGTGTCTGAGCACCGAAACGTTGGTCCTCCATAAACAAATTTAATGCTTGAGGATCCTATGCAAAACCATGGATAAAGGGTCACATTTGAGAGTCTTATGCTAGATCCCATATGGCTTTAATGGGTGAGAGCCCAGTAGCCCCCCACCTGATGGAATTTTTTCTTTTTTTTGGGAGTGAGGTGGTGATATAGGGGCCCAATGAAATTGGCAGTGAAAAATGAACCTCAAATCAAGTGGTTAGAAAAATTTGAATGACTGCAAACTGGGTATGGTGGCAATTCATGGGGTTCAGTGAGTGAAAGAGGGGAATAGAGAGAGAAGAAAGGATGGGGGAGAGGGGCTTGGGAGTGTGATCAATGGTGGGTCCCATTGGGCTCTTGCCTAGGTTTTCTTTCACACACACACACACACACACACGTATGCATGTGTATGAGTTCCCATCTCGAGGTCTGCTGTTTGCATCTAATGCAAAATTGACCTTTTTGCTAGTTGCCTCTGATGGGTTTAGGTTGCAGCAATTAATTGCACGACTTGCTTATGTCAGATTTTAATTAGAACTTTCTAACAATTCATTTTCTTCTATTCATTATTGAAAAAAAGACCAGGAGCCTATCAATTGGAACGTTGCTCATTAAGTCATCATTCATGCATTCCTTTTATCTGTTAAATTTTAAGTCCAAATTAGTCTCATGGTTTTGTCCAGACGTAATTTTTGATTTGTGCCCAGGTGATTCTTACTCTGAAACTGAGTTTTAGATAAGCATTTTATGCCTGTTAACTGTGATGTACTCAGCAAGTCATGCAGGTTGTTCGTTTTAACTGATACAGTTGTATCACAATAGTTTAGTTAGAGCATGGATCTCGGAAAATTCCAGATTCATTATTCAATAAAGCACTCCTAAATAGTCATTTTGCATAGTATTAAAATGTTTATGATTGCTTAAACTTAAATTTATAGCTTATACTGTCCACTTCTATCAATTTGCCATGCAGACTGAATATGTTTCTTGATGCTGTATCTATACTTGGGTTTTTGGTTACTCGGATTGATTGTTGATATCTAGTTTCACTTAGCTGGATGTTCACCGGAATGGTTGTTTTCTTTCTGCTATATGTGTTAAGGGCCCTTTTTTTTTTTTTGCATAGAATACATAGGAATTCATGGTCCAATAAGCTCCATTGAAGGATTATTAAAGAGGTGAGGCGTGTCCAATATAAGGTGGCGATGTAGATGGGACCTTGACTTTCCTAGTATTTGAATTACTAGGGTAGTGGCTGGGTATTAATTTCCCATCTTCCCTTCATTCAAAATCTCCATTAAAGGGGAGGTTATTTGATGGTTGCTTTTGGATATTAATCTTTGATTCTTCATGTTTAACTACTTACATAAATAGTGCCTTGGAATATCTAGGAATTCAATTACATGAAACAAACAGGCCCTCTTGTCTGAGTTTTCATTTTGGCTGAAACAATATCTAATTTCAGAGTGCAGATCTCAGGCGGCATCGTGAGCAGGTTCGAATGCTTGAACGGAAGGTATACTTCTTTTTTCTTCTTCATATTTAAGAACATATGCTGATTCCATTGATGGCATCAGTAGGCTCTTTTAATGTTGAGATTAACTTATGATAATCATACAAAAGGTTGAAATGGAAGGGGAGATTATTCTGATGAAGCCCAAGCCCATGGACATCACTCATAGGAGTAAATGAAAGGGCCTGCTTGACCAGCTTATACTAGCAGCCCCCTTAAGTGACTTAATTAGTTCCACGTTTACAGAGGGACCACATATCTGGACTTCTAGAAAACTTTTTCCCTATATGCCTTTTATATATTTAATTTTCATGTAACCAAAGAGTCTTTGGATAGATATTTTCAAGGGAATTGTGATATTTTTCGTAGTAGTAAATGGAGAATCGAATGTAAACTTCGAAAGGGAAGAGGATGTCCAACTCTCTTTGTAAGGGGTTGTGTACATCGCTTCTACACATTCAATTCAGGTAAAAGACTTTTTCTCTCCCCCTATCTTGGTGTTCATTCCATTGGTGATGACTCCAGTGGATTGTTTGAAGGCTTATGCTTCGGCTTGAGGATTGATCTTTTCTTAATCCTTCCCTATTCCCCTATCATATCATCAAGGGCTGGACGCTATTAACCATATAAGATATCATTCACTAATGATGTAGGAGAACAACCATCTAGAAGGTGAGGTGATGCATACTTGATGGCATTGGAACTCACCAAATCCAAATTCAGACGACACAAGCGGGCCTAAAAATTTGTGAGAACCGTCCACACACATGGGACCCCCCTGAATTATCCATCTGAACTGTCCACACACACAGGACCATCTTAGCAAGAGAGAGATGCTCCTATGAGAACTGTGCTCACCGTCTTATGGGCATGCAACATAGTAGGGCCCACCTTACGATCCATGCGAACCATCCATACACACGAGGCTGCCCCCCACTCCAGCCCCTCAAATTATCCAACGCACATGGTGTGCATGGAACATTTGGTGTGCACCTCTAGTGGGGCACACTTGATCACCCATTTCAATGGACCCCACACAGAAGACTCCCACGAGTTACACTGATCACCCCATTTGAATGGACTGGACTATTGGATAAACTTTGTACACATTTTTAAGTGGTGAAAATTTGTTGGCTGTTGATCAAGGGGTTAGGATGATCAGTTGGGCCCCATATTTTGTACATGGGTAGGTCCCAACCATATCTTTCGATCCCACCCAGCACTATCTCCAGGTGGGCCCCACATGAGGTGTGCATGGAGAGGTCCATGCTCGTGATCGAGAACATATATGTGTATGCATGGAAAATGTTCACTTGCACACTCTGCATTTGGACAGTCCGTGAGTGAATTGCCGAGGTGGGTCCCGCTCCTCGGACGGTCTAGATGTGCAGTGCACAGGCTAATATTTTCCATGAATGTATATATCAGCTTCTGCTTCATAAAATCCCCACTTGCTCATAAAGTGCAGCCCCAAAAACACTGTGCAACCTGCATCATCCTGTAACACTTTCGACTGAGACTTCCTTTTGCTGTCCCATGAATTTTATACTCTTGCTGTCCCATGAATTTTATACTCCTGATTCCCAATCATCTTCTGCGTTTTGCAATCAAACAGCGAAATAAACCTTTTCCACTTTATTACCTATCATAATTTTTTTATTGGTATTACCTTTCATAATCAACAGCCATCATTTTTAATAATCTCTGCAAATGAAATTCCCTGCATATCTTTTATTGCACTTTGTAATTAAAATTTACATTCATCACTCCAATAAGTTTTACATGCAGTTTTTCTTAGCGTTTGTTTTAACTTATATTTGTAGGAAACTTTTTATCAGATTGGTAGATTTGGTAGTGCATTGCTACAACTTTGTATATGTATGCTTTCTATTCTAGAAACAAATGTTTAAGTTAATCTTTAAAATTGATGTTACTCATGCTGTTTTCTTGTCCTCTTATTCAGTTATATCAGCTGATGGACCACTTAATTAGGAATGAATCGAGTGAAACACCTAATATGGTAAGGTGCAGTTGAATACAAATGCATTTTCTATGTATTTACAAGTTTATGGTTCTAAACTATTTCCCCCATTCCCCAGGAAGTGAGTAACATTGACGGAAGATGGTGTATAAAATCAGAGGCTAACGAGCTTACGAATTTTAATGGTTTATTGTTGTCCAGGTACGATGAATAGGCTGTGTGCTGATAGATATTCAATGACTATTGACATTGTAACTTTCAATAGTAGACACTGATTACAAAATAAAGATTAATGAACTATGGATAATTGTGATTACAAAATAAAGATTAATGAACTATGGATAATTGTTTTGCATTTACATGCCCAATTGAGAGACACAATGTGGGGGTTTTACCTCTTGCGGCTGTTGAACATTATGCTAGATTGCTGCAATTTTAGGGACTATTACTCCATTACTCGGAGATCCAACCTCAGAAAAAAAGGGGGACAGACTTCTTCTGTACTCTGTTTTGTAATCAGATTTAGATATATTCTACAGATTTAATTCCCATTAATAATAATATTTGGGTTGAATCCGGGTAGGTTGGACTTACCTGTTTCTTCTCTCATTTTTGTAATAAAAATTATGTTTTAAAATATTGTGTACTTAATATGTAATCTCATTTTTCTTGAAACCCTAATACTTGGTGTGGCAATTGACCTGAAAAAAATTGTCATGGACCATGTTTCTGGATTCATTAAAAAAAACAAATCTAGATTTTATCATTAAAAAAAAAAACAGATCTAGATTTTAGTTTATCAGACCCTAATACTTCCGTTGGCTGAACAAAGCCAACAAGGCTTGGTTGCATCCCTGTAGGGTTGTGTAAGGGATGTAAGTAGGTTGGGTTCAGTCTGGGTTCATGGAGGAGCAGGACCTGGACTTGGTTAGTGTTTTGTGTACCCAGACATGGACTCAGACTCAACACGGGTCTAATGTATAAAGGCCTGTACCCAACTTCAGTGGATCTAGTCGGACCCAGACCCAACTCCAGGTCTGACTTGAAGGCCATTATATTATTATGTTTTATTGTTATTAAATAATAACTTTAATCTAAGAAGTTATTATTATATTCTATATGTTACATATAATAAATATCATGTATTATATAGAATATTAATATACATTATATGTACTTATAACTCAGGCATACAGATATTTAGGTCCAAACGCGACTAGATATGGACCCATGCCTGATTATCAGTTGGGTTTAAAAAGATGGTCCATACCTGAATTTCTTGGGTTAGGCCCTTTGAGTGACCATGCAATTGGAGATCTACCACAGCACTGTGAAGCAAAAGATTCCAGGCACAACTGGCACCCTCCACCCTGCTGTCTTGTTAATTAATGGCTAACGGCAAGTGGCCTTTAATGATCACTAGCATTATGCTAAAGGTCTTGGTCCCTGTGGTAATCCCAAAAAGCATCATGCCAGCAGCAAGTTTTTGTAGCTTCTAATTAAGTGATGTGCAATCCATATAAACTGCATGTATTTATTGGGCCACTCATAAGTTCATTTGTTTTGGTCAAAATGATTGATTTTCTTTAATTTGAGGTTTCTTTGAACTTGGTGATTATTGCAGACCTTTTTCTGTGTTTTGAGTGTCGATTCAATTTTTTAATTATTTAATTCCTAACGGATAACATTTCTTCTAGTGGTTCAGGTGTTGAGAGCTTGGTGGAGCCAATCTCTGCTGTTCCATTAAATGATGAGTTGCAACAAGCAAGGGCATTAGTAGCTAAGGCTGAAGATGAAGTGCTTTCTAGGCTAACGGAAAAGGTTCCATAGCTTTTCAAACCATACTTTTGGAAGTTCTAGGTATCCCTTTGTTATTCTATTAATTCAGTTGACATCTTCTTTTACAGATGAGGGCACTCCTTGATGACATCCAAAATTTGTTGCATGCTATAATTCAACTGGATGTGGTATGTAACTACTCATATATCCTCCTCTAGGATTAAATGACATCATATATAGTTATGCTATTATTGGTGCTTACACATTATTTAAATTTTAGTGTACTAAGAGCATACCATCTGGGATTTCTTTAATATTTAAGACGTTTATATATTTATATATATAGGGAAATTCTCGAAAACTCCCCTATCTCAAAAGGGTAGTTTCTGCCCCTAGCTAATAGCCAATGATTTGTTAGTATTTTAAGAGATCCACTTTTGTAGGAGAATATTTAGAGAGGATCGGATATGTGTATCACTGATGACACGTTTCACACTTCATTGGCTAAAAAAGGGGCCTTTTTTTTAGGGAGTTTTGTAGCATAACTCATATATATATATACACATATATACATATACATATATATATGTACATACATATATATGTACAGACTTGATCAGCCATTAATGAGTAATCCCAATGTGGGTGGATTTGGTCAGGGAGATGCAGAAATAGTACTTCAAGATCCATTACGTGTCCAAGGTTTGTTGTTCTTCTTGGCATCTGTTATCCTAGCACAAATCTTTTTGGTTCTAAAAAAGAAACAGTTTGAGAAGGTTCAGTTGACCGAAATGAATTTCTAGATCCACGGATTCATCAAGTTGGTAAAAAGAGCCGAATATAAAAAAAATGGAATTTTCAAATCCAATTCTTTATATTCTGATAGTTACTCAAAGAGAATTTCATTTTTGAATTGAATGAAGTTACAAGACATAGTTCTTATTATTAGTACTTTACTCACGGGTTGCTCTCTGAATCTGTTTATTTGGAATCATGGGATCTATAGATGTTACAGGAGCATCTCCCTATATACATATGTATGTGTATATATGTACATACACACACACACACACACACACACACACATATATATATACATAGGGAGATGCTCCTATGAGAGCATCTCTCACCTTTCTATGAGAGATAAGCTGTGGGCCAGCACATCCATATCCAATGCCAATAACTTAAATGTGAGGACCCCCACCTTATCTCTCATAGTAAGGTTAGAGATGCTCTCATAGGAGCATCTCCCATATATATAAGACATGATACAAATACTGGTACTATGTACGAAATGGATAATTGAGCATGATATTTTTGCATGTATACTGTACTAAGCCCATCATTTCTTAGAGTTCCACTAGCTTTCTTTAACATAAAAAGTTTAAAGAGGAATGGATAATGGTATTTCATTAATAATTTTGTGTTTTAAAGAAAAAACTCTTTGCAGAAAAAAAAATTCAAGTTACTTATGTGGTGTGAACATTTTTCAATAGGATCATAATATTAAATATGAAATATCATGTTATGGATAGGATATACCTGCAGGCTGTATCTGTATCCAGGTCTGAATTTTAGAAAGTGCAATCATATCTCCGATTTCATGCACGTTCTCACCTGCATATGTAACGGGGCATCATAGTGTTTGTGTTCTACAGTCGTCATGTGACTGTTAGATATTTTCCTTCGAAGTATGGTAATATGCCACTAAAACTTCTTTTTTTTTACAGTGTAGACAATATGTGGCTAAACATCATGTATACTGACAAGTTTCTTGAATATATTCAACACCAATACTTGAAACTAAGTGCATTTCGTGCATTTTAAAATACATTGGTGGTGATGTCTGTAATTTGAGCATTCATAGCAATTCTAAATTTCTTTTAAAGATCGTGTTTTCCTACTTGGTTGTTTCGCAAAATTTAGTCTTGATACCCTTGGGATGTGTGTAGGTCGCTGCGCGAGCACGTTATAGTCTTGCATTTGGAGGCACATACCCAGATTTTTCTGTCACAGATGATACAGGCAGATTCATCGAAAGCCATTCATCAGAGAGGATCAATAACACATCTTTGTCGTATCGTAGTCAAAGTGAATGGGCATTGTGTTTGCGAAATGCTTATCATCCTCTCTTACTTAAGCAGCATCGAGAAACTTTGCAAAGTGCCAGAAAGGATGTCAGTAATTTTGCTGCTGTAAGTTATTTTGTATTAGACTAATAAGTTGCTATCTTGATGTCTAGTGCTTTAAAGTTGAAGTTGCATCATTTTTTTTTAATAAAAAACTGATTTTATTCTAGACATGTGCAAATTGGATTGGGACTGCTTACTCTCATTGCTTCTGCATCGCAGATATCAGGATAGGCATTGCTAACACAACTGCATTAATTTCTACTGCAAGTTAGAATTCTGTTTTACTCATGTTATAATAGTACACTGGCTATGAATCCTCAGGAAATCAGGAGGAAAAAATTGCAGTGGGAGAATGTGGAGTCAGAAGAAAATCTGGATGAACATCTTAAATCCTTGAAAAATCGAGTAATAGTCAAACTTGGTGGACATTTTAACCAGTTTTTAATATGGAGTTCTGTGGAATCCCTATAGCATTCTGTTCATAAACCAAGTTTGATTCTAATTTCAGGTTGCTCAATTGGAAGAAGCTCGTCCTGTTCCCGTTGATTTCCTTATTTCTACGAGAACTAAGGTTCTTGTTATTACTGGCCCCAATACAGGGGGAAAAACTATTAGTTTGAAGACGGTTGGCCTAGCTGCATTGATGGCAAAATCAGGTCTTGTAAATTCTTCGATGCTTTACTTTTATTGTTCATACATGTCAATAGAATTCTTTAATTCGCTGGAGACGTACTCATTCCATCTTGTTCTGGCAGTCATTGAACTTTTAGGTTTTTTAATTTTTATGATCTGCCCTATTTTGTGTCACCTAGATAGATGCTTATTACGTTAGGGCCTGTTTCTTTGCTACAATTTCTAACAAGAATTTGAGGTGTTGGTTTTTTTCTTTTTGGATATGATGTGATGGCTTGGCCCGTGGCATTTGCGAATGCCATGTTTCTTTGCAAGAATCTCAAAATCCCACCCATCTAAAAGGTCTCAAATTTCCTGGCAGAATTTTGAAACTCCTGTCAAATGGGTCAGTGGGTCACAGCCCATGAAAAATAAAGCCCAACTTGTGGGTCAAGACAAGTCTCGTATGTACAGTTATGTAATTGATTCTTTGCCTTATTAGGAGATATGATTAGATGATAATTAGATTAAGATGACTGTAATTTAGTTAATTACATCAATCACTGTTACACATATGGAAACATGAAATCTATATATTGAAGCATCGTGACCCTCAAAAGGGATCATCGAATTCACAAAGTGTTTTCTCTCTTCTTCCCCTTGCTGTCTTTGACAACTCCAGCCTCTTTACTTTTTAGTGGAATTTATGGATGCTCAAGTACAAAGTAGAATCCGGGAATTCCACTATGCCTAGGAATTCAGAAATTCCCCAGACAAGAATTCTCTGAATTCCAGTAAAGAAACAGGCCCTTAGTTCCTTTTTTGAATATTCGAGATTAAAAAATGGAACTTAATTACTAGATTTTGGACTCTTGGCATTCTGGGTTGTAGCAGTTTGTTACCTAAAATGGTTTTATGGATCTTATGTTATTTAAATGATCTTGAAACATGTGCATTCTTTTAAACATGCGTATTAGAGAAGCATCAATGAATTAATGGGGAAAGTTTTAGAGCGATTTATTATTTTTGTTTTTGTTTCTTTATTACTATGTTGTTTGTATTATTATTAGTTGATCCCTTAAAATTGAATTTTAAATTACGATTCAGTGTTGTAAGGGAACTTATACGAACCACTCCTTGGGAAGTTCTTGTATGGTTAAATTTCACTCCTGTGAGATCATGATGAGAAGATGATGAGAAGCAGTTGATGCACACTACTGTACTAATTGGGAACATAAATCGGGTGACAATACGATCACTGTATGGTTCTTTTCTAACAAATCTTTGCTTCCATTAGGATTTAATGTGGCTTACTGGCTTTGAATAAAATTGAGTAGAAAAGTAGAACCCAAGCAGCCAAAGTGTGATAGACAGGATTAGCTTTGATGATGCTAAAACCTAGATTGTTAGGTCCTTAAGATTCAAATTTCATCATTCCCGTGTTTAAAACGTCGAAGACTTTAGTGTGCATTTAATTTTAACTAAGTAGATTCTCATGGATTGCTTTGTTGTACTTGTACGTCATCTTAAATCCTTCCAACAGAAATCATTTATATGCTGATTGACTTAGTGTATGTTAATTTGCACTCTGAAGCACCTGTGGGGGCACAAGGTTCTTATGCTATCTGCCGAATCTGAAGGGAGCTTGCTATTTGTGGTGGAAATCAATGCCTTGGATCATGTCAGAAATCTGCTCTCAACAGTTCCTCCCTTACCGCCCCCCTGCCCTCTCTCTCTCTCTCTCTCTCTCTCTCTCTCTCTCTCTCTCTCTCTCTCTCATATTTGTTCACATTTACATTTTCTGAACGTCCAAAGAGATCCTTAGGTATATGGTGCTTGGGGCCCAGATACTCTAATATGAATATCTGCTTATTACCTTATTATGTGTCTTTTGAAATGGAACCCCTAGTATTATCTTCTCACCATTCTAATTTTTCTTGTACTGCAGGCCTTTACATCCTAGCTTCTGAACCAGTCAGAATCCCTTGGTTTGATTCTATTTTTGCTGATATAGGTGATGAGCAATCCTTGGCCCAGTCTTTGTCTACCTTCTCTGGCCGCTTGAAACAGATTAGTGTAAGATCTTTGGAGTTATTACTTATGACATTTTTATATGGCATCATTATCTATATTCAACTTGGATTTTCCTTCTCTATAATATCCAGATCCATGTCTAATACAAAAATAGATTAACCGTACCATATCAAACCTAGAAGTACTTAATTTTTTTTCTCTATGCTAGAACTACTTAACATTATCCATCTCATTGTTTTCTAGAACATGGGGCTCAAGCAAGTCCAAAGCTTTGACTCATTGAGATCCGTAACTTCATGCAAGTTTGTTAACAGCTACTGTCAATGACCCATGTATGATGATGCGTCATCATGTTGCCTCTTGTAAATGGAAACATCCCCTTGCACTTTACAACAATAATTTGATGCATGCAAAAGTGAAACTTTTAGTTGTCTTGGGTTTTTTGACATACTCGTTAGTTTTCTAATGGTAAACAAAGCTCTAGTCCTTTCTGAAATGTCATTTTTTTAATCCTTATTCATCTAAGCATTTAAAAAAGGAAAGTCCCTTGTGAAGTGTGAAAGAATTCATGATCTTTGGTGTAGTAGAAATAGGATGTACCTGTCAAGACCCTTTGATATACATTGTTCTCTCGTTCGAGCTTTTGGAATTTCTGATTATTAACATGATACCAGAGCGGGGGGTCATGTGTTCGAATCCCCGAGGATGTGTTTCTGTCCACATGCGGAGCCCCGCACGTGAGGGTGTCAGGAGTCCCTTGTTATACATTGTTTTGTTGTTCATTAAGTCATTCACTAATAGGCAGTACCCAAAAATCATTTCTTTGGAATGATAAAGGGAAGGTAAAAGAAGATACCACTTTGTTTGAACATAGTTTGTAAAACAATTAATGAGAAAGGTCTTGGAATTCGGGAAATGAAGAAGTTTAATTGTGTGTTTTAGGAAAATGGCTATTGAATGTCGGCAAGCACGATCGTAGCTTATAGAGGAAAGTTATCATCTCTGAGTGCAAGCTATATAATGATGGCTGGGTGGTGAATGAAGCACCTGATTGTCATCTGGTTTCCGGAAAGAGTTGATATCTTCAGGAGAATTTTTTCCCTGATATTTCATATTCTATCCAACAGGGGTCTTAGGTTCATTTTTGGGAAGACAAATTGTTGGGTGATTATCTATTGGCAAAAGCCCATCCGCCATTGTTTTTTATCATCTTAAGTTGCTTGGCGATTGTTTGTCTCCTTGAAGTCTAGGGAGGTTCATGTGTTTGGGTGCCCAAGTTCGTTCTAAATCTTAATGTAGAAGAGAATTGAGTCTTTGGCCCACCTCTGTTGCAGTTACAATGCGATCACATTTTCTGAAAAGGTAATAATTATTGTGTATTTGTGTTTGGGCCTTGGGTGGTAATGGAGAATTTTTTGTGAAGGCATGTTATCATCATCATCATCATCAAAGGCTTGCCCCAACTATGTTGGTGTCGGCTACACGAATTCTGTTTCTCCATTCGATCTATCTTGAGCCAAATCCTCAGATAAGTTACACTTCTTCATATCTATTTTTACTACCTCCATCTACGTCCTCTTTGGCCTACCCCTTCCTCTTGGTGGGCTATCAATCTTTATGGCTAAACTTTTCCTTGCTGGCGCCGTTACCGGCCTACTTTGGACATGCCCAAACCATCTCAGATGAGTTTATCTAATTTTATCCCCTATTGTTGCTACCCCTAAATACTCTCGAAAGCACTCATTTCTAATTCTATCATTCCTAGTTGTACCACACATCCACCTCAACATCTCATCTCTGCTACATCTATTTTGTGCATATGATGCTTATTGGTTGGCCAACATTCAACTACATGGGTAATAGCTAGTATAATCGCTGTTTTGTAAAATTTTTCCTTCAATCTTGTTAGCATTCGTCGGTCACGAAGCACTCCTAATGCAAGTCTCCACTTCAACCTTCCCGCTTTAATCCTATGTTCGACATCGTCATCAATCTCCTCATCCTTACTAATTATAGAGCCAAGGTAGTGGAAAGAATTACTTTGTGATATCTCATGGTCTTCAATTCTCACTGTAGTTTCAACCCTTTTTATATGTCTACTGAAGTTACAAACCATATATTCCGTCTTTTTACGGCTTATTTTAAAGCCTTTGGATTCTAAAGCTTCCCACCATCTTTCGAGTTTTGCATTCACACCATCTCTTATTTCATCTACCAATACAATATCATTTGCAAATAATATGCACCAAGGTACCTCTTCTAGAATATGAGCAGTTAACTCATCCATAATCAGTGCAAAGAGATAAGGGCTTAGGGTTGACCCTTGATGCAAACCTATGGTCATTAGGAACTCCCCTGTCTCTCCACAAATAGTTCTCACACTCGTTACTGCTCCTTCATACATGTCTTTAATAATTTTAATATAACCTCTTCGAACATTCCTTTTATTTAAAACCCGCCAAATTAAATTGTCGTAGGCTTTTTCTAAATCGATGAAGACCAAATGCAAATTTTTCCCGTTTGCTCGATATTTTTTCATTAATTGCCCAAGTGAGAAGATAGCTTCTATCGTTGACCTCCTTGGCATAAAACCAAATTGCTTTTCAGATATCTTGGTCTTTAGTCTAAGTCTTTGCTCCATTACTTTCTCCCATAGTTTCATAGTATGACTCATAAGTTTAATTCCACGATAGTTGGTATAGTTTTGTATATCTCTGTTGTTCTTATAAATAGGTACTACAGCACTTCTTCTCCATTCACCCGGCATTTTCTTTGTCATTAATATTTTATTGAAGTGTCTATTTAACCAAATCTCTCCAACTTCCAAGAATTTCCAAGCCTCAATCGGGACGTCATCTGGACCCGTAGCCTTTCCTATCTTCAATAGTGAAGGCGTGTTATGACATGAGAATTGAGAAGATGGTCACTACTGAAGTTCTTCCCACCGATTCATCTTATTTAACCATAAAAGCTCTCCAAAGTCAATGTGTTCTGTTGGACAGCTACACTGGGCAAAACTTTGACTCTACTGATTATATTTGCTGATATATTGAGAAGCTGCCTATGGTAAATGGTTGTATTTTGTGCCTTGGCATGCAGAGAGGACAGTTCTCACATGTTCTTGTTCTTTTCTTTTGCAAGAGCATTGTGGAATCATTTCTTCTACCTATTTGGTTTTCATTGGGTTATTTCTAGTTTGTTGAAGGCTATTCTGGATAGTTGTCGATTTGGATTTCCTACTTGTGGAGGTGCTATTTCATGGAATTGCATTTTTGCTATAGCCCATTGGTCTATATGGTTTGAAAGAAAAAGGAGAACATTTCATAATCAGGTGACAACTGCAAGAGATATTGCCCTAAGGTCTTAATGATGGTTATTTCTCGTGCAATGGCTTCTAAGTTCTAAAGAATTTGTAGATGTTTCTGTTTCTGATCTTTGGCTACGTGTTTGTTATGGTGATGTGGGACTTTTTGTTCTTTCTTTTTCTGACTTTTTCAGTAATGGGCTTGTAATTTGCCTGTATTTCTTGTGCTTTATTAGTAATATTTTGTCACCATTTAAAAGAATAACGTCATTAAACAACGGTCTCCTTATTAGAAGAGGCATTTTAAGGACTTACAAGGTGTATTGTTAATTTTGGTTTCATTGAAACTCTTGCATACTGTTTTTAATTTATTATTTTGCAGGCGATACGAGCGCAATCAACTAGTAGGTCATTGGTGCTGTTAGATGAAGTAAGTGTTATTTGTCATCCCAATCCAATATTAATAATTTATTACTAAGAGAAATTGTTATATACAAGTGGCAATATTGAAATCTCAACATAGGTGAGTAAAATCTGCATTTTAGTTCTCGTTACCATCACGGCAGATGTCTGGATCAATATTCCTGCCAATGCTGTTGGAAAGTATTAATGTTGTCTCTACGAATGCCTTGAGGTTTTGGTAGGATTGGTTAGTGGAGGAAATTTAATATGGTATTAGAGCCAACAGGCCTTGAGTTCAAATTCCAGGAGGAACGAGCTGAAATGTGTCACCAAAAGTACACCAACTGGGTTCCACCTGAGGGGGAGTGTTGAAAAAGTATTACTGCAACCTCTACTAACCTCTACTAATGTATCAAGGCTTTGGTAGGATTGATGATGCATTCCTGATTTGACACAATCGGATTTGTCTAGGGCCCAAATAATCCAAACCCAAAAATAACCAGCAACTTCTATTGATTGCAGTAAAATAACAGAAATCTAGAATTAAACAATGCAATGAACGATGTAAAGAGCACCAAAGACACCTTAAACGAGCCACCTTAAACTTCTAGCATCCATGTGATACAAGAGAAAGAAGAAAAACTCATAAAAGCACTGCTTTTATTATGTTCTGAAAACTGTACTGTACTGTGAATAGTGACTGTCAACCATAGCTATGTATATATAGCATTCAAAACGGCATAAAACCCTAATAATCCTGCTAAAATTGAATCCTAATACAAATAAAAGTCTTTAGTCACTGTTTCCTAATCAAACCAATAAAAAATTACTAAAGGAATTAAAGAAACATGATGAAATTCCAGATTCTGGTCGTTCCGGACTCTTTTTACCAGACGGCCTGTGGGGACCACATGGCCCACCCTTGTGTGAAAGCACCTGTACGTTTTAAGGTGCATGCATAGGCAAGCCTAGTGGTGCCTTTCTTAATCTGATTGGGTCTGTTTTGACTCACTTAATCTGCTGCCCATAGACCTGCATGCGCGACTGCCTATTTGTGTCATGAAATTATCCGGAAATTGTGAAACAGCCCGTGCTTTCTTTTATTCCCAAAACAGCCCCTGATATTTAACTCTAGACAGATACACGGACTGTTTGGTCTCCAAATCTCGATCAATTATTGTCAGGACCATTGCGGACCCTTTTGGGATGCTCAAATTGCTTCAAGTAGGATTCAGATGCAAATTCATACTCTAAAATTAACTCTGCATCAATTGGTTGGCGAAGGAAATTTAATAAATTCAACTGCTCTAAACTTGTTCCTATTTGGATTCAGATAATTTTCTTCACATGTTGATTGTATATTTTTTCCTGGGTGAATAAGATGACTTCTATTGAAATTAAATATCAATCTTATCTTATTTTTTTTCTGGCGGCATTTATGGAGGTGCATTTTGTTGGTAAAGTAAAGACCCACATCCCACATTGCCTAAGTAATGCCCTTGGCAAGGCTTCATATATACTTGTTTGGGCCTTCCACCTATGAGCTTAAGCTTTTGGGTTGGTACATGGTATCAGAGTGGGTTCCGATCCCGTCGTTCTCGTGTAGCCTACGTGGCAAGTCCGTCCATAAAATCTGTTAGCCTTTCATGTGAGGGCGAGTGTTGGTAAAGTAAAGCCCCACATCCCACATTACCTAAGTAATGCCCTTGGCAAGGCTTCATATTTACCTGTTTGGGCCTTCCACCTATGAGCTTAAGCTTTTGGGTTGGTACATGGTTTATTACACATTTGACCCCGCTCTTTGCTTGGACAAGAAGTATACCTAGTAGTTCAGATTTCACTCACTTCATTGTGATTGATGGATCTGGCATGAATACAATAATTTCTCAGTTACTAGTTCAAATTTCACTCACTTCATTGCAATTGATGGATCTGGTATGAATACAATAATTTCTCAGTTACTAATAGTCACATGCTAATGTTGGGAACTCGTGGTAACATGTTAATGAATGTTTCTCAACTGATAATACTGCTTTCTATGCTAAAGAAACGGTGACGCTTTCTTTTTGTTACCCCATTCCGTTACTGGTGTATTTTGTCAAAAAAAATTGAGAAACTATACCTTGAGGTTTAAGAAATGTCTGGAAGTTTCGGGACCTGTATTTCCTAACAGTTAGACCCTAAGATCTTGATGCATGATAAGAAGGATTTTTAAATATGGAAAATTGTTTAAGCATAAGAAAAATTTAAAGTTTAGGAAATGAAACTGTGCGTACTGACCGAAATCAAAAGAACTAAAAAATAAGGAAAACCTTGATTGAAATGTGAAATGTTAATCCCCCTACTTTTTTGTGAACCAAGTCAGGTTTTTTTTTTTGCGGGACCATTGAGAAGGAATTGTTCTACTTTGTATAATACTAGAGCAAGAGAATCATGTGAACAAAAAGTATGGTGTTTATTGTTTATCAAACCAGAATTCAACATTTCCAATAACATTAATTTGGGTAACCCAAAAGACAAGCCAAAATGTCCAACAGTAGTTTTTTTATTCTAAGTATGTGAGCGATCCAACTGTAGTTGTTTGTTGCACTGAGAATGGAGTAGCAGAGGCATGTAGAAGAGAGGTGGGAATTCATTGAGGGGAGAGGGGAAAGGGAGGCAGAGAGCCAAATACATAAGCTAACTTTGCTCCTGGTATTGTTTTTTCACCTCCTGCCTTTGCCAATGATGGTGGAAACTGATCCAACACCTGTCCCTGCAATTGGTTTTGAAACACCTGGGGATGAAACAAGTGCCTCTACCCTTATATTCCTTTGCTTCTCTTGCCCCTTCAGGTCAACTTCAATGGGACCCAGAACAAGCTATGACTATATAGCTCCCTTTTCTTAAATATATTTTACCAAACTTTGCATTGTCTAATATATCGACCGAATGGAGCAACTCAGGGGGGGAAACCTTGACCCTGCTTGGAGAAGACGCCCGCCCAACTCTTCCTTCTCCCTTTTCGTCTCCAATCTCCCCCCATCCATCTCCAAAGCAGAGCTAGAGGTGATGTTCGTTAGAGTAGGCAAAGTCATCGACTCCTTCATCCCTATTGACAAAGCCTCTGGACAGCAAAGGGGTTTTGGATTCGTTAGATTCAAATCAGAGAGGGAAGCTCTTCTTGGTCTTGAGCTAGCCAATGGCAGATTGTGGGGAGGGAAATGAATCATTGTCGATTTGGCTCGACCTCGCCCAGTAAGTCCGTATACCATCGATAAAGCTCAATCTCCTCCCTTCAGCACAGGGATCCTAGGCCAAGCTCCTACAGCTTTCCCAGGAATTCCGAAACCTCCTCAACCAGTCAGCAACGCTTGGAATCTTCCTCCTCCAGGCCTCTCTTCCTCAACTGCTGGCTGGATCGTCCGAGACGGCAGCAAGCCCTTTGTCCGAGTTGCTCCTTGGGTTGTCGAAACGGAGAAGAAGACCCTTCGTCACAGCCTGATTGGCTTCCTCAAACAAAATCTAGGCTTACTAGAAGCATCTTCGTGGATTCAATCCATCTGGGGCAGATCAGCCAGACTAAAAAAACTAGAGGGTAAAGCTGTCCACATCCAACTCCTCACAGAGGAGGAAGTTCAATAATTTCTACACAAATATGCAGCATCTCCCTCCACCTCCTGCCCTTTTCTAGCCCTAGATAGATGGATGGAAGTCATCGGCTCTCCACCAATCTCCAAATGGATTTGCCTCCGCGGAGTGCCGCTCCATGCCTGGAACGAAGGTGTTTTCCGCCTCCTGGGGGACTTCATTGGAAACACCTTAGAAGTCGATCGATGCACCTCGGAGAAGGAGCTCCTCGCCTATGGCCGTGTGAAGATCCTCACGAGTAGTCTCTGCAGGTTTCCATATGAAATCCCCCTTTCAGTTGGAGATTTGGTTATCTCAATAATAGCTGAAGAAGAAGTAGAAGAAGAAGAAGATCCTCTTGCTCGATCCTTTACGGGCTCCTCTAATGCTTCTTCTGCAGAAGATGACCTGCAGATTGTTGGAGGAGGTGGTGCTCTGGAGCCAGATGGAGAAGAGTTTTCCATCGCTACCAGAAGGATCCAGAATCGGGCTAGGGCTCACAGTCGGACCAGGCCTCGCAGACGAGCCAGGTTTCACAGGTCTAAGTTCGCTGCGACCTGGCCCATAGACGATGGGTCAAGCTTACATTACGGGTCGAGCCAAAACTTCTCACTCAATTCAGGTTTGTCCCCAGCTACTTGGCCCACAGTAAATGGGCAGAGCCCAGGCGAATCATTTAAAACTCAATCTGGGTGGACCTCTCCAGCCCTAGAATGCTCACCTCTTCTCTGCATCTCGCCAAGATCTGGGAGACTCTGAGGCTTCAGCTCCCATCTCAGGCTCGACGAAATCGTTATCGGACTCCTCTGGAGAATCTTCCATGCTAGCCTCGTCGCATCCTCAGGGCAGCACTGCCCTGCTCTCGGACGGACTCAGCCGACGAGCGAAATCGGATTCCCTCTAGCTCCTCGCAAGATGTTACTCCCCAGACAGTGACTCCGCTCCCTGCAAAGCGCACCTACCTGTCTCCTCCCCATCTCCCTCTCCTCTTCTCAAGGATCTAGCTGATTACCTGCATCGACAATCATCTCCTGACGACTGCTCTGAGAAGGCGAGTTCAAGGACTGCAAAAAATTCTACAAGTCCCCCTCGAATCTCTGACTCAGTTGACAGACACTCTCTATCTACCCCTCTTGAAGGACTTTCCTCCTCCAATTCTTGGCTGCCACATAAAATGAGAGTCTGTGGAGAAGTCATAGGCATCTCAATCGATAACAGTTTTGGAGGTTGGAACAACTTAATTGCCTTTGCTAACGAGAGTGACATTCTTCCCAGATCTGACTCTTCCAAAAAGAGCTCCAAGCGAAAGGGAAGCAGAGAACTCAAAAATCTGTCGTGCTCCATCAACTATGACAGCCGTCAACATGACAGTTCTCCCTTTATTAAGCTAATCACCAGAGTCAGAGATACTCATTACTGTTATAAATGAAAGTAGTCTCATGGAATGTTCGTGGGTTAGGGAGTTCAGTGAAGAGGGCTATAATAAAGGATGTAACTCACTCTCTCAGAATAGACATTCTGCTCCTCCAGGAAACAAAGCTCCGTTCTATTTCCCTCCCTGTTCTCAGAGAAATTTGGGGTAACAATCACTTCAGTTGGATATCCTTAGATGTTGTAGGATCTTCCGGAGGAATTCTTCTCAGTTGGAACAACAGGCTCTTCAAAATAACAGACCAGTTCATCGGTGACTTCTCTGTCTCAGCTGTGATGGTAGACAGGACTTCTGGTTCTTCCTGGATCATTTCCTCTGTTTATGGCCCGACAGATAGTACTTTGCGAAATAGTTTCTGGAGTGAACTGGACCTTATTCGTAGCAAATGGGAAGGGCCGTGGTGCATTGGAGGTGACTGGAACATCACTAGATTCCCCTCAGAAAAGTCTGGAGGTGGGAATATCACAGTTGATATGCAATCCTTCTCAGATTGGATCAACTTTCACTTCCTAGTAGACCTTCATCTAGGGGGGGCAAATTTTACTTGGTCCGATCATCAGAATCCTCCGACCATGTCGCGCCTTGACAGATTCCTGGCCACTGGTGACTTGGTAGATTTATATCCAGAAGTCTGCCAAATTGCTCTCCCCAAGCCCAACTCATACCACTGTCCAATATTACTTGATTCTAAAATCCTAAAATGGGGTCCCTCCCCTTTCCGTTTCGAGCTAATGTGGCTGGAGGATAAGCGTTTCAGAGACTCAATTAAGTACTGGTGGAACAATTTTCAAGTCAGTGGGTGGGCGGGTTTTCGTTTCACTTTGAAGCTAAAGATGCTGAAAAACAAGATTAAAGAATGGACCAAATGCAACATAGAGCCTATTGGCCCTATTAAAGCAAAAATTCTAGAGGAATTACAGTCTATTGACAGAAAGGAAGAATCTCAAAGGTTTTTATCAGAAGAAGATCTGACTAAGAGACTTGAACTTAAAGCTCTATTTCATCATAAAGTCAAAGAAGAAGAAATCAAATGGAAACAGAGATCGAGGTGTAGATGGCTAAAAGAAGGAGACAAAAATACCAAGTTTTTTCATAGTTTGGCATCGACTAGAATGAGGGGCAACAGGATTGATCACATGATGGTCAATGGAAACAGAGTAGTGGACAAAGAGGGGATTACTAATCACATCATCGGCTTCTTTAGTAATCTTTTCAACAAAGATGAAAGAAGTAGGCCTTCCTTAAACAATCTTTAGTTCTCCATTATTAGTGCGGAAAATGCTAATACGCTGGAAGAAGCGTTCCAAGAAGAAGTAAAAGAAGCCATTTACAGTCTAGCTAGTGATAAACCTCCAGGTCCAGATGGGTTTCCAATCTCTTTTTTCCAAACCCATTGGGATCTCCTAAAGACAGACTTCATGGCCTTCATGACGGAATTTCACACCAGAGGCATTCTCTCCAAAACTATAGGCGCATCTTTCATTGCTTTAGTCCCAAAGAAGCTCGGGGCGGACTGTATAAAAGACTTCAGACCTATAAGCCTCTTAGGTAGCACTTACAAAATCTTGGCAAAAGTCCTTGCAACTAGACTGCAAAAGATCCTTCCTTCCATCATCTCTCCCACTCAAAGTGCCTTCGTCAAAGGAAGACAGATCCTAGATGGGGTTCTAGTTGCAAACGAATGCATCCATTCCAGACACAGAGACAAGTCTCCTGGTCTAATTTGCAAATTAGACTTGGAAAAAGCCTTCGACATGGTTGACTGGGACTTTCTTCTTTATTTGTTGCGCAGGATGGGATTCGGGGATAAATGGAGGGTTTGGATTCGAGAATGCATCTTATCTGCCACCTACTCAATCCTTATTAATGGCTCCCCGAAAGGTTTCTTCTCAACAGAGAGGGGTCTACGCTAGGGAGACCCTTTATCTCCGTTTCTTTTTGTTCATTATTGGAGAGGCTCTCAGTAGGATGCTTTCTAAAGCAGAAGATGGCAACTTGATATGTGGTTTCAAGCCTGCTCAGAACGCTCCTTCTGTCTCCCACCTCCTCTATGGGGATGACACTCTTCTTTTTTGTGATGCAAAAGTTGATCAAATTAAAAACTTGGTTGCCATTCTCAGATGCTTCGAAGTTGTTTCGGGTCTCAAGATTAATTTCTCCAAGAGCGCCATTCTAGGGATCGCTATAGAAGACGTCTTTCTTCATCACCTAGCAACTATCTTAGGATGCAGAGTTGATTCTTTCCCTTCCACCTACCTTGGGCTTCCTCTTTGTCTCAGTAGGGTGCCAAATTCCATCTGGAACCCCGTTCTTGAGAAAATTGAGAAAAAATTGTCCTCTTAGAAAGCGAGATACTTATCCCTAGGAGGCAGAATCACGCTAATCCAGTCTGCTCTTGCTAATCTTCCTATTTACTACATGTCTCTTCTCAAATGCCCGGTTGCTATCATTAATTGCATAGAAAAGCTTCGACGAGACTTCCTTTGGCAAGGCCGCGAGGAATAAAAAAAGATCCACTTGGTGAATTGGAATTCAATCTGTCGCCCTAAAAAATCAGGTGGTCTAGGTATAAGACCTTTAAGGAGCATGAATCAAGCTCTTATGGGCAAATGGCTTTGGAGAATTGGGGACGAAGCAGAAGGCCTATGGAGGAAAATCCTTCTAGCCAAATACAAAGTTAGGAGAAATGGTTGGGACATCCATCCCCCTCCCCAATGGTGCTCAAATTTTTGGAAAGGGATTTATTCGGCGAGAACAACTTTTGCTCAACTCATCCGTTTCCAAGTTAGCAATGGTGAGAACTTATCCTTCTGGCATGACATTTGGGTCGGCAACAACCCCTTAGCGGTTCAATTCCCTGATCTTTACAGATGTGCAAGAAACAACAAGGCTAGGGTCGGAGATTATCTTGACATGAACGGCAGCCAGCATCTATGGGCCCCCGTTTTCAGAAGAAATCTTATTGAGGCAGAGGAAACAAACCTCTTCAATCTTTTTGAGGTTCTAAGTGGTTTGGTCATCATCGATGAAGCGCGGGATACGAGATGTTGGGCCCCCTCCAGCTGCGGATCTTTCTTTGTTTCCTCCTCCTTCTCAGCCCTCCATGAAGGGCCTAGGACCTCTCATCAAGGATGGCCATCCCTCTGGAAAATTAAGGCCCCTCCAAGAGTCCTAGCTTTTCTTTGGCTTGCTCTCCATAATAAAATTCTGACTATGGATAATCTTCGCCGAAGGAACTTGATTATTGTCAATGCCTGCCCCCTCTGCTTAGCTGACGAGGAAACGATTGATCACTTATTCCTTCATTGCAAGCAGACAAGAGCTATCTGGTTAGCAATCCTCAAAGAGTTTAACTGCAGCTGGGCTATTCCTCAATCCTTCCCTGAGATGTTCCAACAGTAGGCCTGTCCGCTTCCTCCTCCAAAGGGAAAACCATGTGGCGCCTGTCTTTCCTCGCCTTCATATGGACCATCTGGAAAGAGAGAAACAACAGATGTTTTGAAGGAACTTCATCCTCCCAAGAAGACTCAATCACCAAAATGAAATTCAATGTAGCCTCCTGGGTGTCTATTCTCCCAAACTTTAGGGACTTCTCCTTCGATGCTCTATGTTTCAATTGGAGGGAAGTCATCTTGTCTTGATGTGGCTTTTTCTTTCTTCGCTCGAGGCAGTCTGCCTCCTTTTTATTTTAGCTTCTCTCTTTTTGGGCGGTGGCCTCCCTAGCCGCTTCTCAGTATAGTCCTTTTATACTGTAAAGCTTTTAATTCTATTAATACAAGTTACCATTTCAAAAAAAAAAAAAAAAAAATTTTTACCCATTACCAATAAGAAGATAATATAGAAGGGTTTCAAGGATCATTGGTTTCATTTTAGCTTTTAAACAGTACGTACAAGAATGTTCCATGTGATGCAACACAAAAATATACAAAACATGTAACAAGTGAGCTCTGGCACCATGGCCCAAAACCAAGCCTGAACAAAAATCACATGGTTTCAGATTTTGGGCACCAGCCTGACCCGAATACAAACAATCTGTATCCTCATTGCAGTTTTGGCAAAGTTAGGTCATGTGGGTTTGAGTTTGGAGTGGCCAAAGTTGCACCCCTGGAAACAAATGTGCATTTAGTGGAGCTTTGTTCATTTTTAATTTGAGATTTTTTTTTGGGTGAAACATTGAGATTATTGTTTTGATAGATTTTTCTTGGGGTAAAAGATTGAGATTATTGATTTCTCACTTTTAAAACAATATATTTATGATTTAGTCGTGTAATTAGGTTGGTGCAGGGACAAATCCCTTGGAAGGTGCAGCTTTAGGGATGTCACTTCTAGAAGCTTTTGCTGAAACTGGTTCTTTATTGACATTAGCTACAACTCATCATGGAGAGCTCAAAACTCTAAAATACAGGTATCCGTTATTTATGTTAAAATGACAAAGTCAATTATATGAAATGTAAGACTTCTGATTGTTGAGTTGGTAGTAACCCAATTGCTGTGCCTCACCCTTCCCATTTTCATGTTCTGGCCATGCCCATAGATTTGTGATGGCTTGTTTGGAACCATGGATGTTCATGCTCATACTGGTCCATTAGAGTGGTTAGACTCTATCATCTAAAAGGCACTTGCATGGATCTTTATTTTGACTGAAATCATGAATGTTTTCCCTTTCCATTGCTTATTTTATGTTCATTAATGACATATTTTGCAGTAATGGTGCGTTCGAGAATGCATGTGTTGAATTTGATGAAGTGAACTTGAAGCCAAGTTATAAAATACTCTGGGGATTGCCAGGTTCATTCTTTTTTCTTTATTTTGTGTAACTTATATTTTGTAGTCTTTTTGTTAATGTTTTGCAAGCATGGAAAGGCATACTTTAAAATTTTGTCGCCTGGTGCATCACATTGGGCTTTGAAACCCACCACAACCCCCCCCCCCCCCCCCCCCCCCCCCCCGCTCTCCTCTAATTAGCAACATGACCACTTTGTACTTATGGTGCACTTTTTTATTTTACATTTGAACCTACTCTTATATAGGGTAACAACTTTCATTTGTTTAGAGGGGTTTCTGGAATAAAATCAGTCTGGATGATGGGGGGTTAAACATTTCAAATCCATTGATGTAAAGAACTTGTAACAGATGCTTACAGATAAGAAGGAGAATAATGAGAGACACATTAAATCTAAGTTAAATTTATCTGAAATTTAACTTCACCAAAATAGACATCCTCCTTTTTTCGTTCCCTGATACGGCCTTTTATTCCAAAAAGATTGATTGAAAACCATAGTGGCAGATGTTTTTCTACTTGGATACTGTATCATGATGTGCAAGTTGCTAGATTTTCATTATTTATTATCCTGTCCAAACTATGTTTGGTCAGCTACACCAATTTTGTTTCGCCATTCTAGTCTATCCTGGGCCAAATACTCGGATTGGTTGCCCTTCTTTAGATTTGCCCTTATCGCTTCCATCCGTGTCCCCTTCAGCCTAACCCTTTTCTTTAAGGTCCATCAACTTGCATAGAAAAATTTTTTCTCACCAGCACCGTTGTTTTGCATTGGACATGTCCAAACCACCCCAAAGTCTTTCTTAATTTACACCTATTAATGCTACCTTTAAATGCCTCCGAATGCGCTCATTTCTCCTTTGACCTTCCCCAGTTTTACCAGACATCCATCTCAGCATTATTATCTCTGCTACACTCATTTTTTGCATTTGTTGCTTCCGGATTAGCCAATATTCTGCTCCATGAGTCATAGGGGGTCTATCTTGTAAAATTTTCCCTTTAATCTTATTTGCTATGCGCTGCTTGCAAAGTACTCTAGAAACAAGTCATCACTTCAACCATCTCACTACCCTTACTAGTTATCGAGCCAAGGTACTAGAATGAATCTTTTTGTGACATTTTGAGCTTCAATTCTCATAGGAGTTTCAGCTCTTTACACATATCCACTGAAGTTGCAATTCATATATTTTGTTTTTATACAACTTCTTTAAGGCCATGGGGTCTAACACCTCTTTCCATCTCTCAAGTTTTGCATTCACGCCATCTCTCAATTCACCTGCCAACACTATCAATTGCAGACAACATAACCAAGGTGCCTCCTCTTGAATATTGAGTGGTTAACTCCTCTATAATTAATGCTAAAAGATGTGGGCTTAAAGCTAACCCCTTCAAGCCTATGGTCACTCTAAACTCACCCTATCTCTCTACAAGTGGTTCTCATACTAATTACTTCTCCCTCATACATGTCTTTAATAATGTCAGATAAACCTCTTGAGACACTTCTTTTATCTAGACCCACCAAATCAAATCTCTATGCACCTTGTTTTAAACTTTCTATGAATCGATAAAGACCATTTGGGCATATGGCTTTTTCTCCTGCATGTCGCTTCTAGACCCCTGCTGCTGCATGTAGCTTCTAGAGGCAAACACCTTAGCTTGATCATGGAATGCCAGTGTCTTATAATTCATGTTGTAGTTGTGACAAATGTTTTATGCCAGCTGCCAACCTACCTGATGCAAACATCCCCCCCCACTCTCCTCCTTTATTTGGGCTTGGGACAACTAGTTACAACAAACTGGCAGAGTTTGTGGTGGCCTTTGCCCTTTTGCAACTTTTAAAAGCCTTTGGCAATTTTTTTTTTCGTGACCCTCCATTGGAAAAAAAATGCCCTTGTGGAGGTATACTGTTGAGTGATTGTGATGAAAATGTGTAATGTTCTTGGGACCATTTCATGCAATTGTGAAATGACAAAATGGCTCCTCTCTCTGTTAAAGACCATTCCATGTGTCCTTGTCAGGGGTCTCTCTCTCTCTCTGTCTACCCACCCATCTACACCCATGCCTTTAGAATACAAGAAAAAAAGTAGATGCCAATGAGAATCTAATAACATTGATGATCTTTGGTTTTCTTTGATTGGGGTCCAGAATTGGATTCCCAAATTTTAAATTTTGGATTTGAATGATTTACACAGTTATAGAACATGTATGGATTTTGGGTTTTTTCTTCATTTTAGTTTTCTGGGATTTTCGTTTTCATTTAATTTTTTTTAGTAGGATTTGATATACAATCTAAAGAGCTGTATATTTAGCTTCTAATAGATCTCTCTCTCTCTCTCTCTCTCTCTCTCCCCCCTTATTGTTTTATATCTATTTATTTTTATAGATTTGTTTTTCTTCTAAGAAGAATACATGCATAATTGCATGTGATGATTCTTCTCAGTGTTATACATTTTCATCACTGTCATTAACACCACATCAGCTCAGACTACTCAGTAGGATTTCTACCATGGTTTTAAAAATAGGTTGTTCGAGTCACCTTGGACTTGAACGATAATCAGTCAAAACACAACCCCCACCATCACCCTGTTGTAACCTTGATATTCATTGTTACACCATTGTCTATCAGCTTAAGCTTTTAGAGTAAGTTGTTGTCAACATGGTATCAGAGTGAGAGGTTGAGTGTTTGCATCCCCAGGGCTATTGTGCCTTGTATTCTCCCACGGAGGGTGTGATTCTCTTGCGGAGCCCATGTATTCTCCAATTGAGGGTGTAATTCCCGTGAAGGAGCCCGCATGTGCGGGGGCCTATGTGTGGTTGTCAACACACCCAACCACCATGGCGCACAGTGCTCACACAAGTAAGTTGAAATTTATATAGGACTCTACCGAGTCCTAAGTTTATTAGCCAACTCGGAAATTCTCCGATTTGAACGGACAAAAGGGGCTGTTGGGGATGACTTAACTGGTTGAATCAGATTTTTGGGTGTACTTGGACTCATCTTGAGGATGTCTAAGTCACACCTGGAGTCCGACTTTTAAGTCTTAGCTTTCTACAAGAATTTGGAACCTCAAGAATTTCTTTTACAAACACCCCGAAAAGTAAATTAGATAATCATAAGTTTATTTTTGCAGATGATCAAGAGGGTATGGTGTAAAGAACATTTTTTTATTCAATCAAGATATTTTCAGATCTAAACAGTAACAGGTTTAAAAGAGGGGACTGCTTGAATCCCTAGAACTTTGTCAGCATACTCAAATTTCCTGTAATTGGTTGTAATAAAGAACAAAGAACTGTGGACGTATTTTTACCTCAGGCTGGCCAAATGTAAGAACTACAGGTTAGCATAACCTAGACAGATCAAAAGTGGCCCAAATGTTCTGCATCATGTTGTTTGATCCATGATAACATACAAAACCAAGGCAATGTCAATCATACATAATGGTCCTAGCTCCTATTACACTCACCCCATCAAGCTTGCTGCTTAATTTGCATCCATTAAAATGTGTTTAGAAGTCACATGTAGTTTAGAGGCAATGTGTTATGTGCACACTTCTTCTTTCACCCTATTTTCTTAAGGGCCCGTTTGGCAATTATAATATTTTAAGCTAGAAGTTTTTGGATCCAATTTTGATTCTACTTTCTATTTTGACCAAAAGTTACTTTCAGTTTTTACAACTGCTAACATACTCTCTTTCTGCTTTCCACTAACATACTTCCCCCATTTATGGACTCCCATCTCCCCCTTTCTAACGTACATAGAATCCTACCTCTTCATGCATACCCGTGATTAGCACGGGTTTTTGTGGTAGTTTACTATTAAAGTAAAAGTAATGTGAAACTTAAAATCAACATAGAATAAAATATAAGGGGGTTATGATGGTATTTTGTCTTTAGTGGATTGGTAGGAATCTTTTTGACTTTTTGTGTAAAAAGTGTGTTTTTTTTGTCTTTTAGTGGAGAAAGGAGGTTGCTTTTTGACTTTTTTTTTTTTAAAAAGAGGGAATTTTGAAAGTGTGTACTTTTGATGTGACCCATTGTTTGAAAAATAGAGGCTTTACATTACTTTTACTAACCTAGTAAATTGCCAAACGGGCCCAAAGAGTAAAAGAAAATCTGTAGGTTCACTTCGAGGGGAACCTTGGCCCTCCAATAACTTAACAAAAGGTGCTAGAAGATAGGATATCCCTTTCATTAGTGCTCTTTAAATGCAAAAGACATGCACTTATAACTGTCACGCACATGAGAGGGAGAGAGTTTTGGATTTGAATCGTCTCTTCCTCTTTGGAATTTCCATTCAATATATATAGAGATTACATTCCTTGTTTAGGCTACAAATTAGCAATCACAATCTAAAATATCCTATATCACAGGGTTATGACTTCTACAGGTTTGGCTAAATCCTGCAAATGTTACAAATGGGTTGGGTTTGTACAAGAAGTGGACTGATCTGGGCTTCTTAACAACAACTACCACAATTTGATCCACTCTTTATAACTAATACCTCCACCTCTAATATATACATACCACAACTTCACCCACTAACGCTCCTACAAATATGAAAACTACTCCTACTCATAGGCAAATCAACCAACTTCCGATGCCATGACTCATGCAAAACAACTACCCACACCTCATGGGGTTCTCCTACTGCCATATGGCCCCCACATAGGAATGATTATGGTTGTGTAATGCAAGGCCACATCAATCCTCCCCACCTTGAACTCAAGGTTGAAATCTGGGTAACATTCCTCAAAAGCCTGAAATGGAACCCACATGGTATCTTCAGGATCTTTTCCTTGCCATTGTACGGGAACTTCCACCGTCTATTTTTCCATTTAACCATCCTACGATTGAGAATCTTCTTTGGAGTTAAAGTAGCCAAGTCGTCACCTTTCTTCTTCTTAAAAACTAAATGCGACAGTTGAACTTCACCCTCCAAATGGAAGGAAGCTAATGGAACACGTTCTCTATCCGGGGTTTGATGGAAGTCAAAGAATTGGTGAGCGTGACATGTTAAGAAGCCCAGCAGCCCAGCCCATTAAACCTATATTATAATCCCATCCCACTTGTATCCAGCCCAGTTGTAACATGTAAAAGAATTAGTCAACGATTACAGTTCATAACCATGTGTGTGTGTGTTTAAGGATTTCTCGATTGAGATTACAATTTTGTATCCTTAGCAAGAAAGGCAACTTCTATATATATTGAATGAAAGTCCCATGGAGAACCAATGATTCAAATTCCGAAGTTTCTCTCTATTATGTTTGTGACATGGTATCAGAGCTATGACGACTATAATCATCTGATCATCTATAGATATCTCTTATTTCATCTTCCAGCCTTAGAAGCTTCTGGAGTAATCTATATTCAGTCTGGCAGAATAATTTCTGCAAAATGAAGATCTGATCATCAGTGATCAGCTGTGGCCCACCTGTGATCGTCACCACTGCACCAGCCGATATCAATCAGCATGGTTGACAGCCCACTCTCTTATTTATGGTGATTTTTCCAGCATTTTTTGCACATCAGAGGTAGGCCATATTCTCATTTTGTGGATTTTCAGTTTGGTCCACTAGATTTTTTCACTACCATCCAGTTTCTTGGATCTTGAATATTCTAGGGGTATTTCTTCCATCAGTTGTGGAAAACGGTAGTCTACTCATCCTTTGCCTCTGATGAGTCCAACAATCAGTTGGTGGGGCCCATGTGGAGTAATATTCACTGACGATAGGGTCGTCTGGAAGGTCCTTTTTGGGAAAGTTCATTGGAATTTTCTGCTACTGCTTCCTGTTTTTGCTGCTTTCGGTTATTCTTCTGACAGACCTTTATACTGAGAGTTTAAACTATCTTTCTCAGTTTTGGACCTTTTGGTACAATCTATCTAACACTATCGGTCCTCTTTAGACATTTTTTCAAATGGAAAAAATTCTGACCTTGCGTTGATTAAATTCAATGGAAAAAACGAGACTTCATGGTCCTACCAGTTTCAAGTGTATTTGGAAGGCAAGGAAATGTGGGGACACATCTCTGGGACAGATTCTAAACCACAAGATGATGAGAAAAAAAATCTTATCATGGAATACTAAAGATGCCAAAATCAAAACCTGGATTCTTGGCTCTGTTGAACCTCGGTACATACTTAATCTCAAATTATACAAAACTTCCAAGGCCATGTGGGAGTACTTGAAGAAAGTTTATCATCAGGCGAACTTTGCTCGCCAGTATCAATTAGAACTTGAGATTGCTCAATATTCCCAAGGAAATTCTTCAATTCAGGATTATTACTCGGGGTTTTTTTAATTTGTGGGCTGAATATGATGAAATAAAATATGCTAATGTGTCTGACGCAACACTTTCAGAGATACAACAATTACAGGACATTAGCCATCGAGATCAGTTTCTTATGAAACTCAAAGACCAGAATGAGGCTGTTCGTTCTAGTCTTATTATGAGCAGAATCCCATCTCCTTCCTTGGATAACTGTCTTAATGAACTACTGCGTGAGGAGCAGAGTCGACTGATACAATATGCATTGAAACAACATGTCTCCACTGCTCTTGAGGTTGCTTATGTCACTACTGGAAAACCTTTACCTGTTCACTCTCCGTACATAGTAGGTGGACTCGATCAGGGACACGATTTAAGTAAAGTCCAATGTTATGGTTGCAAGTCTTTTGATCATTATGCATCACAGTGTAAGCACAAATTCTGTAATTATTGCAAAGCCAATGGACATGTTATTTCTGATTGTAGAAAAAGGCCACAAAATCGCACCCTTGAGCCTATCATACTATCACTGCCGCTGCTTCTTCCAATACTGCTTTTACTTCAGTCATGTCTTCGCCACCACTTGCTTCCGGCCA
This sequence comes from Umbellularia californica, assembly GCA_028538565.1. NCBI lineage: Eukaryota > Viridiplantae > Streptophyta > Magnoliopsida > Laurales > Lauraceae > Umbellularia > Umbellularia californica. The sequence goes on from JAPQWN010000005.1 coordinate 10,453,090, forward strand.
ATCTTCCTCTATCACTCTTGAGGTCATCCAACAAATGATCCTTAATGCCTTTTCAGCTCTTGGCATTTCAGGTAATCATCAACCTCTATCCAATCTTTGGCACTTTGACTCCAGTGCTTCAAATCATGACTTCATCCTTTGCTCATCTCTCTAAAATTCAAAAGTATACTGGTGATTTTCAAGTTCATATTGCAGATGGTGAAAAGCTTCCCATTACAGCAGTTGGTGATGTTTCCCATTCCATGCCTCTGAAAAATGTTTTCATTTCTCCATCCTTAACTACCAATTTTGTATCTATTGGACAACTTCTTGATGATAATTGTAATGTGTCTTTTTCTCGATCTTGTTGCGTTGTGCATGATCAAGTGTTGGGGAGAGTGATCGCGAAGGGGCCTAAATGTGGTCATCATTTTCCTATTCATTTGTCTTCTACTTCTCTTGTTAAAACTGCGTTTGCTTTCTCTTGTTTATCTTCTCAAGATGTTTGGAGGCTTTGGCATAACATATTAGGCCATCCTCATGCAAAGATGTTATCTTTTATGTTGAATAATGACATTATTAATAATAATAAAGTTTCTTTTCGTTCTGTGTCTGTTGATTGTGAGGCTTGCAAACTTGGAAAAAGTAAAGTACGTCCTTTTCCAGTACATCATTTTATGACTTCTAAATGTTTTGACATTATACATAGTGATGTATGGGGACCCGTCATTTCTCATACTACTACAAGTATTTTGTCACTTTTATTGATGATCATAGTAGGTTCACATGGGTGTATTTTTTGCATTCCAAATCGGAAGTATTTGATGTTTTCCAACAATTTCTTGCTTATGTAGAGAATCAATTTTCCACTAGGATTAAGATTCTTCATTCTGCCGGGGGGGGGGGGGGGGGGGGTATATGTCCCATCAGTTTCCACATATTTTTGCAAACAAAAGGGGTTTTATCACAAAGATCTTGTCCATATACCCACAACATAATGGAGCTGATGAACAGAAAAACAGACATCTTCTCGATACTGTTCGTTCGCTTCTGCTAAAATCATCTACTCCAGGCAAGTTTTGGCCGAAAGCATTAGCGACTATGGTTCACTTAATCTTCTTCCCTCCTCTGCTAACTCATCAATCCCCATATTATAGACTCTTCAATGCACAACAAACATATACTTATTTACGAACCTTTGGATGTGTGTTTTGTCCATCTTCCTTCGTCTAAACGGAGAAAGCTGTCCGCTCAATCTGCGATATGCGCTTTTCTTGGCTATGCTTCTCACCAAAAGGGTTTTCTTTGTTATGATCGTGCAATTCATCGCATCCGCGTTTATCAGAATGTTATTTTCTTTGAAAATCAATTCTTCTTTTCAAATAACAATGATTCATTTCCTTCCTTTTCTCTCTTACCAAATTTTGTTGATGATGCTTCTCCTCCACCGCTTCTCGTCTATGAAAGGCGTTGTCCCAAAGATGTTCCACAGCTTCCATCCTCTATGGATCATTCCCCGCCGCCTGATACTCTACGGGTACCTAATCCTTCTGCTCTTGCTCCTCCAATTCAGCTTAGGCGTTCCACTCGCCTCACTCGTCCTCCAAACAAATATGGTTTCACTCATGCTTCACTGCTTGCTACCTTATCTACAATTGTCATTCCTAACTCTTATTCCCACGCAGCAAAACATGACTGTTGGAAGAAAGCAATGAAGGAAGAATTAGATGCTCTTCAGGCAAACCATACATGGGATTTGAGATGTCAAGCCCGACCTGCCAGTCAACGGCCCACCATGCACGGCCCGTGCCTTGGGCTGTGCTGGCCCAAGGGAACGGGCACTACTAGCTCGTTTCGGCACGCTGTGGGCTGACCCATCCATGACAGTCGGCCTGCCCTAATGGTTATTTTCATGCATTTTGTCCATTTAAAACCCCCCAACCCCTGTCCATTTAAACAAACCACCCCACCCCACCCCACCCCACCCCCCCCCCCCCCCCCAAAAAAAAAAAAAAAAAAAAAAAGCGGTCATATAAGGGGTATTTTGTGTCTTCTTGAATTTCACAATGTCTATAAATAGTCTAACCCTCCCGTTCTCATTTCTCACTAAAGCATTCAACTCTTTCACTCTCTATACGCTCTCTAGCTCTCTCTCAAAGCATTCAACTCTTTCACTCTTTTTCACTCTCCACTGTTTGTTTATTTTAATTATTTTTTCCGTTCATTCATTATAAATCTAAAGAAGCAATTATTGTATGTTGTCATGTTTTCTTTTTATTTTTTTCTCTGCAATGATGATATATATATATATAAATGTTTGAATGTTTTCTTTGAGATTTCTAATGATTGGGGATTTTAATTTATTGATTGTATTGAATGGCTGAGATTTGGAGCTTCCAAAGTTTTTTTTTTTATTTTTTTTAACTCCTGCAGCTCATTGCCATCACTGCTTTCCCTCTCTTTTTGAGTTTTTAGTGAATGGCTAAAACTAGAAACCTTGATTTTGTGGGTTTAACCAATCAATCCAGGTCGTCTAAGTCATGGGCCATTTAGTTGATGGATCACTTCTATACCATGGCTAAAGTAAATGCAATAGGTAGGCATTGGGACCAAGGTATTAGTTCCTGAGATTTGGGAACTTAATGGCCGCACCAAGACCTTATAAAAGGATTTGATCAGCTATGTAATCATATATCAAATGCATCAGATATTACCAAGCATTTCATATAGGACCCCGTTTGTTGCGTGGAATTGAAACCCTTTGGAATTTTGTGAAATGTTTTATTCATAGTGGCTAAGAACTATACTCATTTTACTGTGACCCACATGATGTATGCATGAGTCTGATCTATTTTCTAGGCCCAGCTGGGCCATGAATGGATATCCGTTTGCACAATAAAAAACAAGAACATACCAGAAAAAACTGGGAATGAGCCTTTTTTTTTCTTGAAAATTGGATTATGGTTTGGATCCATAGTTACGAATCAAATTAATTGAAATTTAACCGAACCACTTAAATATCTGTCATTCTATAATTTTTAATTTTAAAAACGAAAAGGTAAAAATTAATTGAAAAAAAATTAAAAGAGGCACGCCGAGCATGGCACAACCCAGCCAGCTTTAGGCCCGGCCCGTTTGACATCTCTACTTGGGATATTGTTTCATGTCCGTCTCATGTGAAACCTATTGGCTGTACTTGTAAATGATTTTTTTTTTCTATCAAACTTAAACCTGATGGATCTTTGGATTGTCATAAAGCTTGCCTAGTTGCTCTTGGTAATCGCCAAGAATATGGTATTGACTATGACAAGACATTTGCTCTGGTCGCCAAGATGACAACGGTTCACACCATGCTAGCATCACAATCTTGGCCTCTCTATTAGTTTGACTTCGAGAATGCATTTCTCCATGGAGATCTAAAAGAAGAAGTATATATGAGAATTCCACAAGGCATTTTGGGTACGTCCAGTGGTGATGTTGCTTGTTTACGTCGCTCTCTCTATGGTCTGAAACAATCGCCGGTGGCCTGGTTTGAAACTTTTCAAGATATTGTCCTTTGGCTTGTTTTTTTTATCAGAGTCCATATGACTCTTATCTGTTTCTTCATCATACGTCAAATGGGATTGCCGTGTTACTGGTCTATGTGGATGACATCATCATATCTGGAACCGATTCCTCTATGATTCAGCAGCTTCAAACTTTGTTTCACGAATTGTTCCATATGAAAGATTTAGGCCCACTTACCTATTTCTTGGGTTTGGAAGTCCATAACTCCGACTAAGGTTTAATTCTTGATCAACACAAATATGCTTTGGACCTTATTGAGATGGCCGGTTTCCAGAACTCTTCTCTTGTTGACACACCTCTTGACCAGGGCAGATGCACCTTATAGGTAGTCGGTGCTGCCGCCCCTAGTAAATTTTGAGATCCCTCAAAGGGCCCTGGGCCACATGATCCAAGCATCAGTTGGGGCTCAATCCCGCACCACGCCGCCGTAGGTATCATTTTGAGATCCCTCAAAGGGCCCTGGGCCTCATGAGCCATGCATAAGTTGGGGCCCAATCCTGCACCACTCCCTGACCTGGGTAGCTCCATTTCAATATTGAAAAGTCTTCCTGATTTCATTCAAACCACATCCTCAAACCAGCAAATGTCTCCATACTAAAACCCTATCTCGTCTTCTTGCCCTACCGCATTGTCCCCTCCAACATGGATTTCGGTCACCGATCAGGCTTCCTTTTCGACAGTGGCAGAATAGTGTCGGCTCTTTTTCTCCGTTCGTCCGGCCATTTCTTTGTCTATCTATTTTTCTCTCTAGAGTAAAATCCCCCAAATCACGACAAATTTGAGTACTTTTTTTTTTTTTATCATTCTGTCCAATTTGGTTGATTCTTCATAATAAGAATCATTTTTTCTTAGAATTTGTTTCTCTTTCTATTAAGAATAACCGGTTTCTCTTGTGAAATACTAAAAAAAATTATTCAAGAAGCTTTCATTTTTGTGGGTAGAGTTTATTTATTTGCATAGTGCACTAAACAAAAAAAAAATAATTATAAAGAAGACCAAGGATCAATACTAATAAAAACATCCACAAATGAGCACTTGATAAAGGAGCTTCCTTCAAAACATATCTTTGTCACTACAAAGATTCTAAGCTAATGGTTCAATGAAGGGGTATGCACCTAGGACTAACCTGAACCTGGAAGGTCAAACACAAACCAATAAGTGGAATTTTAGTTGGGCTAGTCAAGATTTGGGAGGCTTGTTGCTGGATTTCGATTTGACTAGTAAGAAGTATTGTCTTAATTTTCTAACCTTTCAAAAAGTAAACGAGAAACTTCAATACCTAAAATGAGTACAGTTTTATCCCAAATTGCACTTAGGTAATGAATGTTGATTCGGGCTCAAATTGATTATGCTGGGTTTTGGTCTGATTTTCTCCACATACAGCGTGTGACAGGCTTGGCTTGAGGCAATTATGACTGGAAATTGAAATTATTAACCGTGTGAGATGAATTTAGCTTACTTTAGTAAATAGTAAACCGGGCAATTATCTGTGGCATATTTGAATTTTTGAAGAACAACAAGTCTTAATCGTAAGAATTTAAAGGACAGAATCTGCAAGAAAAAATATTTTGTTTTCCTTTTTATTTTTTTTGTTATGAAGGTATAGTAGAATATTTTGTTTTACTTTGGTGGTGTTAGGACTTTGTAGAGATACTTATTAGTTCTTACAACTAAATGCTACGCAGGTCATCGAACTCAAGGGCAACTTAGTCACCAATTGCTTTTGAGAAAAAAAAAAAAAATCAAATGTAATGTATTGGAAAATATGATGATGAAAATATTCTTCAATTTCCCGCTCCACTCATACGAAAATCCTAGGTCTGCCACTGCCTCTTGAGGTTAATGTCAAACTGTCTCAAGATATGGGAGATCTTCCTGATGTCACGTTATATTGGAAATTGGTCAGCAGCCTGGTATATCTCACAATTACTTGGCTTGATATCCCTTATGCAGTAAATCTTGTTAGGCAGTTTATGACTCAACCGCATCATCTCCATCTAACTGCTGTCCGGCGTAGTATCCTTCACATTCTTGGCGCTCTGAATCGTGGCTTGTTCTTTCCAGTTGGCAATACTCTGTCTTATAGCATACTATGACGCGGACTGGGCAGGTTGTTCAGATACTAGACGATCAATGACTACATGGTGCATGTTCTTGAGAGATTCTTTGATTTTTTGGAAATGTAAAAAACAGGATGAAGTGTCCAAATCTTCTATTGAAGCTGAATATCGTGCTATGTCTGCCACTTATGCTGAAATTGTATGGCTTCGTGGGTTGCTGTCTGAACTTGGCTTTCCTCAGACATCTCCAACACCTCTTTATGTGGATAATACTAGTGCTACCTAGATAACATCAAATCCTGTGTTTTTCATGAACGTACGAAGCATATTGAGGTTGATTGTGACTTCATCCTAGATTAATATAAACATAACACCATTAGTCTTCCATATATCTCATCCGGACTTCTAGTTGCAGATATTTCACCAAGAGTCTACCAAGACATTGCCATCAGTTCTTGGTTTGCAAATTGCTGCTCGTTGACTCAACAACATCAATTTAGGGGGGGTTTTAAACTTGTATCCAGCCCATTTGTAACATGTGAAAAAATTAGTCAACGTGTACAGTTCATAACCGTGTGAGTGTGTTTAGGGATGTTTAGATTGAGATTACAATTTTGTATCCTTAGCAAGAAAGGCTACTTCTATATATATTGAATGAAAGTCCCATGGAGGATAGACGATTCAAATCCAAAAGTTTCTCTCTATTATGTTCGTGACATGACAAACCCAGCTCATTGGATCTTCCCCTCCATTGAAATGGAAAAAGTTCAAGCTTGGGTTGATGCATTCCAAAATGTCCTTCCCCGGAGCAGTTATTGCTTCGTCCTCCACCATTTTTATATTGGTTGAAAGAGCTTTCTCTGTGTTCCAAAGTTTGGCTCGCCAACAAGCTATTGAACTTGGTGTCCATTGTAGCGAACATCTTCTGCATTTCTTTAAGTATCCCTTCTTGACTTCCAGTCAAAGAGCTTATCTCCATCTCTATTCGCTCAAGTCGTAGTTCTGCCATGCCTGGCTCTAATACCAACTGTTATGTGCACGCTTATTCTTTCACCCTATTTTCCTAAAGAGTAAAAGAAAATCTGTAGGTTCACTTTGAGGGGAACCTTGGCCCTCCAAAACTTAACAAAAAGTTTCTATAAGATGGAATATCCCTTTCATTAATCTATGCCCTCTTTAAACACAAAATACATGCACTTATAACTACCACAATTTGACTCACTGTTTATAACTAATACCTCCACCTCTAATATATATGTACCACAACTGCACCCACTACTTACACTCTTACAAATATGAAAACTACCACTCATAGGGAAACCAACTAACTTCCCATGACCCACTACTTTTCCCATGACTCATGCAAAACAACTACCCACACCTCATGGGTAACTCCCCATAACTCTCCTGCCATATGGCCCCCACATAGGAATGATTATGGCTGTATAGTGCAAGGCCACATCACAATGTTTTCTTGATTGTGAACAGCGAACTAAAGTGTCCAAGACTTGAATGGCCTTCTGTTAAGCCAGATCATTCCTCAAATACCATTGCACTGCTCATGCATTGAAATGGCTAATCCTTTTTTATTTTTTTTATTTTTTTTATGTTACAACTAATCTGTACTCCTATTTACGCTCCAACATCATCTTCATTAATATCTGAAGATGGAGGTCATTGGATCTTCGCAGTGATTACACGGTGGTCATGATTCGAGAGGGAAGCTTTGTTATCATAATAAGTTAATTGTTGCAGTGTCTTATATGAAAATATATAATATAAAAACGTCGTATAAAAGGTCTATATTGATGATTAATAGGCTATTTCCGTGCTGGTGGTTCTTGTCTTGGGGAAACTGATAAAAAAAAAAAAATGTATCACTCGAGTTCAATATTGTCAGTTTGTGACTAAAATTATACGTTCAGTTGGAGCCTAATATGAATATATTTGTTCAAGGATGTTCGCACTTCTCTAACCCCTTTTGGCTGTCTCACTGATATTATTGTTTTGCTTAGATATTCATATATCAACTGAATTTCTCTGATACTAGTTGTGCTGTGGATAATCCATTACAGTCACTATCTATGACAACCGTGGTGAAACATTAACACTGCAGGCCGTTCGAATGCCATTACTGTTGCTGAAAGATTAGGATTGCCCCACATTGTAGCAGAAAATGCCCGGAGACTCTATGGATCTGCTAGTGCAGAAATTAATGGGGTAAAGTTCCTTAGTTTCTGTGCATATTTAAGCTTCTAATGACTGTATTGGTTCACTAGAACTTCATTTATTTGCTTGGAACTGTTCTTTATGAAATATATTTCTTCAATGGTAATGTAGCTCAACTATATGTTCATCTAGTTTGTAATTTTAGTGGTGTCATAGTGGTTATTACAATGCAAAAGTAGGGAAATCTTGGGTTCCTCAAATTCTATTGCTATTGTTGTGGTTGAGAAAAGTCAGCTGAATTCCTGAGAACGAGGATGGAAGCTTGAAATCCAGCTAGAATCTCAGAAAGATGAAAAATGTCTTTTGGCAGGATTTTATTTTCTCAAAGAGCAAACAACCAACTCATTATGTAATGTCCTTAGGATTCTTTTCTCCAAATTGAATGATTTTAATCCAAAATGGCTTCAGATTTGTGAGAAAGCTGAGATTCCTCTTATTTGCAAGCAAACTATGCGCCCGCCCCCCCACCCTTTTTTTTTTCAATGGAGAGGAGGAAGCCCCCCCCCACCCTTTTTTTTTTTCAATGGAGAGGAGGAAGTTAACATTATTTGATAGGATTAACGTTGAGGAAAAGATTTATTTCTTTGACTTCGAATCAGTGTTGACAGACGAGACGGTGGCTAGCTGATAGAATCTATAATTTAGCAGTCCATATAACATAGGCGATAGTTGGATCACACGATCAATTTGGCATACGTTTTGGCATGAGCTGTTGCAGCCTGTAGCTTCTCTGTTGAGGTTGCTACTGTTTGAATTAAACTCAGATTACCCTCTTTTGAATTCAAATTCAAATCTGAAAAGTCTGGTGGCTTTTGCTTCTTTGAAAATTCTTGCTTTTTTGCATTTTTTGTCCTTTTCTGGCTGGGAAGGACTGTCTTTTCCTCTTTGACCATGACCATTGACAGAAATACCCTTGGGAGATTCAGAAATTACATCGAGCCCATTGTCTTCCACAGCTGCAGTAGCAGAAACCCTGTTCTGAATGATGATCCTTGAAGCCTTCAGAGGACCTCTGAAATCCTTTCTGTTTGGATTCAGATTGTTACAAAATCTTTCCTTGTTTACAATGGCGTCTTGAAGCCCATTAGGAATGGCTGAAAACTCAGTTCAAGATTCTTCCCTCTCCACATTTAAAACCTGACTGCATGAGCTTCAGTGGCGACTGGCAGAGAGTAGAGTTAGTAGAAATAAAAGCTCACCTGCACGTCCTTGATTTCCCTCCTGGATGGAGGTAGTTGAACGCTTTTGGGCAGTTGCAGTATTGAAGGCTGCAGCAATAGGAATTCCAGCTGAGGCATTTTTATCTTTCAACTTTTCTTTCTTAATCCATTGCCTTGCCTTTGAGATAATGTCAGCTCCAACACTTGATGGCAAAGCATCTAACTGCTTGCTTTTGATGGCCGTAACCACCTATTGCATTTTTGTGTCCTCTTTTAATGCTAAGCGCATGGCAGCGGAGTATGAATCCTTGAGGACGGCCAGGGTATGGGAGGGGGTGGAGGAGTGCCTGGGAGAGGACTTCATCTTACCACCCATGGCAGCATGGGAGGAGGTAATGATCTGGTGGCTGGGGGATGGCTGGCCTGGGGGGAGGTGGAAGAAAAAGAAGGCTAGGAAGAAATTGATACCACACTGCTGAAGGTGTTTATCATAGGATCAGAATGATCAACATAATTTTGAACCTTGCACCAAATTACCAAACCAAACCAAACCAAACCAAGCCTTTTCCCACTAGGTGGGGTCGGCTATATGGATTTGATGACGCCAATCAAATCTATTTAGGGCCATGTCCTAACCTTGCACCAAATTGATGCAACAAAAACACAAGTAAAAGGTAAAAGTAATCTTTGTAAGACCCATGAATTTATCAACTTTTGTTCTTAGCATTGCTCAACCAATTGAGGACCTAATCTCCAACTATGTGGCGTTTTCAATCGGCAAACATATGTGATCAAGGTTTTGAAACTCAGACTCGGTCTTTCTTGAGCCAAGTTGGCTTGGTTGAGTGAAATGGGACATCATCGAGTTGGACCCAGTCACATCCTAGAGCCCTAGAAGCCATAAATTTATGTAAAAATGATATAAAAAAAACTAAAAGAAAAGAGAGAATGGTGTCCTATGAAATTAGAATTTTAAGACATTATAAATTTTAGTTATAAGTGGTTGCATTTGTTTTTTCTTGAGTTGAATGGACGGTCCTTTAATTTAGAATGATTAAATTTTCCACAAAATTCTTTTTTTACCTTCTAAAAGGCATGGACCCCAAAATCCTCTCACGTCTTCTCCCAACATGAAATTGGGATGACAATATCAATTTGGCCCTTTTTTCCATAAGAATCAATTGGGGGTTGACTCGGTAGGTGTTGATTTTGATTCAACTGTGACTTGTCTGATCTATAAACCATACACTGATTCTTCACTATTAGTTCATTTAAACTGAAGTAATCACTATGATACCCCATTTCTCTTACCTAAAGTAATAACTATGATACCCCATTACTCTTATCAATCTGTAACCTAATTTGTATTTGTGGAATAACTTTCTTGAGCACACCAAATTGCATAGTCCTGGGCTCATTGGATTATCAGTCTACAGGTTTACATTCTGGATTTTTCATTTGTCTTTAGTGTTAAAAAGAGGAGAGTAGAAGAAGTGAAGATTGAAGAGAAATGTAAGATAACTAGATAAGAGAAGCAAATAGCATTTGACACATGAAAATTAGGTTAGAAAATAAGTAAGAAGAAAAAAAGTCATTTGACAATATTCACTAGTGACCTTGGATTTTTCTTCACATATCAGATATTCCTGCATCAGAACAACCTTTTTTAATATCATTTTGAAGTATTTGGGTCTTTCTCCAAGTTGCATCTAATCAACACCAAGGTTGGTTGGTCATACCTTTAAGTTCCCAATGACGTCATAATTACCTTTACTGCCAAGTGCCTTAGCTAACTAAGATTTGTTTACTCTACTCTCCATGGATAATTGCATAACTGAATTGATTTTGCTCAATGCAGGTCATAGTTGATATGGAAAGATTCAAGCAAGACTTTCAGCAGCATATGCATCAAGCACAAAATTATCTGATGTGAGGATTTGATAATTGCCTTGTCACTCCTAGCTATGATCTTTCACAAGACTTGACCATCATCATCATCAACAACAACAACAACAACAACAACAACAATAATGATGACGACAACAACAACACAACAATGATGACGGTTAAGCCTAATCATTTCAATTTGGATCTGCTAGAAGAGTTCTACTTAAACTCGAAAAAAAGGGGTCAAGCCTCAATACCACAAAATATAAATATATATCATGAACTAGGAAGTACAGTCTCTCTCACTCTTACTGTATGTGTAAGAAATGAGAGATTTTCAGCCTAGAATATAATACATGTTAAACAATCACCCTCTGACTTGAAAGGATATACCCAACTATACCATAGCAAATCCCATCTACTTAGGATCAACTTTTGCGCATTTTTTTCTTTAATTCTGCTCTATCCAATGCCATTTTCTCAGCAACCCTATATAATGACATTTCTTTTTTCTCACCCCTTCATCTAGGGTATAAAGTGCAACCCCAACCTCCCTCCGTCCCACTACCCCTTCTCTTTTTCTAGACACTACCACTTTTAACTCTTCAATATGTCTCATAGCTCACAAGGCAGTTTCTGGCCTTCTAGAAATGTACCTCACAACATGAATTCATCTCACATGAAATTATTTTGACTTTGTCTTCGATTGTGGCTATTCTTTGGTTGCTTCTAATGTTCTTGTTTCTACCTCTTATCATTTTCTATAACTCCGCAAATCCTTCTATGTGCGTTTCGGACACATGCTTAAGCCTTAATTGCTTCTTCGCATTTCTCTCTCTCCCAACATTCAAACACAACAGGTGCATCGAGCTTGTCTGCACTTAGCCTATGTTATAATGATTTAGCTAGCTCCATCTAACTCATAATCTCCATTTTGTTCTATGATAACTTCTAAGTAGAAAAATTTATCAATACTTGCTAGCTTGTCTCAACATATCTGCTTTTAAATTCACTAAACTTGCACTTCATATATTTTTTTCTCGGATGTACTGTTCTACCCATTTTACAAGACATCCTTCTTCAAAGTTCCAATTTATCATTCACCATTTTTTTTGGTTGACTAATTAGTACTATATCACCGAACAACATACAACATGAATTTCCATCCTAGATACCTACCATTTGTCGAGAGAGAGTATTTAATCAATGTACTACTTTTCAATATTTACAAAAATAGTCCAGAGGACTAATATGCGATGAAAGATTCAAAAGGATTTTTTCTTTGTAAATGTTGAAAAATGCAATAATATATATTTAATATGTATGCAAAAATTTTCCTTTGCACCCCTCATACTTTGCACACTCGATGACCCATCCAAATGGATCACATACACACCCTTTGCTGGTCCTGCATCGTTGCATTGATAGGTCAATTTTTTAAGGGGTGAAACTTGTGGGCTGTTGATCAATGGATTAGGATGATCACTTGGGCCACCACCACTGTACACTGGTAGGGCCCAGCCAGATGAATCGAAACCACCCAACATCCCCTCCTCTCCCCCCTCTTCCATATGCACCTTGCGCAGTAATAGGCCCTCTCTCTCTCTAGCCTGAACTTGGTAATGGAGCACTCAAATAAGTAGGGGACTGTCATTCAAGGAGATCTAGGGTGTGAATTGGAATTAGTAGCAAGGGTTTTCAAGATTTAAGCCTAGTTGAAACTTGTAGGAGGATTGATGGTGTTTTTTACAGGTTCGATGGAGGGTAGAACACAAGTGAAAAGTGATTTTACAATGAGGATCTGAGGTTTGATTGGCAGCTTTAGATCTATGTTGTGTATCCAGGGACAGGATGGATATGGGTTTTCCCAATAGAAAGTGAAGTATTGGATTTGATACACCAAGATACATTTCCTATTTCATAGTATTCAAGTATCATAACTTTAGATTTGAAAAAAAATCCAAGGTGCTGTTGTCGAAAAAAGAAAATCCAAGGTGTATGAATGGAGCTTGGCCAAACCCACCTTTGAGTGTCGACTATTGCACAACTTCTATTCAGGGTTGTTGAAGGTATGTACTTTGATATCTAAGGCTTCTTGATGTTTGTTTAGCATCGTTGACCCTTTTGCAAGGGCTGTATGAAGGGTTTTTTTTTTTTCCTTCCTATTATCCTAAGGTTGACAATAGCTTTGGCCAAATCCTTGCTTGGGGTTGACTAAACCTATGACGGTTCTGTCTCAATGTGGCAGAGGAACAAGAAACTAAGAAGCATGCAGAACCCAAAATCTAAGGAACAAATAACCATAGAAACAAAGAAAGAAGAAAAGATAAAGAGTGAGCTAATCTTTATGGCGATTCTGATGTTGACGTTTGATGAATCAAAGGATGTTGTTGATGGTGGAACCTCTTCTTGGACAATATTTTGTCACAAGTTCTTATGGATTGCCTTCGAATGAGGGTGCACAAGCACCCATGGCAATATTTTGTTGGATGGTTGATAAAAGGTGATTAAGTGCAAACTTGATGTAGTTGTCAAGTAACTTTGTTATAGGTGATGACTACAAGAACAATGTGTGGTGCAATGTAGTGCTGATGGATGCTGGGGACGTCTGTCTTGAATGACTCTGGATATGCAACAAGGACGGAATCCATCACATTTCTTGAAAATGGAAATTAGGTCACTCTATATCCTCTGAAGCTGGAACCAGCAAAGAAAGGTTTGAGTTCTGGTGCTACAAAGGGATCGCTTTAGGTACGACTTGCCTATATTGGAAATGCAAATGAGGCTTAAGCTCGAGGTTGAACTCTTTTGAAACCCGATAGGAATGATGCAAAGTGCAACTACATTTACTAGAGACTTCCACAAAGGACTTGATCGATTCCGTGCTAAGTGCCAAAGCACAAAAAACTTGCGTCTGCTAGGGACTTTTGCAAAGGCAAGATGACCCTCATAAGAGAAAAAATACTTCTATTTCCAACTATGCACTCATATCTTTTTTACATGCCCATATATAAAAGGGGTAATTAAAAGATTTCTAGTGGAAATGGGAAATTGCATTCTAATCTAATCAATCTCTAAGAGTCCTAATCACAACTCATGAAAGAAAAAGAACTAAATAGATAACAAAATTCTAAGGGAAAAAGACTCCTTTGGCATGGATGTCCAATCACCTGTTTGGACCATGCGAACTAGTTTCACTTGAATATTTCCGTGTGCACGCCTGTAATAATGATTCGTCGTTTGACCAATGAAGTAACTGTCATCTTATAAAAGTGCTTCTTTGGTTGGAATGGCACTTGATGATTGCACAGCAATCTGTTTGTCTTGTTCAATTTGCTCGTAGTGTCGATCCTATTTGTGACATCTAACTCAAACCCTTTATTTGTTTGTAGTCGCTCCCAAATAATTAAATATATTACATTGTGGCCCAAAGTTATTGTCTTGTTTAACCAACTAATTTTCCCTATAATATGTTCCACTAAACCTTGCCTTATAATCTCGTCTTTTGGTCATTTCAACCCATTTGACTTGAAGGCCCAAAGTTCTAAATTGTGATTTACTAAATTTCTTGTTTGATCAAGGAACTTCATCTTGGATATCTACCTCTACGTTGTCTATGATCAAGGTGAGTAAATCTGGGTTAAAAAATGTCCGTTGGCGCCATCCAGCTCCAAATGAGATCTATCTACTCATGGTTTCCACACGTTGCTGTCAGTTCATGCATGCCTTGCATGATCCCTTTTCCCCTTCAAAATCTTCAGATGGCATTGGCACTCTATTGTAGACCTTCACTGAATCAGTAAGAATCAAATGCATTTTTTCATTTATTCATTTGTTGTGAATATCGCATGCAATTCTTTCTCAAGCATGGTATTACCCATATAATTTGCCTCATTTCCTTTCATGAACATGATATGAAGTAAATATTTTGTTGATCTTCCATATTACTCCATTTTTATTTCTGTAAAGATGTGGGTACATGGATGCAACTTTTCGTAGATGAACATAAACTTTGAGATGGAAAGGCCTAGGGTCCTAAAGTTGTTTGTTGTCCAAGTGATGGTGACATTTCTTCATCATATTCATTAAAAGGCATGTACCATCTTTATAGTGTCAGTTTTGTGAGTCTGCCTTTCTGCTCAACCCTGTTTGAAACCATCTCTTATTGCCACAGTCCATTATGTTCTTCATGCCCACTTCATTCGGGTCTTTTGGTCTCCCCTTCTCCCAGTTCTTGAACTTGTTATTCTTCAAGACATCATACAAAGAGCTATTTCATCTGTTAGTGTGTGCCCAAAGCATATCAAGCAACATTTCTTGATTTTCTCATGCATGTGCAGCTCAGCAGTATATACTTCCGCTTCTTTTCTTGGTCAGTCAACATTCAGATCCATATAACATTAAAACAAAGCAGGGTTAAGTTTAATTCCTGTCTTATTAAAAAAAAAGCAGTTCTAATGGTGGCAGCTAATTTGTAAATTTATATTGTAATTGTAGGCTCTCCCGAGAGCTTCATAAAAATTTGTTGGCATCGAAGCAGAAAATCACAGAGCATGTTGTCACTCTAAGGTACAAGAAGTTACAAGAAATCTCCCAAACTGCAGCCAATGCACGCTCTGTTCTTCACAGAAAATTACGACAGTTTCGTGCTTCTGGAGCTCGACCTCCCGTGAGTGTGATAGCAGATAAGAAAGCAGATAATGTTGCATGCTCAACTGAAGATCTCAAAGAATCTGTGGGTGTGAGAGCAGATAGAAAAACGGAATCTGTATCTGGTACTGTTCTTAAAGATTTGACAGAATCTTGACTACCATATACCATGCTTGTTATGGATCTCACTAACTAGTTTCTTCCACCTGCCTACTATGCAGAGAAGCAGACTAAAATTCCAAAGGTCGGTGATCTCGTGCATGTGTCTTCGCTTCGTAAGAAAGCAACAGTGTTAAAAGTTGAGCCTTCCAGAGGAGAAATCATAGTTCAAGCTAACAACATGAAGTTTAGGTTGAACTTAACTGATGTTGAAGCCCATAGGTGAGGATGTAATAGTAGAAGCATATAGATTGGACGTGTTATGTGCTTCATGATTGGGATTTCTGGTCCCTTTCCATTCCTCCAGCTGTGGCTTTTTTTTTTTTTTTTTTTTTTTTTTTTTGTTGTTGTTGTTGTTGTTGTTGTTGTTGTTGTAATATGAGGCATTCATTTTTCCGAGTCCCAATCTTGGGATGGGCATAGTTGTTAAGAGTGAGAATACACAAAACAGTTTACTTTCATGCACTATGATGACCTTCTCACTAATTTAAAGGGCACCCTTGTCTCATGGAAAGTTGTTTTTAGTGGAAAATAGATGTAATTGCACATCTTAGATCTATATGTACTTTGCGCAGACACATTTGTATCACTTTGTTGCTTAAAAGACCTCATCATCCAGATTAATGTTAAAAAGGTTTGAAGTGGCAGTAAGGTTATTCTCTATTTTTTTTTTTTTTTTTTTTAATTTTTTGGCCGCTTGTTTTCCATTAAAAAAGGTATACTTTGTGGCTAACTCGCCAAGATTATGGAAATTTGTGGCTGGTCATCAGGTACACGTTCATGAGTCCATGGTGAATTCAAGGATGTAGCTGGTGGGGCCTGAACAATTGTTTCAATCTTTGTTTACCATGGTCTTAAGTTATGGTACTCATTCTAAGCATCCAACCTCTAGAGTTGCAAGATTTATACGTCATATCATGTGCCTTGAGTTGGACTAACATGAATTCTTCCCAAAAGAGAACTTTTGTAGGGGGGAGACCTCCCAGAATGCATGTTGCTAAAATGCATGTAGTCTAGCTCATGACGCTCACTTAGATATATTTCTGTCAATTGGAAGAGGGCAAATGCAAAAGTCTCCTTATAGACGGGGTGCCAAAAAAATCAACCCCACCTGATTGATTTAACAACATTGAAGTTTACTGCGTACTGACCATTGATATCAATGGCCAGTTACTTACCAGTGTTCTACAACTTGGCTGGGCTCAGTGTATCCTGAGGCACCCATGCCATGCATTTAAGGCACAAAAACAATTTCTGGACTTTCTGGCTTCCCTCACTGGACTTCAGACTCATTGACATTAAAATATTAAATATGATATACACTTGCGTCCCTGGATTAAAATATAAATCACTGTACTATTCATTTAATTACAAAAGTAATATCGTTAGCTTGATTATCAGCTCCATCATGCTTTTAAAACATGCTTTGTGCACTAGTGGCCAAAAAGTCAAAACCTGTCGGTAGAAATATCAGTAGATTTGTACTACAGTTATTTGTCCTGTGGTTTCTATGGGTTCCTTCTCCTAAAAAAAAAACATAGAAAAAATAGTGCCCAGTAGAGCTTGCCCTTAGGCCTGAATTGCGCCTCTTGGTCAAGGTTTATGTATTTTCCACGGAGTTGTTTGCGATGTTGTACATATCACCCAATACAATATCTCAGGGCTGCGTGATTTTGCACCATGTACGAAGAACTTTGTGGGAAATATTTAAACTTTAATTGTTTTGGGCCAAATTTATGTGTAAGGATAGTTGTACAGTTAATATCCCCCAAAAAAAAAAAAAAATTGTTACTACTAAACTACAGCCACCTAAATGCTGCATGTATTTAAGATTTGTACAATTTTTCAACTAGTAGAAGAAATTTGAAAAATATATTTCCGCAAAGTATAATTTTCAAGTATTAAACCTATGATTGAATTTGGAGTGCTGTATATGTAGAAATAGAAATAGAATACAAAGTAGGTAAGGTAAAAAAAAAAAAAAAAAAATCTCTTTTTATCAGGACACAGGAGACGGCTGTAGTCATGGCTGAAACCTTTTCTGTTGTACTGTGTTTAAATGGTTTTTGAGTTAAGAACAGTATATAAAAGAAAAGCAGAGAGAAGAAAAGAAAAAAGGTGAAGCCAATGGGGGTTGAGGGGGTCTAATTGTATCGGGTGATGTTTAGATTCGATCCAAGTGGGTCTTCAATCAAAATACTGATTCTGAATCCACCTCGGATCTTATAAGCTAACTACAAATCAAAATTCATTTGAGGATCCAGATCCAAATCCCAACCAGATTTAAATCCAAACCTGCAACAGGTAGGTTTCATTTGAAGACCCTGCAAGAAATGTTTAACATACTATGTAAAATTACAATCATCTTCTTAGAACTATATGATGTTTTTTCTGTTGGTGTTAGATAATCGAGTATGGACCAGCACGTGGACTCTATTTTTAGCTTCTATAATTAACAACATAAGGGGTTTCGACGTATTAGTCCTCCTTATTTGGTTTTGCCAATTTTATGACTGAAACTCAGATAATGTCGCCAGAGTCTTTGGCTCTTGTCAACATTTTTTTAACATCTTTGTGTCATATCTCATGATATCATGGGATTTATCCATTTTTGTATCATATACTTTTGCCACCAACAAGCAAATTCATTTTTTTTTTTTATACAACTTGAAAAAATGACATTTCGTGAAAAGTAAATACACATCTGATCGACCACCATTTCTCGATATCTATCATTCCAAAAAGACTTTCTCTAAGATATTGCATAGAAGCTATGTCATCATGGGACAATCTTATGATATAATGGGATTTATTAGTTTCTGTGACACAGGCACCGTTCCCTTGGTATCTTAGGATTTGTGGCAAAAGAACTTAAACAAAAAATGTTGACCAGAGTAAAGTGCTATAGAGACATTACCTAGATTTTGATTATGAAATTGGTAAAATTGGATTTGAGAACTCATATGTCAAAAGCCCAAAACATAATCCCAATCAGCCAAACATATCAAGTAGTAGTTACAAGCAGACGATGTCCTGCCACAACCAAGATTAATGCCAAATAGTATCATTCTATTAAGTTCTCTCACAACATACCCTGCTATATATTAGAAGGCCCAACGTACAGTACTATGTGCGTGGGTTCATGGCAATCAATCCACACTAGACAAGTCTCTAACTCAATTCAACTTCGGTTGAATTGGAGTGAGACCCCTTATTACAAAACCTACTACTATGTATTAGAAGGCCCACCATACACTACTATGTGGGTTCATGGCAATCAATCCACACTAGACAGATTAAATCTCTCAACTCAATTCAACTTCGGTTGAATTGGAGTGAGACCCCTTATTACAAAACCTACTACTATGTATTAGAAGGCCCACCATACACTACTATGTGGGTTCATGGCAATCAATCCACACTAGAAAAATCTCTCAACTCAATTCAACTTCGGTTGAATTGGAGTGAGACCCCTTATTACAAAACCTTTTACTTCAACGACAAACCTTCAACACTTCTCCTCATCCTTCTCATCCCCAATCACCCTGCAATCAAAAGACATATCCAGGAAAAAGAGCAGAAAGACCAGGACCAAGCAACAAACAAACATGGGTATGGGCCCAAACATCCACAAGAACATTGGGAGGGAGAAGTAAAAGGCCCGCAAGCCCAGTGACCAAAAATAGCCTCCCTTATTAAGTGCCCTCCCCACATAGTCTGCCGAGAGGTGGGGTGACCTCCCTACGTTGATGAGAATATTTGCATGGCTGTAGTACCTTATGGATTGCACGTTGAATAAGAATGACACCAGGAAGCACAACAAGATGGAGAAGGCCTTGATTGCAAACCCTAGATCACTCGAGTTGCCGTAGACCAGCCCGTGGCTCCGAATCGCCGACATACCAGTACTACTGGCTATCAGCAGGGCGATCAGGGAGCTGAGCATGATTGCCATGGACGCCAAAAGGGTCGACGCCATTATGTTGTTTCTAAGTGTCTGCACCGCCAGGATTCCATTCTTGGGTGTATCCTATGTGCATTAATAAGAATAAAACCAAGGTTTTAAAAATCGGACTAAGACCATACATTATGTCCCACAACAATATATGTTGCGGTCACTGTATCATAGAACAAGAACAAAACAGTTGAAGGAGAGAGAGAGCGTGCATAGAATTACCTGCATCATAGTTTGGACCCATAGCAAGCGAGTTGCTGCATTGATCCCGACGACTGTCTTCATGGGGTGCTTCACGATGCGATAGAAGAGCCATATGTGGTAGGCTACCATTACAAAGAAGCCCAATGGCACCAGAACAACATCAAGGACTTGTTTCTTCATTTTTGGTGCTAGGGGTGTAGTATATGTGAGCCAACAACTGGGTTTGGTACGTGCGGCTGTAGACCAGCTGATCAGATCATCAGTTGATCAATCTGCACTGGTGGTAAAACCATACTTCTTGTAAGAATAGTGGGATGGGAGGATTGGATTGGAAGAAGACTAGAGAAGAAAGATGTTGAGGGTTGAAGGGCTACATGCTGTGGTGTTTAATGGGATTCTTGGTTTTGGATGAAAGAAAGAAAAATGAGAGACTGGTTTCAGACTTATATAGAGGGCTTCTCAACTGAATGCTACGTCGAGTAGGGCACCTTCTCTTGTGGGGGCCTTGACTTCTCCTGGCAATTCGTGCACTGTCCAAAATCTCTCTCTCTCTCTCTTTCTTGGGACCCACCTGGGATGTATCTGATTCATGGAAGTTGATTTTATGTGCAAGGATCATTGACTATAGAGGGTAGGCCAAATTTCATATTTATCAAATAATCATTACTCTGAATTTGAAGCCTCAAAATCATGTTGATGGTTTCCTGAGTGCAATTAATTTTGTGATTGAATTAAACTGTTGTTAAAGGGGCTGGATCAGTGTAAATTTGGGGCATGTGACTGTGAATGGATTGTGTAAGTGCCTAAAAATTACGGACTTGGTTAGGTGATTATGAAGCTCTTAATGTTGCTGTTAGGCTGAATGGATTGGATGTCCTGAACCTGAAAGGGAGAAGAGAAACGAAGGTCAGAGCCCCTGGCTGCAGTCAACCGAAGGCACTCTGATGCCTAAGTTAGTGCCGTCACTGAACAAAGGGAGAGTGAGTGAGGAAGAAGGAGGTTCAGGCCGTGAGGGGAGAGTATTGCACAGTGCGTACCTTTCATGGATCTTACCATGTGTATATATAGACGAGTGTCCCATCAAAAGCTGAGTGGAGGTAGGTGAGAGATCTTGTCCCATCAGCCCATATTTAGGGTCCTCAGTGGGGGTAGGTGAGCGTAGTGTCCAATCAGATCTCTCCTCAATCCCACACATAAATGCGGACGTAATCGCTTGATAGGGATGGCCCCTTATCGATATCCGGCGGCCACCCTATCTGCCAGTACATTATGCAACGTAGCTGTCCCGTCACATAATTGAGATTGGACGCTCAGTGTTCACCTTGGTCAACGGACTGAACTGGAGAAGATGCTGAGGTCGGGTGACTGCGAGGTTGGGCACTACTGCTGAGACGCTCGGGCCGAGCCCAGAGGAGTGTGGTTGGTACCCTTATCGAGACCAGCTTCCAGCCCGGCGCCAGCTGGCACAATTGCCGAGCTGGATAAAACGAGATTGAGGCAATCCTGATTGATACTTTTACCTAAGTCAGGAGTAACCTCGGTATCAAGAAAACACCCCACACAGATTGGATTTGTCAAAGTGGGCCCTACTAGACAACATGAAGTGGAGTATAAAAATGATTTTAAATGAAAGTGGGTGGTGGACCCTCCCTAGCCGCGCCTACCTAGGTTGACCTTTTATTTTTTTTTAAGAGGAAAGATTCATTAAAAAAGAGACAGGACTACAAAAGAAGCACAAGGGGCCATGCAAAAGACAACAAAACGGCAAATCACGCAAAAACGAAAGCAGCCCGAGCCCACCCAATATCCTAACTTAAATGAGTAGCAAAGTTTCTCAAGTCATTGAAAGCCCTAGGAATATAAGAAAACTCAACGTGATCAAAATTTGATTTCACGTATTTGCTATCAGAGAGAATTGAGTTGATTGACCAATCAAAATCGTCTTTGGGAGCTAGCACCACCTCCTTAGCATTCGACAAACTGGAGAGTTCTTTGTCTTTTGCCCTTCTTAAAGCAGCGAGTATCGCCCTCATTTTGGCCTCCTTTAGTTATCAAAGTGAGTGTATTTGACCTAATTTTACTTAATTATCAGAGTGAGTGTATGATGCTTGGAGTTTGGCCCCATTGGAGGTTGTGGTTGGTTACTTGGTTGCTTTGGTGACTTATTCTTCTGACTATACTGTGGTTTATTTTGAAGGAAAGGAATGAGTGGATTTTTCTTGATTCAACATCTTCATTGCAAGACTTGTTGGCGGCGGGTTTGTTGAAAATTGGGAAATGACTTTAGGGAGAAAGATGTTTGTTTGTCTTAATATTGGTAATATTTTTGTTAATTAGGAGGCTTGTATAATGTGTGGGTCCTACAAATCTGTTAGGATAGTTAAATGGTTCTCGCCTTTGGAAGGGGTACTCAAGTTAATGCAGATGGGGTGGCTAGAGGCAAGATAGGTCCAGTGGATATTGGAGGGGTACTTCGTAATTTCAAAGACAATGTGCTGAATTCTCTTTCAAAGCCAATTGGAATTAAAGAGTACTCTAGTGAGGTGTAATAAACCATATACCAACCCAAAAGCTTAAGCTTATAGGTGGAAGGCCCATACAGGTATATTAACACATGACAAGCCTATTACTTAGGCGATGTGGGATTTGGAACTTCCCAACACTCCCCCTCACGTGCAGCCCAACAAATTTCATGGATGGGTCGGAACCCGCTCTGATACCATGTAATAAACCATATCTAGTGAGGTGGAGGTGCCTGCTATTCTAGAGGCGTTGAGAATTTATTTAGGGTAATTTAGCGAAATGTTAAGAATTTATTCAGGGTAATTTAGTGAAATGTTAATTGTAGAAAGTGATTATCCAAATTCAATCTCTTGGGTCTCACGGAATGATAAAGCTCGATCCTTGGAAATCTCTCTACATTCTCAATAGATTAGAGATGTCCTTTTGATGATATTTGATGTTTTGTGGTGTTTTAATTTTTTTCTTTTGTGAGAGCAGGCATGTGGCATAAGGCTTTTGTGCCTTTCTTCCTCTTTGTTTTTCTTTTCTTGTTGTTTTTTTTTCCCTTTGTAGTGCTCTTTTGATATTTTTAATATATTTTCTATTAACATAAAAAAAGATTGCTTCTCATGGGAGGGACTAAAATTGAAGAAGTAAGATAAAGATCTACAATCATGAATAATCTCTTCCTTTTATAGAAACATGCCCAACTTAAAAAACCATAATTTTAACAAAATTAAACTAAAGAAATGTACAAAAGGTTAGATATAACCATTTGATATATCTTACATTATATATATGTATATATGTATATGAGTAACGATACAAAACTCCCCGGGCATTTTGTACAAAAAAAAGGCCCCAATTTTGGCCAATGAAAGTGTGACACGTGTCATCAATGATACACTTATCCATTCTTTCTCCTAAATATTCTCCAAAAAGTATGGATATTTTATAGATTCTCTTAAATCATTTGCTAATAGATCGGCAAAAACTCCCCTTTTGAGATAGGGGAGTTTTTGAAAATTTTCATATATATATATATATATATAGGAGATGCTCCTATAAGAGATATCTCTCACCTTAAATCAGAAATTGGGTGGGGGCTCTCACATCCATAACCAATGCCAACAATTTAAATGTGAGGGCCCCCGCTCCTATCTCTCATATAAGGTGAGAGATATATAAACTAACACGATGTCCATCAATTCTTTTAACTTATATAGAAGCGTCATTTAGAATGTATAGAGCACTAAATTACCAATCTATAGTAATTAAATAACATTAAGGGAAAAAAAAAAAAAACACGTAGCCACATATATGCATGCGCGCGCACACATAAAAATCATAGTATTAACTAGGGGATGTATCTACCGTACGTGATGTATTGAGTTTAATTTCAGATGGTTTTAACCCATATCTTCATCACAATTTTCATAGTCTCCTCTCCTTATTGGATAATTAATTAATGGATAAAATGCCTAAAATTATCAAATGACTCAGGATTCATTGTCATAATGATAACTATCGTCATCAATCTTGTAATATTCGCAACCATAATCATACAATATTAAATTTACTGAGTATAAAATATTATTTTGGATGGCACCCAGGGTACGTATTCCTTTCACATCAAGTTTTTATTTTCAATTTTTTGGTAAGACCTTTCACATCAAGTTCAAACTCAAATAGGTAAATTGAACCGACTTTAGTCTGTGAGAAATATTATACCCATTTTGCCAATCAATGGTAGCTCAATTGGTGTGATACATTCCTTTAATTCCCGGTTGTAGCATTGATGATAAGGACTTATGTGTGTGGGTGTGTCATGTGTCAGTGCTTACTTGCCTTACAGAAGAATAAAAAAAAAACCAACTTAGCCTATGGTATTCCTGGGCCAATCTATTATAGTTGGTGTTGACAAATTTGTTAGTCGGTAATCTAAAACCAAATGGTGATAGGAAACTATATAAACGACTACTTAATACCCCCCTTGGGTGGGACACTGCTCGGATCCGAAGCACACGCTCACTAAAGACTTTAATGCGGCATAGGGCTTTCTTGCCCTACACACTTGCGCCCATATAAACACGTGTGCAACGCGGCATGGGGCATTTTTACTCTGTGTGGTTTCAAACTCGAGATCTCTGGCTCTAATACCATGACAGGACTGCTAGCCAGTAATCCTAAAATCAATTCTTGATAGGAAACTGCACAAACAAGTACTTAACAGGTGCCAAAAACTTTATGTCGCTTTGATTTTGTCCAACTCGGTGAAGTCTTCGAGACTCGTATAAATTGATCACCTGCAAACTGACCCAATACGATACAAAACTTCAAAATGATTCAGATGACTGATATATGAATTTATACATAGACTTTTCTTTTATAGTATTTATTAAATGCCAAGAAAATAGTAAATAAAAAACAGAGGACAATGTCAAAAAATATCTTTCAAGTTTTGCTTAAATAGCAGGTAATAGAATGTATGATTCATAAATTTACTGAGTATAAAATATTATTTTGGATGGCACACAGGGTACGTATTCCTTTCACATCAAGTTTTTATTTTCAATTTTTTGGTAAGACCTTTCACATCAAGTTCAAACTCAAATAGGTAAATTGAACCGACTTTAGTCTGTGTGAAATATTATACCCATTTTGCCAATCAATGGTAGCTAAGTTGGTGAGATACATTCCTTTAATTCCCAGTTGTAGCGTTGATGATAAGGACTTATGTGTGTGGGTGTGTCATGTGTCAGTGCTTACTTGCCTTACAGAAGAATAAAAAAAAAAAAAAAAAATTAATAACCAACTTAGCCTATGGTATTCCTGGGCCAATCTATTTTAGTTGGTGTTGACAAATTTGTTAGTCGGTAATCCAAAACCAAATGGTGATAGGAAACTGCACAAACAACTACTTAATACTCCCCTCGGGTGGGACACTGCTCGGATCCGAAGCACACGCCCACAGAAGACTATAATGCGGCATGGGGCCTTCTTACCCTACACACTTGCTCCTAGGGGTGAAAGTGGGTAGGGCCGTCTGCAGGCCGCCCGCGGACGGCCCGTTATAGACTCGGCCCGAGCTCTGCTCAAAAGACAAAAGAGCCGAGCTAGGGCCTAGGAGGAGACCCGTTTGCTTAAAAGGGCCGAGCTCGGGCTTGATGAAGCCCGGCTCGTAAGCCCTAGGGCCTACATATATTAATACATATATTATATATGTACACTATACAGTAGATAATACATATATGATATAACATAATCCATAAATCCTAAACCTTAGTTTTAATCCAATATAAATAATCCCTAAACCCTAAACACTAAACCCTAAGCACTAAATAATCTATAAACCCTAAACCTAAGCGCTAAACCTTAAACCCTAATTTTAATCCAATATAAATAATCCCTAAACCCTAAGCACTAAATAATCCATGAATCCTAAACCCTAAATCTAAACACTAAATAATCTATAAACCCTAAACCCTAAACCTTTATGTTATGATGTTAGCCGAATATTTTACTTTATTCTATGATGCTATTGGAGTTTAATTTGATTTGTATTATTGTTGGAGTTTGATAATGCTCATCTATATTAACATTGAACTATATCATTATAAAACGGGCCAAGCTCACAAGCCGAGCCTAGGGCCTCAATCAAGCCGGGCTCAAAGGGCCGGCCCTACTTAATAAAAGCCGAGCCCGAGCCAGGATTTTTTAGGCCCTCTTAAGCTCGGGCCTACTAAAAAATACTAGGGCCGAGCCTACGGCTTGTCAAAGCCCGGCTCGGCCTGACCCACTTTCATCCCTACAATTGCGCCCATATAAACACGTATACAACGCGGCATGGGGCATTTTTACTCTGTGTGGTTTCAAACTCGAGATCTCTGGCTCTAATACCATGACAGGATTGCTAGCCAGTAATCCTAAAATCAATTCTTGATAGGAAACTGCACAAACAAGTATTTAACAGGTGCCAAAAACTTTATGTCGCTTTGATTTTGTCCAACTCGGTGAAGTCTTCGAGACTCGAATAAATTGATCACCTGCAAACTGACCCAATATGATACAAAACTTCAAAATGATTCAGATGATTGATATATGACTTTATACATAGTCTTTTCTTTTATAGTATTTATTAAATGCCAAGAAAATAGTAAATAAAAAACAGAGGACAATGTCAAAAAATATCTTTCAAGTTTTGCTTAAATAGCAGGTAATAGAATGTATGATTCATAAAAAAACTGAATCAAAGCTCTCAGCAAGGTAGGAAAACTCTCCGAGCTGACTCTTAACTCTCTCGAGTCATGTTGTTTTAACATAAGACTGAGTTAAATCTAAGGGAGACTTGGCCAAGTTACCTCATTTGAGTATTCTTTTTCGTTTGAACCATTTGATAAGTAGATCTGATTTTAAAACAAATTAGTGTTTAATTTTAGAAAATATGCATGATGTTTGGAGTCGGTAATTTAAATATGATGACTGGAATGTAATTTGAAACTTATATTTGATCTTTTCATTTGATATTTGGGTAAATGAATTATGTAATATGTAGTATCTTGTCGATCTTTTATTTTCTATAGTATATTAGTATCTTGTTTCATAGATAAATTTATTAATTTAAATTGATTATTTTTAAAAAAATATGACTCTCTCGAGTCACTGCCATTGACTCTGAGTCAAACCTTTTGCATTGAACGTGTCGAGACCGAGTCACGCGTTTTCCAACCTTCGCTCTCATTTCCACCCATAAACTACACCATCTGAAAAGAAAAATGGCATAAGAAAACTTTTCCCTTTTGTTTTTCTATTTGTCCTTTGCAAAAGGAAAACAGAAAATAAATAAATGAAAGGTAGCAGTACCATGCCCTTCAGGGACGGACCCACAATCCCACGTAAATAGTTATGGGTTGGTCGGCCCGGCCGGACTTGGGCAATTGGGAATACGTACACATGAGGAACTCAGATCTACCTCCAAAACCAATTACATGAAATGCCTCCAAAACTTACGTGGAAAATCATGGGTCTGCCCCAAAACCCCACATGAAAATCCCGGGCTTACACCCAAAACCCAACTACCTGTTTGGGTAGTTTCCCGCATCAAATGAAAATCTTGGATCTGTCACTGCTGCCCTTCGCATCTTTTTATGAGAAAAGGGTACAAAATTGAAAAAAAAATATTCAGTTTAATTAGATAGTGTTGGGACTTGGGAGGCAAAAATAAAGAACTTGGGTGTAATTAATGAAGCTTCAAATAAGTAATAACATACAAAGTCATGAATCAGTCCCTGTTATTTAGTGTTGCATTTGTTAGTTGGGCCAACATGTGATATCATGCAGGAGGGATCCCAAGCCCCAACCAACAGAAATGATGCCCTCGTATAAATTGCCAACAACATGGAATGGATTTATCAGAGGGAAAGGAGATTAGAATCTCTCTCTCAAGTCTCATGTCTTCTGTTTTTTTAAGGGATAAGAGACTGGTATCCTCTACTGCTATTTGTAATTTTGTATGATCATCCCTCTCATAGGGCTTAGTAGACGATTTCAGATCTCCACATTTGTAGTGCAGACAATATTTCGAACTTGATTGTTCTCTGCTGTTAAACATACTGTTTCTTGTTGCTCTCTTTGTTAGCTTTTATTACGCTTTGAAGGTAGTATAAATAGAGCTGCTGATTTGGAGATTGAAGTTGATGGAGAATGGATATAGCTTAATGTAGTCAACAATTTTGAGATAGGAAAGTTGCTAGGTTAAGACTCCAAACTTTGTAATCTCAATGGTGCATTGGTGCAACAAAAGGATTTGAGATAGAGAGGAAAATTACTATGATTATGACACATTTTCCTTGCGAAAGAAAGAAAAAAATTAAGTGATTTTCCTTGAAAGAGAAAATTTTGAATTCCTATGGAAAGGTTGGGAGTGTAGGATCCTCTCTCTCATGGAAACAAAGAATTGCAAAGTGCGGAATCCTCAATTGCACAAACAAGCGGATTACCGAAAAGAAAAAATCCAGTGATAGAAAATTAAGAAACCATGGGATGAAATCCGGCTGCGTTTGGTGGTCCATGAAATATCTTAAGCTGGGGTGGTTCTAATAAAGGTGCTCATGGCCCATCCAGGCCCGATTGGGCAGGATTTGGACTGTTTTTACACAAGTGGGCTGTACCTGGGCCAGGTTTCGGACTCAATTAATTATTAAACGAAACAGCCTGGCTTATAAATGTCTAAAGGCTTGGTCATCCTTACACTAAACAAAAAGTGGGTGCGTATTTTGAAAATGGAATGGTCCTGGGCCTGGCTGAATGTAAAATATTTAGGACCAGGACATGCCCATTTGCAAAATATACTCACCCCTTTGTGTTAAATGTTGGCCAAGCCTTTAAACAATTATAAGCCTAGGCCTGTTCAATTCAGTAATCAAGTAAGAAAACTAGGCTCTGGTACAGCCCTTTAGCTTAAACAGAGTCAGGCCTAAAATTAAATGTTTGGGCTGTCTGTGTAAAGTTCAGACCCATAGGCTGGATGGGTCCTAAATATTAGGGCCGATAATTAAATGGGCTGATCTTGAACAAGTTCTAGGCTTCTTGCCCAGCCCAACCAGCCCCTGGTTTCTAATTCTGGAATTTAAGTTCTGCATGAGGTGGTTTGTAATTTCTAAAATTAAATTTATTGTGTTCCTAATAACAATCTTGAGAAATTAGGGCCGGTTGCAATGGGTTTGTGATTGGTTTGAGCCAGGTTCAAGTTTGTCCAGCCCACATGAACTCTAACTTGTAATTCATCCATTTTATCCCATATAAATGGTAATATGGGTGGTTGGGTGAAATGATTCATAAGTGGGTGATGGATTAAATATGGGCATGAAGGTGGTGTTGGCACCCATATAGCTGCACAAATGGAAGGCTTGAAGTGGGTTGATAACAGTGGGTCCCATTTTGGTAAGATAAGATTTGTAGGATCTTCAACTATTGGGTCCAACCTAAATAGTTTTACGGGGGATGGGTAAAATAATTCAAGCAATATAGGTCCAACAGATAGGCGGATTTATAGGATACAATATATCAAATAGGGATGTGGGTCCCATGTTGATATACAGATGCAAGGCTAAGTGGGACCTACGTGTGTAGGTGGATGGGTAAGATCTAATGGGATACATAGATGGGCATGATGGTGGTGGGTCAAGAACATGATTTGAAAAAATAATAATGATTAAAAGTAAGTTCTAATTCTTATGGGGGTAAGTGGGACATATATAAATATACATGGTGGTGGGTCAAGAACACGATTTATAAAGATTATGATGTTTAAAAGTAAAGTATTCTAATTCTTATGGATGGAGAACTACATTTGACTATTTTTTAATGTGGTGAAGTGGTTGAATTGGTTTTCTTTTAAGTTTTAAAAAAATGAAAGGTTGTGAGTTCGAGTCTTTATAATTTATTATTCAAGCATTTAATTATGATATTTTCTAGAAGCTCCATTTAAAGTTAAAATTAATTAAATTAGTCACAATTAAGATTAATTGTGAAATTGGGAGTCAATTTTGCAATCAATTAATAAATCGAATTCCAATTTCATTATCGAAATCAACAACTTTCATATATAATAATTTGTATTATTTTTTCTCGTAAATAAAATTCTACTTTTGAAAAAATTGTCATTACAATTAAGAAGAAAATTAATCATATTTCTTAAATGTTGAATACCCATGAATATTTATCATCATCATTATAGACATACATGCCCATATGCTTTAAACATGGGTAGTCAAGCTAGTAATAATATATCCCACATCAATTTCATCTACTTGCAAAGGTTTAACTGGTGCTTTTTATATTTAGTTTTACTTCAATGTTTTGCCGACTCTTTGTTGGATGGAACTTTTGCTAGAGTGGATGAGGAATGAGTGAGAGATTCATGCACATCTTAAAAGTATTCCTGCAGGTCTCAATGTGAACATGCTAATGGTGGCTGTACAAGTAAAACCTCTAATAAAAAAAAAAAAGTACACATATGAATACACATGGGGACTCATTTTTAAATTCTGATCCTCTTGACGTTTTTTTCTTGAGTTTATCGCTAATGCTCCTTGCAAGTCAAGGGAGCCTAACTCCATAGCGGGGCCCACCTATTTAAAACTCAAACCGCTAAAAATCATGATTGTCATCCCCCTTATAAAATGTTCAAGAATTTTTGGAGTAGATCAGATCCCATTGTAAGTTTGAGAATTTGATTAGTAATGCGATTTATGCATATAATTAATAATTCATAAGATTATATTAATTATATTATTAATCATATGTTCAATCTCACTCTAGGAAAACCCCTATTTGAGTGAGAGTTTGAAACAATCCACTTAAGGGGAGGGCTCTTACGTTTATAGGTTCAGATTTTCAATAGGTATGCTCTCATGTGGAGTTTCATTTCCTTCATTTGCGTGAGGCGCTAGTGATATGCTCGGAGAATCCGAACTCCTTGTTCATCTATCTGCAATTTTCCAATGGCCGTCTCTTTGAATCGCGGTAGCTCCTGAACTTCACTTCCCACTAGTTACATTCACAAATGGACTAGTCTTTTTTCTTTTGATCGGTACCCCAGCCTAGGGGGAGGGGTGCATCGAGCCCACACAAATGGGATGAGAAGCCCACACAAGTAGGAAAATGAGATGCCTAGGAAGGAAAACCTACACAAGTGGGAAAGTGGCATACCCAAGAATTGATGCCTAAGCAACTATTGGGTTATGTGTGGGGTTACCCACCAGCTACGCAACCCCTTGTTGTCAGTTAATTATTATTATTATTATTATAATTTGGTGAAGGGATATCAATGGCCAGTTTCTCCCACAGTTTTACAACTTGGCTAAGCTCAGAATTTACTAAGATGCATAGGTCTGGGCACGACTGATGTCAAGTTCTATGGCTTTTAATCTTAAACCTAAAATGAATTTGAAAGTCCTCTCTAGAATGGGTACTAGTTCAAAAATCCAATGCACTGCGGAAGCAATAAACTCAAATCAAAGTGAACTAGCAAATAAATCTACCAATCACACACCACAAAAAGACACACATAATTTTATACGTGAAAACCCTATCCAGGGAGAAAAAAACCAAGATCTGAAATCAAGCACTATTGAACAGTTACAAGATATATTGACAACTCCCTTTCTTAGTCTATCTATCGACCTAAGGCCTATTGTTGTTTTTGCACGTACAACTTTCCTGTTGCCACGACTTCCTTGCCGCGCACCCTTCCCCGCACTTGATCTAGCAACACCTTGAGAATCAAGATGATCTAATCTTCTACGAGAAGGTAGAAGTAACAAACTTTCTAGAGCAACTCTTCAGTACGAACTCTAAGTAATGGCTCTAGAGAATAAAGAATCTCTCTTAGAATTCTCTCACCTCAGAACAATGAGAGAATGACTTCTTGGATCACTTAGAGTTGAGAGAAACACCTTTTATATAGCCCAAGATTAATGCCTTAGAATTTAAACACAAATATGACTCAAACCTGGAAATCCCAGTTGCAAAAGGAAACAAATCCGCACCGTCCATCTGGAAATTTTCCACCATCCAATCAATCGGGCAAATGATTTGATCAATCGAATCAAGCCAGTCTCCTAGATAATTTTTCTGTCAGCCTATTAACTGAGACTCTCTTCACATCTGATCGATCCGACCGTCATCCGATCGATGGAGGTCTTGTGTCTTCCGAGTATCATTTGTTTTTCTTCATTTCTTCGCTTAAGATCTTCCAATGATACGACCATAGTCCAGTCTAAAATAAATAGAAATTTTCAACACAACGGACCTAGAGTTTTATCTAACCCAAGAATTAGCCAACACATGAAAATTCCTAAAAAAGTTTTAACTCTATCCTCACCACCTTTGTCGTCTAATGTGTTATTTGAAAATGAGGCTTCGTTGGTTTTCACATGTGAAAGATTTTCATTTTACTTAGGAAAATGAACAAAAAAACAAAATTTTAGTGCAGAAGCAATAATACCTCCTAAGGGCACGTTTGTGCAGGCATAAATGTGATGCTTCTTTAAATTCCACACAGTCCATTCTTGTTGTTCAATGCAAATAGACTATGATTGGAAAATGGGATCTTTTCTATGCAAGAGAAGATATATGAATCCAACCAACCCCATCTTAAAGGCATTTCATGTTTCCTCTTCGTCACGTGAAGATAGAATTTTTTTTTCTTGTGTTTCCTCAATTTTGAGGCCTCTTATTAACTCTTCTTTCATGTGTTGGAGACGGGTTTTGAATCCAAAACCTCTTTTGAGGGAAATGGGCAAGATCAAACCGTCCGCTCCAACGGGTATTCTTTAAAATCCCATCCGTTTGAGTATTCTTTATTACGCACCTCAATAGGTTTTCAAATTTTGGTGTAAAACCATTTATACATCTGATTTACACAAAAAATGTATAAATAGTTATAGACAAACATTACTAATGTATAAATCTTATGCATTATGATAAGTTTTGCACAATCCATGGGCTAGAGTAAAGTCCTTTTGCAGCGTGACTCTATCAAACTTTAGGTCAAACCACAACTTTTGGTACATTACTCTATTACATTGGATCACCAAACAAGCTTTGGTACTATGACTAATTGACTATCCCTCATAATAGCACTCCTCTTGCGTGGGATTTGTAAAGCTTTGGAACTATCCATGCATTAAGGCGCAAAAAACATTTTTTTTAGACTTTTTGACATCTCTCATTGGACCTCTGCTCTGACTCGTTGACATTAAAAAATCAAATATATCATACACTTGCGTCCACTGATTAAAGTAGGTACAAATCAGACCCTTTTTATTTAATTCCTTAGTAAAATCGTTAGCTAGATTCTACGTTCCATCATGCTTCTAAAACATGCTTTAGGCCACTATTGGTCAAAACATATCTAACAGCATATTAATTTGGACAACAATCTACAGTGATTTATACTTTCTTCGGGTCCCTTTAATTAAAACAAGAAAAATACAGTTTTCAAGTCTTCAGTTTATAATTTACCAAAAGAAAAGGTCTTCAAAATTTTTTGTTTCTTTGGGTGGGTGGGTGGGTGGGGGTCTTTATTTGTGGAAACATGAATAGAACACAAAGAACGTCAATACACATGCAGAAAATAGTCCGAGAGCCTCACTGCTTTGCTTCTAATGGGCCTCAACCACTCAAACAGCATCATGCAAGATCAGTGTGTAAGTTCTATATATAACCCCATTCACTTTCCTCTTTATAATTGATGTGGGACTCCGGAACGTTATATTGCCTCAATGGGAAAAAGGGAAGAGGTTTTCACTTGGACTTGGGCTGGGGGAGTGTAAATGGTTTGTAGTTGCTGGGTTCGAGTCAATCCAAATCCCGGCTTCTTCAACCTGAATGCTGATCTCATCCACCATGGTTCTTATATGTCTAAATTTGATTGAAGATGCAGATCCAAATGCCAGACAGATTTAAATCCAAACCTGCAACCTGAAGGTTACATTTGAAGACCCTGCAAAAACTATTACATTTTAAATAAAATTACAATAATTTTCTTAGAACTTTAAATTTGGCCTCTATTATTAAAAGCAGAATCCCAATCCACAAATTAAAACATATCAAGTAGAGAAGACATAATATCCTGCCATGACCAAAGCCAAATAGTATCATTCTTCTATTAAATTATCTCACAAGCTACACTACCATATATTAGAAGGCCCATCATACACCACTATAGGGGTTTCATGGCAA
Organism: Umbellularia californica; assembly: GCA_028538565.1. NCBI lineage: Eukaryota > Viridiplantae > Streptophyta > Magnoliopsida > Laurales > Lauraceae > Umbellularia > Umbellularia californica. The sequence goes on from JAPQWN010000005.1 coordinate 10,487,190, forward strand.
TCAATCCACACCACACAAATCTCTCAACTCAATTCAACTTGGTTGAATTGGAGTCAATCCCCTTAAAACCAGAAACTTCTCCAAGCCCACATAAACCACCCAACACCACAAACCTTCAACACTCCTCCTCTTCATGCTTCTCATCCCCAATCACCCTCCAATCAAAAGACACGTCCAGAAAATAGAGCAGAAAGACCAGAACCAAGCAACAAACAAACATGGGTATGGGCCCAAACACCCACAAGAACATTGGGAAAGAGAAGTAAAAAGCCCGCAAGCCCAATGACCAAAAATAGCTTCCCCTATTAACAGCCCTCCCCACATAGTCTGCCGAAAGGTGGGGTGACCTCCCCACGTTGATGAGAATGCTTGCATGGCTGTAGTACCTTATAGATTGCACATTGAATAGGAATGCCACCAGGAAGCATATCAAGATGGAGAAGGACTTGATTGCAAACCCTAGATCACTTGTATCCCCATAGACCAGCCCGTGCCTCCGGACCGCCGACATCCCGCCACCCCCGGTCATCAGCACGGCGATCAGGGAGCTGAGCATGATCGCCGTCGACGCCAAAAGAGTGGATGCCATTATGTTGTTTCTAAGTGTCTGCACCGCGAGGACCCCATTCTTGGACGTGTCCTATGTGCATTAATAAAAATTAAACCATGGTTTAAAAAATCGGACGAGACCGTACATCATGTGCCACAACATGATAATGTTGTGGTCATTGTATATATAGTAGAATAAGAATTGAAATAATTGAAGGGGAAAGAGAGCAAGCAGAATTACCTGCATCATAGTTCGGACCCATATCTGACGGTTGACTGCATTGATCCCTATCACTGTCTTCATGGGGTGCTTCCCGATGCGATAGAAGAGCCATATGTGGTAGGCTACCATCACAGTGAGGCCCAATGGCACCAGAACAAAATCAAGAACTTGTTTATTCATTTTTGGTTCTAGGGGTGTAATATATGTGAGCCAACAACAGTCGGATGGGAGGATTGGATAGGAAGAAGATAGAAGAAAGAATAATAGGAGGCAGAAGAAGAGATGAGAAACAAAATATGTGAAGGGTTGCAGGCTATATATACAGCTGTGGTGTTTAAAGAGATGTTTGCTTTTGGATGAAAGAAATGGGAGATGAGAAGGGGTTCAGACGTATATACAGGGCTTCTAAATTGAATGTTGCGTGGAGCAGGGCACCTTTTTTTGTGGGGGTGCCTAGACTTCTCCTGTCAACACGGTGCACTTATCAAAATTTGCCTCTTTCTTTTGTGGGACCCACATGATTGCATCCATTAATTTCATATACTTGCAAAGGTTCATTTTGTATTGGTATATTAAGTTTTGCTTCAATATTACTAGCAAAATGCTCCCATTCTTAGCAGGGACAATTGAAGTCAAACAAAGAAATATCATTTAATTTTATGATAGAAATAAGAGAAATTGATTTTGATTTCATACGTTTATATTATAGAAAATCTAAAATAAAATATTTCTCAAGAAAAAAATTGTACGCTTCAAATTATAATCACCGATAGAAAGGATGCTATGTCTTGTGTCCTAATCATGAAACTCAGAGTAATAGGCTTTTTTTAGAAATCACACAAATGAAAGTTTAAGTAAATAATTAATACAAACATCTTGAGATTTTAGTAGAGACTTGAAACATGATATTTTTGTATAAATTATATTGATTTGAAAAACTTTTATAAGAAATTCAAAATATGATATTTTCCAATTAGAAGAGGGTTTTGTAGTAACTTGGTTGGGTTCAGGGTAGCTATGGGTTTTTGAACTTTCACTCAAGCTGGCTTGCGGACAGACAGTTTTAGTTTGCTTGATTCACTTTTCCGTTAATAATATTAATAAAATCCTCGTCACTTATCTTTCTTCATGACAAACTATATGCTGAAAACTTATAATAGCAATAGATCTTTATGAAATAATATAATTAGTTAAGTTGGATGCTAAACTATACCATGAGACTATTATTCATTAATTGCTCATAGATTTAAAACATAAATTATTCTAAAAAAATCATATAAGTTGAAAAATATAACAAATAGATACAAATTTAGGGTTTTTCCATCATAATATTTGTGTCTACCTTAAACACCATAGATCTAATAACACATTATCATTCATTGCAGCAATAAATGTCATTCAATAAATGACATTTTTATTGGATTGAATTAGATTAAATAAGATTAAACGAGAATTCTGTATTGGTATTAATGATGGTCCTTTGATCAAAATTATGAAGGACGGTCAAAATCAATTGGAGTTTATTTTTAATTGAAATTAATCACTTTCATTATATAATATAAAGATATATAACTCGCAAAGATTGTACGTGTTAATATTATTCACAATATTAAATATACATATAATTCCTACAAAAGTTATAGAAAATATAAAATAAGTCATGAATTTATAATTCAATATCCTCAAATGAACTCATGAATCAATGAAAGTGAGGACCAATTCGCTAAACTCCCATGGATGGAATATGCAGAAGCATTCACAGAAATTCTCCGGATTTGGATGTGAAAAATGATCAGATGACTATGCCCACAAATGTATCGAGCTACCATAGATGTCTGAATTCTTTCATGACATGGGCAAAGATGGTCAGAGGTTATATGAACATTTTAAGCAGCTAAAAGAAACAAGTCGATCACCGCTTTTTTCAATAGAATCAGATTCTGAGGGTCATGTGAAACATGTGTTTTGGACCGAGCATATCTTTCGAGCATCATATAGGGAGTTTGGGGACGTCGTTGGATATGACACGATGTACAAAACTAATAAATCTGACTTGGTTTTTGGTGTATTCACAAGAGTGAATCACCATGGGCAAACAACAATATTTGGTTGTGGACTGCTTTCAGATGAAATATTTGAAACTTTTGTGTGGTTATTTAAGACTTGGCTTGAAGCAATGCCCGGAGACCCACCTAAATCGATCTTAACTGATCAGGACCCAGCGATGAGAAAAGCAATTAAGTTAGTACTTCCCACCACATGCCATCGGTTCTATGTCTGGCACATAATGCAGAAGCTGAATGTTAAGCTAGGTGGTGTTGCAATCCACAATGGAGAGTTGGTTTGGAGAATAAAAGATGTTGTATATAACTTTGAAACAAAGGAACAATTTGTGTCTATTTGGGAGAAGTGTTTGGTAAATTATAAAGTGCTTGACAATAAGTGGCTTAATGAAATGTTCAAAAACCATGAGTTGTGGGTAACAATATTTATGCGTAGTACTTTCTTTGCTGGGATGATCTCGACACAAAGAAATGAAAGTATAAATACCTTCATCAAGCAGTTAGGGACAGAAAAGGATGGTTTGTGTGATTTTGTCTTGCGGTTAGAAGGAGCGATTGCCCGGTTAGGAAGAAACGAGTTAAAAGCTGATCATGACACTCTAAATGGGAAGTCGATTTTGAAGACTGATTGGCCAATGGAGAAACAAATGTCGGAGATATATACAAGAAATTTTTTTTACCAGTTTCAGGAACAATTCATGTCAATGGCAACTTGCATTATACAACTTCATAAAGATGAAGAAAATGAAAGGAATTATGATGTTTCCACATTTAAAGGTGAAAAGGAAATTGTCTGTAGGGTCGTTTTTATAAAAGATTTGAATCATGCAAATTGTTCATGTCCAATGTTTGACTTTGAAGGAATCCCATGTAATCATATTCTATGCATCCTTAAACAAGAAAGGATATTTGTTTTGCCGGACCAATATATTTTAAGAAGATGGACTATTCAAGCGAGAAAAGGGTCCGACGTATACATGTGTCTCTTCAAGCGAACAATTTCATTTGATAACTCGTTGGTTGCACATCACGGGGATTTAATATATTATGCGACAATGGCCGTTGATGAATCATCTATGTCTGTGAAGGCATATGAAAATGCTAAACAAGTCTTATTGGACCCAATACGAACATCCCGTGCAATAAATGAAACTGTGGGGACTGGAGATAAGAAGGGGGGTAATTCTTGTGAAAAAGAAGAGGATAAGTCTGTTGATACAAAGCAGTATCTTGAGCCAAAGCATATTAGCACAAAAGGATGTGCCAAGAGACTTAAATCTTCCAAAGAAAAAGCACTTAAAAAAGGCCCGGCTATGTCGAGGTTGCAACAGGCGTGGTGTTTCACATGACAAGCGCAACTGTAACGCCCCACCCTTCACACATGCATGATATAATTATATATGGGGCCAGCTCTCCTAAGGTGAAACAGGGATAGTCCCACAAAATCAAAGTCAAATATGTTGTTTTTTGAATGATGATTGTCTCCAAAATCAAGATAAATCCAATCAGAACTGGATTTTTCAGTTCCATTATGCAAAAAATAGATATAATCAAGTTTGATTTGTAGGATCAGCTCTATTTCAGCTTAGGATAAGCTAAGCTGCAGCTTAGGAGAGCCATACTCTTTATATATGTATAAAAAATGCATATTTCTAAGGGCCATATCTTTTAAACTGTACGTTGGAATTTCGCGAGCCATATACCGTTGGAAAGCTCTTGGAGTGTAGAATCCAATGGTCCATGTCTCGCGATGATTGGAGACCGGGAAGGAGGTAATTAAGGAGATTAATTATTTAGACCACTTTCTTGTTAGAAACGAGATTGTTAGCCTAGGTTTGGGCCTTAGACATTGGAAATCATGAAATCACTCTCACGTGACCATTAATGGGGTATTAAAATCATAGCACGTGGCTTGGTGTGCTTCGATGGGTTGTCTAGGTATTCGTGTATTGTGTATGGTTTAACCGAATGTGCATGGAGTTGAATCAATCAATGTTTAACATGATTGTATACCGGAGGAAGCTACCTGGGAGCTCAAAGACCAGATGCAGAAGGCGTATCCTTATCTCTTTCCTGATGATGTATGTTTAGGCATTTGGGGGACCAAATGTTCTTTTTAGAGGTGAGAGATGTAAGGTCCACGACCTTACTGGGTCAGTTGGGCCCAATAGCTGGCCCGTTGACCCATTTATTTTGATATTATTATTATTATTATTTTGTTAGATACTTAAGTGGGTTTAGATGGTGAGTGAGTTTCTCTTAGCGTTAGAATAGTGCCTATAGAGTTTCGTGCGATTCTGAGTTCGTTTGACCTTAGTAGGGGGTAGTTTGCAATTTAGGGAAAATTGAGTGTTTTTTCGAAAAATTTCTATCGCCGTGATTTTTAGTTTGTTAGAAAGGTCTTGTCGCGCTGATCATCTTTGTCTTCTGGCTCGTTGCGATCCAACGACCAGAAACCTTCTACTAATTCATTCTTTCTCCGAACCCACTTAAAGGACAAACTTGTCTTTTCCCCTCCTTTCTTCTTAATCAAGAGATTAACCCTAATCTCTTTTCTAATCTCTGCAACAAACGAGAACTGCCGCAGACATTCTTCTTCTTCCTCATTTTTCCAAGGCACCGGAACTCTTTCCCAGAAAGATCATCTCGAAGATCCGAACCGCTCATCTTCTTCCTCGTGATCTCCTCTTTTCATTGTCATCAGTTTGGTAAGATTTCCCTCACTTTCATCTTTTCAATCAATTCTCTTTGGTTTAGATTTAGGTTAGATCTTGATCTTTTCCTTTCTTTTCTTTTTCTTTGCGTGTTAGGTTGCGTTTGGTCGGGTTAGATTTGTGGGTTTTGTGATAGAGAGCTTCTCCTCGAATTCCCTGATTCCAATCTTCTTCTTGGTTGAGGCAAGTAGATTTGCATTTTATAATTAAGCATGTGTGTATGTTTCCCATTGATTGGCTATGTTCTTGTTAGATTTTCCAAATTCCAAGCATGTTTCTGTGATTAATTTGGGGTTAATATACTAAAATAGTTTTGGGTAATCTTTAATTAAATTGTAATTTAATCTCTTGATTAAGAAGAAAGGAGGGGAAAAGACAAGTTTGTCCTTTAAGTGGGTCCGGTGAAAGAATGAATTACTAGAAGGGTTTTTGGTCGTCGAATCGCAACGAGCCAGAAGAGAAAAATGATCAGCGCGACGAGACCTTTCCAACGAACTAAAAATCACAGCGATAGGAATTTCTCGGAAAAATACTTAATTTTCCCTAAATTGCAAACTACCCCTACTAAGGTCAAACGAACTCAGAATCGCACGAAACTCCATAGGCACTATTCGAACGCTAAAAGAAACTCGCTCACCATCTAAACCCACTTAAGTATCTAATAAAACAACAACAACAATAATAATAATAATAATATCAAAATAAATGGGTCAACGGGCCAGCTATTGGGACCAACTGACCCAGTAAGGTCGTGGACCTTACAGCAACTGTCTTGCGCTATTAAATAGGTAATATCTTACATAGAATTCACTATTTTAATAATGCCATACTAAACTATTAGCTCTTATTCATTATTTTTTATTTGCATTTTTACATCTTAGGGCCATTGTTCAAGAGTCTGTGAATTCTCAAGGTACAGCAGGAGATGATTCATGCTCCTTTGATCAAGACGACACTTCTATCAATACAAGTTCCAATGATGAATATGAGGCTACATTTTAGGTGAAATTTTAAGTTTGATTTTCTACTTATATTTTTAACAATACTTCTTTACATTTGACAAATATATATGGTTTCCTTACTTTCTTCGCTACTCTTTTGTCTTTGCAGCTGGTGTGAAGGAAGAAGAACAAATGTAACTCAGGCTTAAACCAATGGTTGAAGCCAAGGATCTACAAATGATAATTTAGTGTTGTTATGACACCTTATGCAGAGTCCTTTTTGTTTGTTTTGTTTCTAGTGTATTTGGATAAGGCTATGTGTGGCCTTGTAACTCATACTCAGTGAATGGAATTGTTTTGTTTCAAGAACTTTTGTATTGATTGTTTTGTCAGAATGTCAGAATTGAAGGAAGAGTGTTGAATCCTAATCTTGATTTGGAGGAAGATAAAAATATAAGATTTTTGTTCTGAACGGCTTTTTAGTGAATGCAACTGAAATTGCATGGCTGCTTTTGATTTCCCATTGGGTTTTGTTTAGAAAGTATAGCAATGCCATTTTCTGTTGGGTGTGGGTGTGTGATCCTTTGGGACTTTCGATGATGTTTGCCTCTGTATCATGGGCCTTGAGTTTTGAATTATGATTCTAAATTTGCATGGAACCCACTCCGTTCATTAAGGAGAATAATTAGATGGGGTAATGTTCAGCTAAACTCATTACCAGAGAGAGCCAAATCAGTTCTGCCACAATGCAAGATCATATATTTGCAGGCCTTCGGTATCTGTATTATGCATGTGGTGGCGGTAGCTCGAACCCAGCTCTGCACGGCTTCTTATATCCAATAAGTATAAGAGAAATTCAACTCTTTTGCGGTGCTCTACACGGCTTCAAATGCTTACAGCCTATTATAATCAAAAGAACCATGCAGTAGTCTAGGTTTGTCCACTTTATGTTATAGTTACAAATATGTATAAACTGAATCAAAATGGCTATGAGGTGTCAGAGCCACTTTGGTGGCACCATGCACTCCTTGGTAGGTTGGAATAAAGGGCCACCAACAACATCCAGGGATCCCTTAAAATTGGGCTGAGATTCATTTAATGGTGGTTTTAAAGCAAGTTTTGTAATTGAAGCTACAAGGAGAAACTGTACATTTATAGTCATTAGAGATTGCTGACTCACTCCTCAATTAGCATATTTCTATCATGGGTAACCTATGTCTAATTAATAGGCAAGTTGTCCCTTCTCTGGCTTGTGGAAATGAGATTCTAAGGTCTTTTTCTCATTTAGATTTCAAATAAGTATGTTTTAAGAACGAACTTGCTATTAGTTGCAGGATCAGCATCACTCTTCTGCAAAATAAATGTTTTATGTTATATCCAGAATAACTGTTGTGGTTGTTGAGGAAAAAATTCCCAACAAAGTTGAATGCAATTCCACGTTTAGGAATTCATTCAGGCACAAATTCATTCACCAATTTAAGTTGCATATGACATTGGATGGTCTCAGCTATGTCCATTTAAACATAGATTAATTCACAAATTCATTTACACCCGGAATGATATGTAAACTAAAATACAACACATGATCATCAATACACGACATATAGCCACGAAACTGCGATGTATTTTTCTTAAATGCATATTCCTTAAATCTTCGCTCCCAATATGTACACGCATGAGTCAGTTTTGTGCCTCTAATGCATCTTTAATTCCTTCAATTGTTGCTGCCAAGTTTCCGTTGACGTTTTTAAGGCTTGAGTTAGGTGGATGTTCCCTTGAGACTTGATCTTTCCAGAAGAATGCATCACATCCATTGTCATCCTACAATCAAATTGAATTTTTCAGTAATCACAACAAATAGGAAAGTTTACTTTTCAGCTCACTTACATTCCAATATGGACATCTCCAAAACTTCCGGTTTGGATTGGTCTCCATATGACTTGTAAATAACTTCATATCTCCACTCCCACACGGGCACTTTGGTGCCCATTTAGTGTTCCTTGAATTGGATGATGACATCTTATCTAGCCCCTTTTAACCTACAGATCAATAGAGTTTATTTTCTCAGAAGAATATAGAATGCACATATTTGAAAGAGAGAAGCAATCAATTAGATGCACATAAATTTCGCATGGACCCTTCAAATGAAACAAGAAAAAACAAAAAATAAATAAAAAATAAAAATTTAACCCAGTATGTGGGTTGGTCTTCGTTTTCAAATGAAATAGTATCGAATGGGTAACCCCAATATGCCTGATTTTGTTGAAATGCCATGCTGTCAAAATTCATCTAGGCAGTACCCCATGTTTGAAAATCAACTTTCACATAGGCATATTGTCAAACACCTTACTCAATGTAACAAGCTAACAACAGTAACACACTTTCTGCAAACATCATGGCCCCTCTATGCTTCCAAAAAAAATACATCATGGCATTAAAAAAAAAAAAGCAGCCATACAAACTCATTTACAACCTACATGAATAGAAATGGGAAAAAAATCCGTACTTGAGATGGTTGTAGAACTGGTTGCAGAAACAGGGACTATTCAACAGCAGAGCAGCCCGAGGAAGAGGAAATAATGAGAAGAAAATAAGAGATCGAAAATCAATTCGATTCTGTGCCAGAGAGAGAGAGGTGACTGGCAGTGTCGAAAAGCTTCATGTTTTTGATGTAGTAAGTCCTGTAGCCTAATCTTCTGAAGAAGATCACCCCTTCCTTCTGGCAACCAGATCTAACAGAGAAGATGAGTCATTGAAGAGGAAAGAGAAACCTGAGAGACTGGAGAAGATGGGTGCCCCTTCATTCTAGCAGCTAGATCTAACAGAGAAGATGAGGGATTGAAGATGGGAGAGAAACATGAGAGAGTGGAGAAGATGGATGCTCCGTCCTTCTGGCAGCCATATTTAACAGAGAAATGAGGGATTGAAAAGGATAGAAAAAGTGAGAGACTGGAGAAGATGGCTGCTTCGTCTTGAGAAATCCTTGCTCCGTCTTGGGAGATTCTCTTCTTCGGTTTTCAACAGTAGGGCACCCATCGTTTTGAAAAGCGGGGCTCATTTTGATAAAAAGGTTTGTGAAATGAAATTTTGGCGAGATCTCTCTAAAAAACGGGGCTACTTTTTCTCTCCATGTCAAGTGCTTTTTGACTTTTTTAATCCAGCCGTTGGATCTGCTCAGAAAATGGAGGGCTGGGATGTGGCTCTCTCATATATCTGGTGAGAGGCACTCTCACCAGAGCAGCTTCCATATATATATATATATATATCAGGCAGTGGGGATTGTCATGATCGTCCTTATTTGGTAAGCGACCTTGGCATTTTGTCAAACACCATGTGCATATCCAGACAAAAGTACATGCTAAGATAAAAAAAGAGAGCAGAAAACAAACATTACTGGCAAATGTGGGCGATGCCTTAAGGAGTGCTTAGTGATTGGGGCAACTTCGTAGCTGTAAGGCCCAAATCCTGTCAGAGGCAAAAGCATGTCTCGCTATAGCGAGTGTGGCATAGTAAGCCTAGTTTGATCCGGACTCTAAGACGAAATTTGGGACAAACTAATATTCTTAGTGGATTATGACTAAGAGTCTTATGCACAGATTTGTGGCTATATTTATATTTGGTGTTTCACACAAACCCAAAGAGACACAGATCATCTCTCAAATTCTGAATTAGATATCTAACTGAAAGAAATTCTCTATAGAGATTTTTTTAAGAGTTGTGCTGACAAGTTCTCTAGAGAGCCAGTTTATTCTGCATCCTATGTAGAAGATCATCTTCTTGCGTAGAAGATTTGAAGAGTCAAGCATTGGATTAAATCTATTACAATCAACGGTGTGAAGTTGTTGAAACGTGAAGCGGCACAAGATAACTTTAGTTATTAGGTAGGGGATATTTGGGAAGGAAATCTGAGTTTCTTGTAATTGCGAGATTCATAGTGCTTGATTGTTAAACTAGTTTGGATTCTTGTTTTTTCACCCGATTACGGTTTTTCACGCTATATCTGGTGTCCTTGTGGTGTGTGCTTTTGCTATTTTTTTTTCGCTACATAGTTTATTATTTTTGCACACTATTGGGCTGTTTTATTAAGTAAACCAACCTAGAGATCTCGTACCTAAACTTTCAGTAGCAGAATGTGAAATGCAGCCAAGCCATCGGAAGTGGCTTGTATAGATGATGGGCAGTGACCTGTAGTTATAGTGATGAAGAAGAAGATCTTGAAATGAGAGATGTAGAGGGAAGAGGTGAGGATTTGTGAAATAAAGGAGAGATGTAAAAGAGAGGAGAGAACGTATGCATCATACCAACACAGGATCGCATAAAAATGTTTCGACGTTACAGAAATCATGAGATGAGTTACATTCCACGGTAGAAACGGTTGCCTCTCCATTAGTTCCAGGAAGAGTAGTCGATATAGCCTTTGAGGAGTGAAGTCTTTAGTTATGGGAGACATAACTTCGGAAGGACATTTGAAACAAGGGATTCAAAATGTGGTCATGGTCATTAATTCAAGAGATTAGATGGTCATTACATCAAAGGTTATCCCCATGGAGTGTCCACGGGGTCCAAAATGTGGGGAAGGTCAAAATCAATTGGGAGAAATTGAAACCGGTTTCAATTGAAACTTGTTCGCTATTTTATATATATACTTAAGGGGGTTCCATGTGTGTGGATGATTTGGATGTGTTATAAAGTCAACCCAACTATATTGTCCCTCACCATAACATGACGTGGGATGGATGCACGTGAATATTTATATATATATATAATTGTCGACTCTTTGATGGATGGAATCTTGTCTAGGACCATCACTAATTAGTGAGACTTTCTTGCACATTTTAAGTGCTTTTTATCAGTAACGGTTTAATTATATTAAAAGAAGGTTCAAACAATAGAAGTAAAAGAATACAAGAAAACCAAGCATCAGTATAAGAGTATTATACCAATACCAATTGCAAACAACTAGAAAAGCCATGCTTCAAAAGAAACAACCATATCTACCCATTATTTTGCTAGAGCATCCTCCATGGGATTGGTGGAACAATAACGATGGCGAAAAGCTACCAAAGTGGATAAAGATAGAAGCTTAATTTCATTTTAGTAGAAATAAAATTTGCAAGGACTCACCTCCATTGAATTAACGTAAGATTTCTCATTAAGGGAGTCACTTTCCACAATAAGCTCCACTACAAAAGGATTTGAAAATACATGAAGACCTTTTTTTTTATTCCACCAGCCAAGGGGTTGAGACCCAAGAGAAAGAGATCTTGCATACACGGGAAGACATCCCACTCACGTGGAAAAGGAGCCCGCATACAAGGGAAGATAGCCCACTTATGTGGGAAAGGACCGCCTCTCCTTACCACTCGGGTAAGGAGTCGTTCTCACATGAAAAGCTTTAAGAAGGTCTAACACCTCCGCTTTATTAGAATTCAATGTTGGAAATAGGTGGGCCTCTAGGATAGGTTTCAAAACTTTTGACCAACTTGATCTAGTGATCAACTATCCAGAAAGCTACAAAACCCAATCCAGTATCCATGTCCTCAATCTCAGCCATCATGATCAGTAAATAAACCTATCAAGAAGATAGAACAGTAGCCAACATACATCCATAAAAATATACAACATGCAACGAAGTAGATTATACCTTTGGAGCTCGGTTATGCTCTAATGGAAAAGTTGTTCTTTTCTTTGATGATGAAACTCTTTCACGTATCAAATAGGAATCTCCAAGACCCTTTGATCTTCCACGCCATGACCCGTATCAGATTCTCTTCCTCAAGAAGATGGGTGGGATCTCCAAGAGAAAGCTCTTAAGAAAGCTAGAAAAGAACTAGAAGAGGGAAGAGAGGAGCATGTGCAACTCTTGCACAAACAAGGCTTGGGCGTGAATCCCTAGGTAGAGATATGCCTTGGACGTCCAGCCCTATATCTCCTTTATATATAGCTCAAAAGCAAACTCCTCTTTGTTATCTAATTGAAATAGAAGTCTTACTTTTCTAACAAGTAGTAACTCTATTATTTCTAATTTAAATAGAAGTCTCACTTCCATTATAATTAGTAATTTACTATTACCACTATTAGAAGTCACACTTCTAATAAAAATAGTAACTTTCTATTTCCTTTTAGAGTTCTACTATAATTAATATCTTTCTAATAACTTGGGCTAGCGTGGGGACCACTAGGGATTCCTTAGAAAGCTGGCTCCAATTAGGACTCGTGATCCCACATCTCATGTGCAATCCGGGCCCACAATTAATTACAAATAACTCTACTATATAAATGCAATTGAACTCTAGTCTTAGGAATAAATTACATAGAAGACCCTAAACTTCCCTATTACCACAAGTAGGCCCCTCTATCAATATCCATAGGTCAATTGGAATAAATCTGTCTCTTCCAATCTTAGTTTCACATTTTATTATCCTTGAGCCCCAATTAATCACAGTAATCATCAGTACCATCCAATTAACTTTTAATCGAGATGGGTGCGCACTTACTAATGACAAGCCATTAATTGGCACAATGGGATAATAGAGATAGATTTCATCTTGATCATTCAATGTTCCCACAGTCCTACTACCACATACCCAAGACACCGAGGTGTTGACCTACAGTTGGCCTCACTCATTGGTGACTCAAAGCAAATGAATAGATAGAAACTTGAATTCATCAATGTCTCAGGATTGAGAGCATATTGCTAAGGAATTATGAGAGCAGGCCTTATAATCGAGACAGAATTCCATAAGGTGCTTCTCATGGTCCTTCAATACATCTAATGTATAACTACCATGATCCAGAATCTTACATTCTGATGATCGAGACAAATCACACTATCTTATAGTGATCAAAGTATTGCAACCTTATCAAATGAGATGCCCAGTCTCATTACTGGTTGTGAAGATATTTAAGTATAAGATTTGCTATATATGTCTCCCGTATGTGGATCTCATCCATACACATGTATTACATCTAGTATACTTATGGACTTCGGTTCATCTCATGAACCATCATGTCATTCGTATTGGTTATGTGCAAATAAGTAATAAAACATCATTCATCTCATGAAAGAAAAATAATAATATATTGATAAATAAAGAAATTAATCAATTTATTCATCATCTAATGGATTGAGACCATATAAACTAACATTCAAATCCCCTCTCCCTCCCACTTGAAAAACATGAATAAAGTCTCTCCCTTACAATTGCAAAGGACCTCTCGGTTTATTGCTTGCCGCCCCATCCAAATTAAATCTTATGGATCCAATGGGAGGAGGGGCCCAAGAGACTAATTTTAAACTGTTAGTGTAGAAGGTTTTAATGCACACAAAAATCAGTAGCACTATAGAGATTTTTTTATTTATTTAAGTAGTAGAACAATGTCTAGGCATGCGCTCCCCAAGGCCAAAAGGGAATAAAAGTACACGCATGAATAGGGCATGGGAACTCATTTTTTAGTCTGCATCCTCTTGGCTGGATTGTTAAAATCCAAACCACTCAAAATAGGTGTCCTCATCCCCTCATGAAATGCCTAGGATATTTAAAATGAGGTCCCATTGTGAGTTTGAAAAATGGATTAGTAATATAATTTATGCATATAATTAATAATTTATAAGATTATATTAATTATGTTATTGACCATATGTTGAATCTCACTTTGGGACAACATTTATTTGAGTGAAAATTTGAGACACCCCACTTGACGGGAGGACTCTCATGTTAATTGGGTTCAGATTTTCAATAAATATATGAGCCTCTTGTGGATTTTCTTTTTCTTTCGAGTGAAGGCTTATAGGACCCAGACTCCTTGTTGATCTATCTATAGTTTTCTAATGACATATCTTTGAGTTTCAGTAACACCAGAATATGAATGCATGGATGATCAGCTATTCTATTATTATTTTGTTGGTGAAGGCAAAAGCCTTATGGAACTTTGATCCCAAAGTAGCACTACAAGAAAAGTTACTTTTAGTGACACTTAAATAGCGGCGGTTGTAAATTTCCGCCGCTAAAGATACTTTTCAACAACGGATACTTTCTTCCGTCACAAAGTTGATGTTTTTTTTTTAAATATCAGCGACGGATTACATTTACCGCCGTTAAAAAAATCACATTTATGTCCCACTTATTACAAAAGTGGTCCCAACTTTTTATTTGCTCTTAACTCAAAACGTCTCAGCGAAGTTGAAGCCAAAAGCCCGAAAACCCTAGAGCTCTCACAGCGATTGGAAGCTCATCTCTTCAACGAACCAAACAGTAAGATTCGAATCATCTTTGTGCATGTTCTTTCGATCGAATCTGCTGCATGCAGGAATTCTAGATCGGAAGGCTTCGAATTCCGATTTGCGGTTCTGAGCTTTCATGGCGGGTAACGTTGCAAGCAAGAACTGCTACAGTAGTAACGAGTGGTTCTCCGATATCCACGAAGCTCTCCAAGCTCCTGCAAAGCTTCTCGAAGAAGCAGCAGCAGCAGCTTAGAGATTTTAAACTTAGATCTAGGGTTTCTTCTTCTTCTTCTTTGTTGTTTGGTTCTGTGATTAGAGATTTCTTGTTTTTCTTCTTTTGATTCTTGTTTGTGGAGGAAATGGCGATGTCAATGGCTTCTGGAAGCTTTGGAGCTTTCGTTGGATTGAAATCGGTGGAGAATCTGAGGATTTTGAATCGGATTTGGATTTGCAGATTTCGTTATGATCTACGGAAGGATCGAATTTTGAGCAAGGACAGGTAAAACAATGTCTCTTTTTCTTCTTTGGAGAGTTCTATCTTTGTGCATTGAATTGTGTGGTTTTTTGAGTTTGTTGTGGATTGTGTGGAATGAGACTGATTTGGATTGGATTGGATTTTGTTTGATTTATGGGATTTGAGTAGAGTTGGACTCGGGAAGTGAATCGGATGGGAATGGGGCTTTTTTTAAGTCTTCTCTGCTTGGTTTTTGTATCAAAATCCGTTCTTTGGAGTAAAAACGGATTTCTGTGATCTTTGATGAATGGTAGGTTGATACATTGGGGGGGAATGTAACTGCAACTAGCAGGTGAAGCCTTTTTGTTTTTGTGTGAATCGAAATGAAAGTTCTAAATAAAATCACAGGCCACACACAGCACAAGATTTACATGGAAGATTTTTCAGTAAAAGGGCAAAGCCACAAACGAATCCGAGAGAAGTTCACTAACAAAGTAATCGAGCATTAATGCAATATATCATGCTTGGATAGTAATTTTGATCATGACCTTTTATGATTTTTAGAGTAGAACTGTTTTAGCCAAAACCCAAGTTGATAGATGGAGGATAGATAGAAAAAAAATCATACAACAGAAAATTTGAAACAAATGATTTCACCTCATTAACCTTTAATGCATACCACCATGAGTCATAGTTTGCTATCAGTCTTAATGACTACAACTATAATTTTCAAATAAGTTATGCTATTGAAGAATGATCCATCTACCATTTAGTTCATCAAATCCATCATCTCTGAAGCCACCTAGAGCACCAAACAACAAAACCAGTGCTCCAGCAAGTACTTCATGTTCAGAATCAATACAAAATGAAAATTTTCTTTTTTTTTTTTTTTTTTTTTTCATTTTATCGGTATACAAAGGAAATTCTATACAGTTCAGTTCAAAATTAAAAAAGAAAAAAAAAAAAAAGAAAAAAGCTCCACAATCTTTTACTACAAATGTCACAGGTGAGGACATGCAAATGCTAAGCATGGGCTATTATGCTAGTTCAGACTTCCTCACATCGTTCTACTTTGACTCTTACATCCCTTGCATCCATTTATTTGAAGAGATGTACTTCAACTACAGTCAATTATTGAACCCTGATTTCATATCCAGGAAGGGAAACTTCTGCCACAAATGAGCACTTATGGTTACTATTAACCATGTTCATCACAATCTCCACTGCAAGACTTCTGCCTTTGTGAAATCATCAACAAAGACGAGTGCTGAAACCAATCATATGTTACCAGTTAGAGTGCATTTAGTGAATGACATGCAGCTGCCAAAGATAATATAAGGGAGTTACTACCAAAATTGCAGACTGTAATGTACCCAAGGTGTTGTTTGGATGTGGAGAACTATGGACAGTTTTCTCCCCCAGTCTTTTTAACCAGTGGACTATTATACACTCTGACTCAGATAAATGCCTGAAATTGTTTATGTTTAAAACTCCAGGCAACATTTATGTTTACTTTTGTACGAAGATAAATGCCTGAAATTGTAAGCTTTCAGCTTCCAGCACATGGTTTCAGACTCATGGTTTCAAATATGATTTATTATTATTTTTTTTTAAAAAAGGGCTTTAGCGGCGGATAAAAAAACCTCCGCTATTGGCGACATATTGTATTTTCCGCCGCTAAAAGTATCAGTGACGCTGACTTTTAGCAGCGGAAATTGAGACGGACTAATTCCGTTGCCAAAACCTATAGCGGCGGATTGTGGACTTTTAGCGGCGGTTAAAAACCGCCGCTAAAAGTGAAAAACGCTGTAGTGAATTATTGAGTGCTTATCAATAGCCAGTAGATTTTTTTTACTTAATAAATTATATTATTGTTTTTTTGGGTAAAAGGATATGATGGCCACTTACTTCCATAGTTTTACTACTGGGCCATGACTGATGTTAATTTCTATGGATTTTCATCTGAAACCTAAAATGAGTCCAAACTCTATCTACACCACCACGGTAGTCTATTATGTTAATTAATTTATGACTAACACAACCCAAGCAATTAAAAAATAAAGCGTCCTTGTTTTTCACATGTGAAAGATTTTTATTTTACCTAGGAAAATGAGATAAAGGTGTCAAGGTAAAACCATACTACATCCTAAAGCATTTCTTTAAACATGGTTACTTGTCCTTTTATATGGTTTGTTAGACTCACTCGGATGAGGAGAGAACTCGCATGTTAGGAGTGAAACTTGCACGCGCAAGGAGGGAGCGAACCCATAACACACTGATTAAGAACTCGCAAATGCGAAGAGTGGGGGAGACTAAGGTCAAGAGCAACCCCTCGTTCTCATGGTTATTTGTCCTCGTGTAATTAGTTCGCCACAATCCATGGGGCTACATTAAACTCCTATTGCATCGTAACTCTTATCAAACTTTTGGACCCAACTAGTCAAACCACAACTTCGTTACATTACTCTCTTACATTGGATCTCCAACTAGCTTTGGTACCAGGACTATCCCATATAATATAACTCCTCTCACATGGGATTTGTAACAAGCTTTGGAACTACCCATGCATTAAGGCACAAAAATACTTTTTTAGACTTTTTGACTTCCTTCATTGAAGACCTTTGATTCATTGATATTAAAAAAATCAAATATATTATACACTTGCGTCAACTGATTAAAGTAAAAATCAGACCCTTTATTTATTTAATTCCTTTAGTAATATCATTGGCTAGATTCTCAGTTCTATCATGCTTCTAAAACATGATTTGGGACACCATTGACCAAAAAGTCAAGGACTTTTTTTATTTTGGTTAAAAACCTTTACACGTGAGTCGATATATCAATAGATTTGCACTACAAATATTTATTGTTTCTTTAGGCCCAGAGAGAAGCCGGATAAAACTCTTGTGGCCTCAAGATGGTGGCACTAGTGGATTCAACCTTTAGTTCTTGAAGAGGTGGAAACCGGTGATCAATATCAGGATCTCTATCTCCGGAAGAGAGAGGAACTGTGGTCCTGACCACTCAGCCAATCCCTTAGAGTTAAAATTATAAATAGATAGTGGCTGAGTCAGGCTCAGCTTGCACGTAAAAATGAAACAATTGAGATAATACATTAGCTGATTTGAGATTTTACAATGTTTATAAATTTGATTTAAATGAAATAGCATCTCCTGTTTGTATGAAATAGTGATCCGGACTCCAAAACAATATATAGTTTCCTATTTTGAATACATTTATGATTTATCTGGATCGCATCCCTAGGGAGATGAATGGGTGGCGGCTCATTGGCAAAAATGAGCTGCCCTATAGGTTGTGATTTTTGTTGGGAAATGGGATTTTAGGCTAAGGGACTAGGGTATTCTTCTGCGATGCTTTGTTTCTACCAATCTACCTTTCCTGCTGTTTCAATGATATTCACTGTTCTAAAAAAAAATACTTTCTAAGTTTTCGACTAGAACACAGCCACAGGAGATCGCTGTAGATCATGGATTATGGACGTATGCATGGTGAAATGAAGTAAAGCCTCCATTATTCAGATAAGAAAAGATAATGGGTTATATCAAAAGTATATAATTTCAAAATTCCCTCCATTTTTTTAAAAAAAAGTCAAAAAAGCAACATCCTTTTTCCACTAAAAGACAAAAAATCTTCACTTTCCTATACAAAAAGTCAAAAAAATTCCATACCAAATAACTAAAAACAAAACACCAACATAATACCTTATATTTTATTCTATCTTGATTTGATGCTTCACCTCATCATACTTCAATTCACCATACATCCAAACAGGCCCTAAAGCTTTTCACCATCACCAATACGACTCAGTTTCATCTAGTTTTAAAACCATGGCTGCTTCCATGGGGAAAGGGAAGAGGTTTTCACTTGGGCAGTGTTTTTATGGGTTTTGAGTAATTGACAATCATGTCGTGTTACTGAATTCAGATTACAAGTTAATGAATTCGTATTAAAATCACTTCAATTAGTACACGACCCATAAACTTAATGGGTAAAAAAATCCAACCCGAACACGCCCGTTAATTTAATGGATACACAACCCAACCTGTTAACCCGTTAAGTAATTAAGTCATTTTGAAAATTAAAAAAAAAATCTATACTAAAATATATAAGGCACACAAAACTGTGAGGATCTCGAGTGGATTCCACCTAAAACCCCACTATAAAATAATAAATTTCAATTTATTCTTTATGAATATAAATTAATTCTAGCTACGCTTAAGAACTAAAAAAAATTTAACAAGTTAAATGGGTTGTTAACAGGTTACTGGTTTAATTCGTACACGACCCGTTAACTTAACGTATTAACGGATTTGACCCGTTAATAACCTGAACTCATTAAGAGCCTACCCAAACTCGTTAATATCGTGTGTGCTCATGTCGTGTTAACAGATCGTGTGGCATTTTGACAGTCCTAGTTTTGAGTTAATAAGAAAAAGAGAAAGGAAAGAAAAGAAGAAACATGAAAAGGAAAAACAAGAGACCAATAGGGGTGGAGGGGTGTAAATGGTTCTTATATGCTGGATACAGATCTAAATTCAATTGAGCATCCGGATCATATCTAAATCCAAACCTGCAACTGGTTTGAAGACCCCGCAAAAATTTATTACGTAATACATGAAAGTTACAATCATTTCCTTAGAACTATATCCATATCCATGTTTTTCTATTGGTATCAGATGCTCGAGTATGTAATGCTCATCTAGATGCCAACTATGGTCAATCATGTATTAAAAATTAATTTGGCTTCTATTATTAAAATCATAATCCCAATCAACAAAACACATCAATTGGAGAAGACATAATATCCTGCCACAGCCAAATTCAAATAGTATCATTCTATATTCTCTCACAAGTCACAACCTACACTACTATGGGGGTTCATGGCAATCAAACGTACACCACACAAATCTCTAAACTCAATTCAACTTGGGTTGAATTGGAGTCCATACCCTTAAACCAAAAAACTTGTCCAATCCCACATAAACCACCCAACACCACAAACCTTCAACACTCCTCTTCCTCATCCCCAATTACCCTTTGATCAAAAGACACATCAAGAAAATAGAGCAAAACGACCAGAACCAAGCAACAAACAAACATGGGTATGGGCCCAAACATCCACAAGAACACTGGGAAGGAGAAGTAGAAGGCCCGCAAGCCCAGTGACCAAAATAAGCTTGCCCTATTAACAGCCCGCCAAACATAATCTGCCGATAGGTGGGGTGACCTCTCCACGTTGATGAGAATGCTTGCATGGCTTTAGAACCTTATGGATTGCACGTTAAATACGAATGCCACCAGGAAGCATGAAACAAGATGGAGAAGGAGTACTTGATTGCAAACAGTAGATCACTTGTGTCACCGCAGACCAGCCCGTCTCTCCGGACCGTTGACATGCTGCCACCCCCGGTCATCAGCACGGCGATCAGGGAGCTGAGCATGATCGCCATTGTCTCCAAAAGTGTGGATGCCATTATGTTGTTTCTTAGTGTTTGGACCGCAAGGATCCCGTTCTTGGACGTGTTCTATGTGCATAATAAAAATTAGGGCATTTGACAATTAAATACCCCTTATACACTCGATCCCCAAATTCATGACTAAAAGTTACTAAATATCACCAGAGTCGTTTGACTCTAGTACAATTTCTTTTCTTTTTTTTCTTTTTTTTTTTTTTTTTTTTTACTTTTTTGCCTTTATCCAAGGCAAAAAAAAAAAAAAAACAAAAAAAACCATGATATCATGCGATCCAAGGTCAAACGACTCTGGTGGCATTTAATGACTTTTAGTCATAAATTTGAAAATTAAGTGTCTAAAGGGTATTGAATTGTCAAATCTCCTAAAAATTAACCCAATGTTTAGAAAAATAGACCAAACCAAACATCATCTGCTACAACACTTAAGAATTACCTATATATGTTGTGGTCATTGTATAGTATAAATGTAGAATAACAATAAAATGATTGAAAGAGAAGAATTACCTGCATCATAGCTCGGACCCATATCTGACGGTTCAACGCATTGATCCCCATGACTGTTTCTTGGGGTACTTTGCGACGCGATGGAAGAGCCATATGTTGTAGGCTACCATCACATAGATGCCCATGGGCACCTGAACAAAATCAAGAATTTGCTTCTTCATTATTGGTGCTAAGGTGTAATAGACCTGCTTAGATAGTCACTTGATGAATCATCTACATTTTTTGGGGTTTTCCCCTTTTGGAAATCACTTGGAATGCCCCCTTCGATGCATTTATGTTGTTGCATCTATCTAGATCCTTTGAATTCCCAAGAAAAAATAGTCAAGATGAAAAAACAGTCAAGATCCTTGAACGAATTGTGTTTCCAAATATACACATAAATAAAGAGGATTTGCATTCACCAAGATATATGGCAAGGGAATCCTATTTGTGGTAAAGTGTGAGAACCCGACCCCTAATTTCCTGATTTAGTTTGGTTTTAATCGTGATTTAGTTTTCTCAGTGGTTTTAGTGGTTGTTTGTTTAACTTTCTTAGTTTAACTACCCTTTTCCTTGGTTTTGAAAAGTTTTGGAAACCTTCTTAGCTTGTGGGACCCTTTGGGGGTTCTTATTGAGATTTTGTGTGAGCTTGGGATTTATTTTGATTTCCTAAAAATTGTGTTTTCATCTCATTTAACTTATATTGTTAATCCCTACAACTTTCATGTTGGATCCGTCCTCGTTTGAAACTCCTAAACCTGACTTTTCTCAATTTGAGGGCAAAACAGTCTTTTCACCCAAAATCTGGACACGATTTTCAATGTCACCAAAACCCGCAAAATATATACTTTTTGGAAACTAGAAATTTTGTTGATTAACTTTATCTTCTTCGTCGAATCCATTTGAGGTCCCGAAATGCATGTTTTTAGCCCGACTAGTACTTTAAGTGGTGGGACCCATCTCTCCTTTGTTATAAAAGGAACCCACCTCTTCTTTTCTCTTCTTCCTTGACCTAATTTCTAAGAAAGGAGCAGCCCCAGCAGCCATGGCTTTCTCCATCTCTTTCTTGTTTCCTCCATCTCATAGCATCACCAA
This sequence comes from Umbellularia californica, assembly GCA_028538565.1. Lineage (NCBI taxonomy): Eukaryota > Viridiplantae > Streptophyta > Magnoliopsida > Laurales > Lauraceae > Umbellularia > Umbellularia californica. The sequence goes on from JAPQWN010000005.1 coordinate 10,509,431, forward strand.
ACAATGCCAAACCAAGATTAGACTCTACCATTTTCATCCTCATCTCAAGAGCTATCCATTGATGTCATTTTTGAAGAAAACCAAGCTTTTCAAGATTTCCTTTGAACAACCTCTTGCTTTTTGAAGAACTTCCAAGTAAGGGATCCTTGTAATCTTTTGGATTTGTATTCTCCTACCCTTTGAGAATCTTTGTTTTGATTATTAGAAGTTTTCCTTTTTATTTGGTTTGATTTTGCCATTTTAGGGTTCTAAGATGGGTTGCTTTTTGGGGGTTTTTGTGTAGCTTGGAGCCTTGGCTTGGAAGAGTGTTTAGGGCATGATTTGTTTGATTAGCTTTGGACCCAAGGCAAGTGGATGAAATGATTTATTTTCATTGATCATGTTTTACACAAATGTGTAGCTCTCATTAATGATTTTCATTACTTATGCTTTACTTCATGACATGCTTTTATTGAGATTTGAAATACACTCTTTAGTGTATCTTTCTAGTACATTGCTTCCTTGAAAATGATATCTTGATTGTATTAAGTTTTGACTTGTTTCATGTGATGGATTTCTTTTGGTTGAATGTGAATGGAATGGATGATTTGATGGAAGAATGGATGTAGTTGAATGGGGAATTTGAAGTGTTGAGAATGAAGTTTTGATTGCTTGAAATGGAGGATCTTTTAGCTCACTCTATTACAGGGATCTGACCCTTGAAAATGAGGAGTGTTTGGAGAAAGAAGGGACTGAAAACAGCTTCAGAATTCTGTGTCCGCAGTAACGTCGGACAGCTGTCGGTCAGCCTGTCGGTTAACCGATAGCCAACCGAGGTGGACCGAAACCCTCTCGGTTCCAATTCTAGAGAGCAGATTTCCATCAGAAATCTGTCGGTCAGCTGTCGGCTGACCGAACTCCCTAGTTCGGTCGACCGAGAGCCAACCGACAGATCTTTCGGTTCATTTTCCAGAGAGCAACAAACTTCCTGATGTGTGTAGAGCTGACAGTCAGCATCGGTCAGCCGTCTGCTAGCCGACATCCCAGTTCGGCTGACCGACGGCCAACCGAGGAGCTGACCGACAGCAATTGTATTGTTTTCTTCTTGAAGAACCATAGGGAACTATATTGGAGGAGAGTGAGGAACTGTACAGAAGAAGAAATTCCATCATCATGACTGTGTTGTTTAGGTCTTTTAGATTTGTTAATGTATATAAGGCCCCGGAATGTTTTCAATTCTTAAATAGTACCAAATGTATATCGAATCTAACATACGGGACCCTAGTACATTGATTCAATCTCGGACTTTCAACACTTGGCCCGGAGAATATGAGAAATCCATTCATGCTTGATTTTGACCAAATTTCACTTGTACACTTAAAAATCTCGTGTTTTATGACTAGACTTGCCCGACAGTATTGAAAGTTATGTTTTTAACATTGTTGCTAGCCCGTACAGGCCCGACCGATACAGATATGCTTTTGTGCTTATGAGCACCCTTCCCGTTATATGTATTTATTGGATTTGATTTCTTGTATATGACCCATGAGAGTAAAACCTTGAGGCAATAGGGGGCCAGATCTTTGTAGTGCGAGCCCATGAGCTAAAAGAGAACATGCATACATGTATCTGTTTGTTTACTTGCATATAACCTATGAGTCGGCACCACTAAGCTTGGATGACCTTGTCGGTCTGATCTACCGATTTGGAGATCCCTTCTTGTCCCGCCAGCTGCAGCATGGATCCTGATACCCGGTTTATTAACCGTGGTCCCGTCCCGATACCCGGCTCGCTCCCGTGGTTCCCGATATCCGGTTCGCTACCGTGATTCCCGATGCCCGGTTTGCCACCGTGGTCTCGTCCCGTATAGTATATATATGTATATGAAATTTCATTGTTCCTCCTCACTTCGGTGACTGAGGCCAACGCCTTATTATGCTTGCTCTAACACTTTGGTGATAGAGGATTTAGCTTTGTGTGGTTGCCATCTTGATAGTTCCCGATCCTTGATACCCGTACTGTTTTATATTGATCATGTCTTTTCTTAATAAAGGATGCATTATTTATAAATGTTTATTGTTTATACATGTTTTAAATGAGTCCCCGATTTGTGAAATGTTTATTGTCTATACATGTTTTAAATGAGTCCCCGATTTGGGAAATGTTTATTGTTTATACATGTTTTAAATGAGTCTCCGATTTGTGAAATGTTTGTCGTTTATACACGTTCTAAATGAGTTCCAGATTTGTGAAATGTTATTGTTTATACCCGCTTTAAATGAGTTTCCGAATTGTAAAATGTTCATGTTTTATACATGCTTTAAAGGAATACATGTTTTGTCAAATATTTATGTTTCATACCCGTTTGATACGAATACAGTATTTTGTCAGATATTCATGATTTCCGATACATTTTTATTATGTACAGTTTTGATCAGACAGTATGATTTATTACATGTTATATTGTTTATATCTTTTCACCCGCCTGCCAGACCGTCGTGTCTGACCCACTACTTTGGTACTCAGGTTCAGACTTCTTCACCCAAGACGAGTGCACGTGTTGGCTGTGGAGCCATGAGCTTTCAGGTGTTTGTCGGCTATGTCATGTCGACATTGAGCTTGACATCGGGTTACGTCACATATGGGGTAGTAATCATTAGCTTGTTTTGTATGGCTTCTCTTAGCCTTTTTGCTTGGGATTGTAATTAATATACATTGTTATGTAACTTGAACATATATGGAAATGTAATACCCTGTTATTGTCAGCTCTGTACTTTTATTGTGATGGTTTATTCCAGTCTGAGATGGATCATTGATAAGATGAGCATATGCTTGGGTTAAGTGCGGCGCGGAATCCAATGGCCACGGACTCCGAGTCGCAACACCACGAAAGCTTTCGCTAAATATTCAGAGGTGTTGGAATTTGTAATCCTCACACACGCGGATCTTGGGAGAAACATAATTATTACTTCACGGACCCCGGATTTGGAGTCGTGACATAAAGCCATATCTTTTGTAACAAATTAATAGTGGGATGGGAGGATGGATTTGAAGAAGATAATAGGAGGTAGGAGAAGGGATGGAAAAGGAAAGATGAGAAGCGTTGCAGGAGTATAGAGCTGTGGTGTTTCATGAGATGTTCACCTTTGAATGAAAGTCGTTTATATGTTCAAGGGTCACATATCACATTCATCAGAAACTCGTAACTCTGGACATGAAGACTCAAACTTTTTGATGGTTTTCAAATTGCAGATACTGTTAGTGAGATTGAATCTAACTGTTGGTAATGGTTGGATAAAATGAGTGGGAATGGATTGAATTTTTCTAAGTTGGCACTACCATATATACAAAATAAAGTGGATGACAAAATGATTTCTAATGAAAGTGGTTTTTTTTTTTTTTTTTTTTTTTTTTTTTTGAAGAAATCAAAGTGTGTTGTTGATTGAAGGAAAACCCTCTCTAGTGCCCCTGCCTACCTATGTTTACCAAATTACCATAGTGCATTGGACGTGGATATATATCAATTCTGTTGGGCCATGTAGAGATATTTCCTAAGTTTGTGCTTTCTTCAAGACATTATTGGGAAATGTGGCCTAAATTAAGTTTATAAATAAAAATGATGTAAAATATTTTTAAAATAATTTTTATAGGGTTTTCCCATTTTTCATAATTTTACTAGGGTATTATCACGATTTTTCGTAATATTTTTAATTATTGGTGACATTATGAAAATAATGTGATACTAGTTGGGGTAAACCATTTTGGGTAAATTGTGCAGTACCTGCGCATGCGTGCATGCATGAGACTGGATTTTCTGGATGCCTCGCCAATTCCCTCGTACCCTTTTGTCTTTGGCATAAACTATGAGAAAAGATAACCCATTTTAATTGATCCAATACCCATTGAACAAAGCCCAAAACCACTCCAACTGCTATGCACCAGACTCACACCACCTGCACTAGATCCTACACCAAAGCTTGTGACTCTTGGAGAACCCGATGCCAGCATGATAGGAGAGGATACCATGAGGCTGGTGATTACCGACAGCTGTTTTCTCTTTGGATCTCTCTTGGATGTATGTTTTTCTATATGTTCACGGACCTCAACACCCATACTCTTTTCTTTCCTTTTCTTTTTTTTTTTTGCTACATATAATACTCTTTGGAGATCGGATTTACCCATCCAAGCCGGGGGAGAAGGCTTCCCAATTATGTAAGATACGTGAGCAAATTAAGGGATTAACGTTGACCATGTAAAATAACCATGGACGGTTTATGGGCAAAACGTGTGGGGCCCACACTCTCCAACAATTCTATCTTGCAAACATATGGTGTTTGGTAATTGGTCCTGCTCCCTGACCCGCGAGCTTCATAATTGATAAGAAGGGAAAACTTCAAATAAGGGCTAAAGTTTTTTTATTTATTTAAAAAAAGTACATAAATTTCAAAACTTTTCAAATTAACCCCTAAGTTTTTCAGTAAATTTACAATTAAGGACATCCGGCCATTTAGTGGTATTTTTTATGTCTTTTTTCCTCATTTTTTTTTAAATACAGAAAGTACCCTTCATTTAAAGCTATGACATAGTTCTATCAGTGACTATAATCAGCCGATCGCCGTGGAGATGGTAATTGTCCTTGATCACTGTGAGTATGCTGATGAAGAAAAGGAAGACAGTAGAGAGAAAATGAAGGAAGATTTTATTTCAACGAAGGCTAATTTGGGAAATTTAAAATTTCTAAAGGAAAAATTCCGAAAAATAGTTTTAAATGGACAAAATTTCGTTAATTGAAAACTTTCTGGAAAACTTAAGGACTAATTTGAAAAGTTTTATAACTTGTGTCCTTTTTTGAAATAAGGCAAAAACTTCAAGCTTTATTTGAAAATTTTTCTAAGAAGAAACATGGATTGGTTGTCAAAGGAAAACATGTAGAAGAAGAAAAACAACCAGCATTTGGTGTCCATGGAAAAAATGTCAAAAACTTGACAGAAGAGGCAAGAGGGCTTTTGGTGTCCATTTGAAACGTTTGGGTCCTCAACCATCATTTTTAAAGTTTAAGGAGATTTTTCTTGCAAAAATCTCATTAGATTAATTTTAATTCAATTCAGATTCTGAATTAATATTCTAAAAGTTCAAAATGTGACTATAATTTAAATAGATAAGTGTTCAAGATGTGCTAATTATGAGTACCGGACTTGATAGTATATAGATTATAGGCCCAATAAAAAGAAAAAACGAAAAAGAAGAAGGAGAAGCAGTGCATACATAGCTCCACAGGGGAAGGAATGATAAAGAAATAAATTATTGAAAATGGTGGAGTTTATGAAAGAAAGAAATTAACACTAAAAAGGAATACATTTGGACCACATTTTCATATTATCGATAGATTATAAGATGCCAAAAAAAAAAAAAAAAAAAAGCACCAGTTTATCGTGCTCACATATTTTTTGCTTTGCTCTCATGTGTGAAAGGTGGAAAGTTCAAATTGATCTTCTTTAAAAAGAATCTTTATAATTTATATTACGGTCATTTTGAGAATCTTAATGACTTTTCTTCATATGTTACACAAACGAAGTCGATCTTAGATAAAATAAATAAATAAAGATAAATGTATGATAAAATTCTAAGCAAATATTACAGTGAAGACAGAGAGAAAATTAACCATCGAAAAAAAGGTTAAAAAAAGGGTTTTTTGGGCAAAAAGGCTGGTTTGGTGTGAGTTTGGCTAAAGTGACCTTTTTGGTGCAATGGCCACCACCGGTGTTTTTTTTTTTTTTTTTTTGGTAAAATCCTCCTTATTTTATTTATATACTAGCATGATGTTCATCACTTTTTTCAATAAATGGAAGTATTGTTTAAAATATATAAGAGCATCAAATTTGTAATATATAGTAATTAATTAAAGTCAATGCCCATAAGAACATTAAACACACACGCACACACAAATCATAGGATTAAATAAGGAATTGAAGTTGGAGCCATGGGGAAATCCAATTCTCCACTACCGTGGTGAGTTTTTACATTGTTTGGGCATATCTTTATTGATGTTTCATAATCGATCTCCACTCCTTATTAATTGGATAATTAAGAAAATCAATGGAAATCAATAGATAGAATGCCTAAAATCACTAAATAACTCCTGATTCATTATTATAATGATAATTTTCATCATCAATCTTGTAAAATTTATAATGATAATTAATTCCATGATCAATCTCATGGAAAAGCATGAAAAAGAGGTAAATTTTGCATAATTCTCATAAACATAAATTTATATAAACGGTCATGAAATTTTTACATTTCCACGGAACCTATTTTATGTAGCATTAACAGAATCGTGTCCCTATTTGAAAACTTTACTAGTAAAGTGAAATGAGATGTAGGATCAAATTAATAGAACAATAAAAGAAAAGTGTCAAATAATAATTAAAGTGATTGTTTTTTGTCATTTGGTGAAATGAAAATGTAACTTTTTTACTTTAAAAAGACGGGTTTTTTTCCATTTAGTTGTATAAGAAAGTAAATTCTTTATTTTTTGTATTAAAAATATAACTGTTATTTAAAAGAGGTTTTTATTGGAAAAAACAGATTATATGTGACCACTATACTAAAAAAGTAATTTTAAGTGCCCTTGCACCAAATCAGTCATATTTCCTGAAAAAAATATTTTTTTTAACATTATGTACTAACATTCGTATCGACCTTTATTTATAATGTTATGGGTCTCAATCGACCCATATTTCCAAAGTTGAGGATCTCAATCAACTCATATTTTTGATGCAAAGGGTCTCAATCGACCCTGTGTTCGACCTGTTCATATATATTAGGGCCCAGGAGCCTGATTTTCTTTCTTGTTTGTTTCATTCTTCCTAAGCGTTGACTACAACTCCACATCAGTTGCTAGGCGCATTCATAGTGGTTCTTAGCGGTCCTCCATTAATCCATTGTGGTTCTCCCTCCAACTCTAAACATGCTGAATGTATGTTTTATCAAAAACCCCATTTTCGTTTTCGTTTGTCATCTTATAGTCGGCTGGGTTGTGTCATTGCCATCCCTTTTGCGATATTGCCTTTCCTCTTGCCACACATCTACTCTCCACTTGAGAATGAGATTCTAAAATGGTGATTTGCCCCGATTGTGTAGTATAACTTGAAAAAAAAAAGTCCTAAAAATGATTGAAACCCTTCCTGGAAGACAATGGACAAAGAGCTAAAGAGGGGGATTTGGAATACTGCCCATTCATTTCCATTTATTCATGGATTATTCCACATACTAACTTTTTTGCATTTTTTTTCAATTAAAATATTGAACAAAGATTGTAGTTGACACAACGATTTGGAGATTACAGATGAGGTAAACCTTTGGTGTAGACGAACGTGACAAAGACGAAGATCATATATTAGCAGAATGGGGTGGTTTCTTTGGCATTGCGTACGCAAAGCACTATATACACCCAGCCGATAAGGTTCACATAAGCTGACATTCCATATTACCGACGGAAGATGTTGATTGGGATCTTTAAGAGAAGCTAGCTGATGAACGCTGACAGGCTAAAGCTCCCTCCTTAACCATGTCGATCAAGTTTTGTTGCAGTAGATTATGGCAAGGATGTATGAAGTTTTGATCTTTGGGTTTTGTTGAAGTTGTTGTTTGGATGTAAAGTATGGTGAAGTTGCTTTTTGGGTGAAATTGATGTATTGACTTATTTGTTTGGGTGAAATTGGTGTGTAAAAGTTGTATTGAACATTTTGAAGTACCAAATGCATCTTGGTTGCTTCTCATTTTTTAATTGTGTATATGGATATAAAGCCACTGTTTGTGTGAGTGTTTTCTGTAGACATAACAAAGGTTATTTATGCATGGAAATCACAGGTTATATGTACATGTGAGGCATAAGCGTTGTTATTCATCATAATTGTTCACAGAAAATTCATGGGTTCAATGTAAATGCTTTGAAATAAGAACTCTGTCAGCGTATCTTTCGACCGATTATAGTTATAGGTAATTGTCTCTAGCGACCCTTACATATTAATTTCCACATAAACCAGAGAAAACCTGCATCTCAATCGACCCATGCATAAGATTAGAAAACCTTACCAACTTCCCTGTCGACCGTTTATAGTTATAGATAAGCGTCCCTAGCGGCACTTGCAGTGTTGAGCAAACCTAGTATTTATTGTATTACTTCACGTCTCAAGGAAAATACATGGATTCACATATCTAAGGTCCTAATGTACCGAACATCATTCTTTAAACTCAACTGGCACTAACGCGATGTACATGAATAATAATATAAGGAACATTATTCATTAACAAGTACCAAGATGTCATCAAGATGAAATATCTGAATGTAAAGTTCCAAAATGTCATTACATTTTTTCTCAATACATTGTTGTTTGTATGCATGTCAGGTCTCGTCCCGAGTTAATCAAGATTAACTCTAGTTAATTGAAATTAGTGCTAGTTAACCATGTTTAACTAGTTTAATGGTGATTAATGACTAAGCTCGATGAGTTAGTCCCAAATGAATAGAATGAATGGATAATGAAGAGATTAAGTGGATTGGTTATGCTTAAGGCTAATTAACTGCGGTTAATTGAGCTAATGATGGTCAATGACCAAATAATATGGAATAAGCCTCAAATGAATGAATTGGGCTTAATGGAATGGTAAAGAATGGATTTGCATGGTTTAGATGGAGTTTTAGACTCAAACATTAAAATGAGGGACTTTTATGTAAATACGAATTTTCGCGTATTTCGTCGAATACGGAAACTCTTGATACCAACGCGTGTATCTTGACGAGTACGTCAACTTCCGTAATAGACTCGAAGTCGTTTGACGAGAATCCGGTCAAATGACCCTTCATTTGACTTAAATCGTAATTTTGTGAGATTAATGGGCTTGAATGCAATTTACTAGCTTATATAAGCTAAAGAAAACCCTAATGAGATCATTCTCTCATTTTCAAAGCTTTCAAACCCTAGACTCATTTCTTTCTTCCTTTTTCTCTTCTTTTCTTCCAATCTCACTCACTCAAGAGGTAAACAAGGAGTTTACAAGAGTTTTCAAGAAGCCTTCATCCTTCTCTTCATCTTCCCCAAGTTTGTTTTCAAATTGTGGAAGTGTGAAGTTTGAACTCAAGGTTTTCTTCTTGGATCCAAGCTCAAGAAGGAGGTTTTTATCCATTCAACCTTCACGAAAGGCAAGTACATATGTATTCTTATGATTTATAGTGTTTTAGAAAGATTGGAGCTCATTTGACTCAAATCCTGAAGTTTCACTTCAGAAAATCTGAAGCTCAGAACTGAACTTCTGGGTCAGTGTCGGTTGACCGACGGTCAACCGACGAGTGAACCGACAGCTCTGGGAGTTGTCTTAGAGAGTTTCAGCTCTCTGGAATTCTGACCGACATTGTGTCGGTCAGCCTACATGGTAGTGTCGGTCGACCGACAGGTCAACCGACGGACTAGCCGACAGATCTGAAATCTGTCTCAGTGAATTCCAGCTCTCTGGAATTCAAACCGACAACATGTCGGTTAACCGATGTGGTATCTTCGGTCAGCCGACACCTGACCGGTACCTGACCGACAAATGTATCAGAGAATGGATTGGAAATCCAGCTTCTGGAACTTGAACCGACAAAGTGTCGGTTAACCGATAGGTCAACCGACGTTGTATGGTCGGTCAGCCGACAGGCCAACCGACAGCTGAGATGAACTCAGAAAAGATTATGGAAATGAAGCCTAATTTGTACAGGCCATTCCATGCTGATGTCTAAGCCTACATAGGTGTTAGCGAAGGTCGTCTCAATGTACAAATCAAATACATAAAGTGATATTCATCAAAAATAACATGTACATTGGATAACTAACGCTTCACTCGTTTGTCTGGCTTAGAAGTATGAATAGAATTGATAAGAAATGAATAGAATCCATGAAGTGATACAGAGGTGAACTTCATTGACATAGTGAACGTCATTGACATAATGCACGAAATGACTGACTTAATGCACGAAATGACAGAATACATGAATTGAATTAATGAAATGAAATGAAATGAATGAATAATTCCTGCTGCAGTAGATGTGAGGGGCGTTCCGGAGCCTCGTGGAATGCCAGTGCTCTCTGATCAAGACACTGGAAAATTTCCACCATTGTGAAAAGTCATGTAATGAAAAATTGAATAATCTTGAAGCCTAGGCCATGAATGGTTTGCCCTTCTGCCTTATGCTTACACTGCTTCCGTTGGAAGACACGAAATGAACAAAATGAACGAAATGAAAGGATATGCTTGACATAGATGTTTGTTATGGAATTGAAGTAGGTTATATAGAATTGTTAAAGAATTGTTACATAACATGAAGAATCATGAAAATGCATGTATCTTGTTGAACCTTCGTGTTCACGTGTTATTGATGATATCACAGGCCCAGATGCCCGTGCCGGTCCTGCCGAGGCCGCGCCGCCTGCGGAGGAGGCCCGTCCGTTACCTCCAGGAGGTTTAGCGGAGTGGGCGTAGTCGGAGGGCGATTGTAAATGAGTGATTTTGTAATAGAAAAATTTGGATTGTGATTAAATACCAACTGCATTGTATTTTAAGTGTGCAGTGTTGGTTTTAGTGGACTGTAAATTTGTATAAAGGAAACTTTACTTTTGTGTAAAGTTAATTGTAGTCAATGTATATATACATGTTTTCCGCACATTGTACATTGACAGGTATTGTGATTTGATATCCCTTGTGAGTCTTGTCTTAACTTCGATTAATTCAGGATTTACGGGAGTAAGTATGATTCCGCGACTCGGGGGTCCGTCCGAAGTAATCAGATCTCGGGCCCGGGTCGTGACATACTTATTGTATGGTATCAGAGCCTAGGTTGAGAACTAGGTTAAGGAACTTTTAAAAGCCTTAGTACAACTAAGAACGAAGTGAGGAACGATATCGATAGGACGAATCCAATCTTGGATTTGTATTTATTGCTTTCACTATATGTGATGCTTTCACTATATGTGATATAAATGTCATGGAAGTGTATAGATGTTTATCTTACCTTCCATATTGTTTACAGTATGGCTTTTGGATCAGGGAGTGATAACTTCGTAGAAGTTACTGTCAATGACGGTACTACACCACCTCCCCCAGCATCGGATAATGATGCTCGGTTTACTGCTATTCTGGAACAGTTAGCCAGAACTAACGAGCAGATTGCGAAGAGTCATGAAGCTCAGTTAGGTTTGCAAACCCAAATGACTTCTATGTTACAAGTCATGCAAGCCCCGTCTGTTCCACTACAGCCTCATGTTGAGACTCAGCTGGTATTGCAGCACAAAGAGACGGACCCTCATGCTGTTTATGAGCGGTTTCGTAAAAAAGGAGCTACAGAGTTCCATGGTACTGAAAATGCCATACAAGCTGATGAGTGGCTGGAACACATTGAAGATGTGTTTGAAACGGTTGTCTGCACTCGCAAGCAGAGAGTGTTGCTCACCTCTACGATGTTTAGAGGGGGAGCAAATACTTGGTGGAAGAGTGTCAAGGACACATTTAAAGTCATGACCGCACCGGACGTTTGGGAGACTTTCAAGAAACAGTTCCAAAGAAAGTTTATTCCCGAGCATGTGCAGCAGCAAAAGGAATCGGAATTCCTACACTTGAAGCAAGGTCAAATGACCGTAGCTGCCTATGTTCATACCTTCTTACAGTTGTCCAAGTATGCTATAGACTTGGTGGATACTGAGGAGAAGAAGGTTAAGAGATTCCTCATTGGGTTGAACCCCGATTACAAAGCGATCGTAATGGCTGGACAGAAGCCTACGACGTTTGATGATGCCGTAGACAGGGCATACACAGCTGAGGAAATTCAGAGAGAAAGAGATAGAGAGACTGTGAACACCAAGAGAAGTGGTGACTCCTGGTTTAAGAAAGGAGGACAGTCTAGAAATAAGAAGCAGAAGCAGAAATTCATTCCTAGGAATGAGAGAAGAGAGAATCTGCCAGTCTGTGAGACTTGTGGCAAGAGTCACCGGACTGAGCTATGTTGGAGGAATACTGGAGCCTGCTTCGTCTGTGGTTCTTTGGAACACAGAATGGCACAGTGTCCAAGAGCTAGGAGAGATGATAGAGCTCCGTACCAGTATCCTGCGCAGGGTCAAGCAGCACTTCCTGCTCCCCCGCAGAGATTAGCTTTACCAGCTCCTCCTCCTAGACCACAGCAACAACAGCAACCACAGCCACAACGTCAGGGCCAGCAGCGTCAGTGGCAGAGACAACAACCGAGACAGCAGCAGCAGCCAAACAGGCCACAGATGGCTGGGATGGCTTATGCTGTCAACAGGGAACAAGCTGATGTTGCCACAAATGTGGTTGAAGGTACAATTTTTGTAGATAATAGACTTGCAATTGCATTGTTTGATCCCGGTTCCACACACTCATTTGTAGCACCCGCATTTGCTGGTGGCATGCAAGACCGGATCATGCAATTGTCTTATGATTTTACTGTATCTACTCCTTTAGGGAGTAAAGTAGTGTGTGAATTATATATTCCACAATGCACTATTAGAATTGGAGATGTATCAATGCCAGCTGATCTGGTGATACTACCTATGAATGATTTCGATGTGATCTTCGGCATGGATTGGCTTGCGAAGTACAGGGCTTGTCTAGACTGTTTTCGCAAAGTCATTACCTTCAGGGTTAATGAAGCCAATGCCAGTGTATTGTTTGAAGGAGTGCAGAAGAAGTATGACACCAGGCTCGTTTCAGCACTTAAGGCTGAACGTATGATGCGTAGTGGTTGTGAAGGCTACATCGCATTCGTTTCAGAGAAGAAGCCTGTACAGGAATTGCGAAACATTCCTGTAGTCTGTGAATTTCCAGATGTGTTTCCGGATGAAGTGCCAGGTCTACCTCCAGCTAGGGAAGTGGACTTTACAATTGAACTTGTGCCCGGTACTGCACCAATATCGAAGGCACCGTATCGAATGGCACCATCAGAGTTGTGTGAGTTGAAGAAGCAGATACAGGATTTGCTGGACAAAGGTTTTATCAGACCTAGTGTCTCACCATGGGGAGCACCTGTATTGTTTGTGAAGAAGAAAGATGGTACCCTGCGAATGTGTATCGATTATAGGCAGATAAATCAGATGACAATCAAGAACAAGTATCCTCTGCCTAGAATTGACGAGTTGTTTGATCAACTCGTGGGTGCATCATATTTCTCCAAGATTGATCTCCGATCTGGTTATCATCAGATTCGGGTTAAGGATCAAGATGTGCAGAAGACTGCATTCAGGACTCGTTACGGTCACTACGAGTTTTTAGTTATGCCTTTTGGTCTAACCAATGCACCTGCAGTGTTTATGGCTTTAATGAATAGGGTGTTTGCTCCCTTCCTAGACCAGTTTGTGGTAATCTTCATTGATGACATCCTGGTCTATTCAGAGTCAGAGGTCGAGCATTCACGTCATTTGAGGACAGCCTTGCAGATACTGAGAGAGAATCAGTTGTATGCAAAACTCGAAAAGTGCGACTTTTGGTTGCAGCAGGTTGCATTTCTGGGTCATATCATTTCCGGAGATGGATTAGCAGTTGACCCAGCTAAGATTGAAGCAGTTACCAATTGGCAGAGCCCGAAGAATGTGCCAGAAGTAAGAAGTTTCTTGGGATTGGCAGGCTATTATAGGAGGTTCGTCAAGGACTTCGCAAGGATAGCATCGCCATTAACAAAACTGACTCGCAAGAGCTCTTCCTTTGAATGGAATGATGCATGTGAGTCTAGTTTTCGAACCTTGAAGCAAAAGTTGATTTCAGCCCCAATCTTGTCTTTACCCGACGGAAGAGGAGGATTTGAGATATACTCAGATGCCTCGGGTATTGGCTTGGGATGTGTATTGATGCAGAATGGTAGGGTGATTGCCTACGGTTCGCGTCAGTTAAAGGAACATGAAAAGAATTATGCCACACATGATTTAGAGCTCGCGGCGGTTGTGTTTGCATTGAAGCAATGGAGACATTATCTGTATGGAGAGACTTTTGAAGTCCATTGCGATCACAGGAGCCTTCAGTATCTATTCACTCAGAAAGATATTAATTCAAGGCAACGTCGTTGGTTAGAGCTAATCAAGGACTACGACTTTCCATTCAAATATGTACCTGGAAAGGGTAATGTGGTGGCTGATGCTTTGAGTCGGAAATCAGCTGACTTAGCATCATTAGTTGGTGAGTGGGACATGATCGAAGAATTCAGAGATCTGGATGTGGCTATTGAAATGATAGACAGTAAAGTAATGCTTGCAGCAATGTCTGTCTTTGAACCAATGCTTATCACGGAGATCAAGGCTAGACAATTTCAAGACCTTGATTTGGTAAGGATTAGAGATAACCTTGCCACGAAGCCAGATTTCGTGTTAGTAGAAGGAGTTCTGTATTTTAGAGACAGATTATGTGTCCCAGCTCAAGAATATCTTAAACAAGCTATAATGTTTGAAGCTCATCACACCAGGTATTCTATGCATCCTGGAAGTACGAAGATGTACAGAAATCTGAAGGATAGATTCTGGTGGAATAACATGAAGCGAGAGATAGCAGGTTATGTATCATCCTGCTTAACTTGCCAGCGTGTAAAAGTTGAGCACCGGAAACCACCGGGATTGCTTCATCCACTGAAAATTCCTAAATGGAAGTGGGAGCACATTACGATGGACTTTGTATCGGGTTTACCGAGGACGAGGAAGCAGCACGATGCCGTATGGGTGATCGTTGATCGTCTTACAAAGTCTGCACACTTCATTCCCATCAGAAAGGATATAGGATTCAGTGAGATGTCTAAACTGTTTGTCAAAGAAGTGACTCGATTGCATGGAACACCGGTCTCGATTGTCTCCGATCGGGATAGCAGGTTTGTGTCCACATTCTGGAAGTCATTTCAGAGTTCGTTTGGCACTAGACTTCAGTTTAGTACTGCTTACCATCCACAGACAGATGGGCAGTCAGAAAGGACTATACAAACTCTGGAAGATTTGCTCCGTGCCAGTGTGATTGATTTCGGGAGTGATTGGGATGACCATTTAGCTTTGTGCGAATTTGCGTACAACAATAGCTATCACTCCAGCATTGAGATGGCACCATTTGAAGCATTGTATGGTCGAAGGTGTAGGACCCCAGTTAGCTGGGAAGAAGTTGGAACTCGGAGTTTCCATGGTCCTACGATTATTGCAGAAACAGCAGAAAAAGTCCAGAGGATACAGGAAAGGCTAAAAGTTGCTAGGTCACGGCAAAAGAGCTATGCTGACAATCGTCGGCGTGATCTAGAGTTTGCAGTTAATGATTTAGTCTTTTTGAAGACTTCTCCAATGAAAGGTACTGTTCGATTCGGACAGAAAGGGAAGCTTTCCCCGAGATTTATTGGACCTTTCAAGGTCACGAGTCGAATTGGAAATGTGGCTTATCGCCTAGACCTCCCATCAGAACTCTCCGGTATTCATAATGTATTTCATGTTTCTATGCTTCGGAAGTATGTGCATGATCCTTCACATGTCATTCGTCATGAAGAGATCGAAGTGTTACCAAACACCACATATGTTGAGAAGCCAATTCAGATCATAGATACAAAGGAGGCAGTTCTACGTACTAGAACGATCAAGTGGGTCAAGGTCCTTTGGGATCATCATGAACCTAATGAAGCTACATGGGAACTTGAGGAGCAAATGGCTCAGAAGTATCCCGAGCTATTTATTCAGGTAATTTTGAATTGAATTGTTTATTTTCCTTGTAGTTGGATTGCATTGATTTGAATTGCATTCGGAGGACCGAATGGTTCAAAAAGTTGTGATAGTTGTCAGGTCTCGTCCCGAGTTAATCAAGATTAACTCTAGTTAATTGAAATTAGTGCTAGTTAACCATGTTTAACTAGTTTAATGGTGATTAATGACTGAGCTCGATGAGTTAGTCCCAAATGAATAGAATGAATGGATAATGAAGAGATTAAGTGGATTGGTTATGCTTAAGGCTAATTAACTGCGGTTAATTGAGCTAATGATGGTCAATGACCAAATAATATGGAATAAGCCTCAAATGAATGAATTGGGCTTAATGGAATGGTAAAGAATGGATTTGCATGGTTTAGATGGAGTTTTAGACTCAAACATTAAAATGAGGGACTTTTATGTAAATACGAATTTTCGCGTATTTCGTCGAATACGGAAACTCTTGATACCAACGCGTGTATCTTGACGAGTACGTCAACTTCCGTAATAGACTCGAAGTCGTTTGACGAGAATCCGGTCAAATGACCCTTCATTTGACTTAAATCGTAATTTTGTGAGATTAATGGGCTTGAATGCAATTTACTAGCTTATATAAGCTAAAGAAAACCCTAATGAGATCATTCTCTCATTTTCAAAGCTTTCAAACCCTAGACTCATTTCTTTCTTCCTTTTTCTCTTCTTTTCTTCCAATCTCACTCACTCAAGAGGTAAACAAGGAGTTTACAAGAGTTTTCAAGAAGCCTTCATCCTTCTCTTCATCTTCCCCAAGTTTGTTTTCAAATTGTGGAAGTGTGAAGTTTGAACTCAAGGTTTTCTTCTTGGATCCAAGCTCAAGAAGGAGGTTTTTATCCATTCAACCTTCACGAAAGGCAAGTACATATGTATTCTTATGATTTATAGTGTTTTAGAAAGATTGGAGCTCATTTGACTCAAATCCTGAAGTTTCACTTCAGAAAATCTGAAGCTCAGAACTGAACTTCTGGGTCAGTGTCGGTTGACCGACGGTCAACCGACGAGTGAACCGACAGCTCTGGGAGTTGTCTTAGAGAGTTTCAGCTCTCTGGAATTCTGACCGACATTGTGTCGGTCAGCCTACATGGTAGTGTCGGTCGACCGACAGGTCAACCGACGGACTAGCCGACAGATCTGAAATCTGTCTCAGTGAATTCCAGCTCTCTGGAATTCAAACCGACAACATGTCGGTTAACCGATGTGGTATCTTCGGTCAGCCGACACCTGACCGGTACCTGACCGACAAATGTATCAGAGAATGGATTGGAAATCCAGCTTCTGGAACTTGAACCGACAAAGTGTCGGTTAACCGATAGGTCAACCGACGTTGTATGGTCGGTCAGCCGACAGGCCAACCGACAGCTGAGATGAACTCAGAAAAGATTATGGAAATGAAGCCTAATTTGTACAGGCCATTCCATGCTGATGTCTAAGCCTACATAGGTGTTAGCGAAGGTCGTCTCAATGTACAAATCAAATACATAAAGTGATATTCATCAAAAATAACATGTACATTGGATAACTAACGCTTCACTCGTTTGTCTGGCTTAGAAGTATGAATAGAATTGATAAGAAATGAATAGAATCCATGAAGTGATACAGAGGTGAACTTCATTGACATAGTGAACGTCATTGACATAATGCACGAAATGACTGACTTAATGCACGAAATGACAGAATACATGAATTGAATTAATGAAATGAAATGAAATGAATGAATAATTCCTGCTGCAGTAGATGTGAGGGGCGTTCCGGAGCCTCGTGGAATGCCAGTGCTCTCTGATCAAGACACTGGAAAATTTCCACCATTGTGAAAAGTCATGTAATGAAAAATTGAATAATCTTGAAGCCTAGGCCATGAATGGTTTGCCCTTCTGCCTTATGCTTACACTGCTTCCGTTGGAAGACACGAAATGAACAAAATGAACGAAATGAAAGGATATGCTTGACATAGATGTTTGTTATGGAATTGAAGTAGGTTATATAGAATTGTTAAAGAATTGTTACATAACATGAAGAATCATGAAAATGCATGTATCTTGTTGAACCTTCGTGTTCACGTGTTATTGATGATATCACAGGCCCAGATGCCCGTGCCGGTCCTGCCGAGGCCGCGCCGCCTGCGGAGGAGGCCCGTCCGTTACCTCCAGGAGGTTTAGCGGAGTGGGCGTAGTCGGAGGGCGATTGTAAATGAGTGATTTTGTAATAGAAAAATTTGGATTGTGATTAAATACCAACTGCATTGTATTTTAAGTGTGCAGTGTTGGTTTTAGTGGACTGTAAATTTGTATAAAGGAAACTTTACTTTTGTGTAAAGTTAATTGTAGTCAATGTATATATACATGTTTTCCGCACATTGTACATTGACAGGTATTGTGATTTGATATCCCTTGTGAGTCTTGTCTTAACTTCGATTAATTCAGGATTTACGGGAGTAAGTATGATTCCGCGACTCGGGGGTCCGTCCGAAGTAATCAGATCTCGGGCCCGGGTCGTGACAATGCATAAATAAAAAGCCATAAAAAAACATGTGACATAAGACATCAAAAAAAAAAAAAAAAAAAGTTTGTCTCTATTGCGGAGGGGGAGGATTACGGCAGCTCCCCCGATTATGTCCCCTCTTTTTACAATTGGAGCAAGTTTCAATCATTCTCTTGCGATTGCGATCTTGCACCCGGACCGTATTCTTCTTTGGCCAACCCAGCTGCTTACTTACTAACAGGGGAAGAACCTGTTAGTGTTTTAGGGCAAAGTGCAAACTCCACCTTTCCATTGGTTTACCCTAAACAATAGCATATACACTTTAATGTTCTCCAGCAAACAATAGCATGTGGCTTTAATGGTCTTCAAGATGTGAGAATATCCTACAAAGGGGAAGCAAGTCGAGAATGGTCTTTTTTTTTTTTTTTTTTTTTTTTTTTTTTTTTTTTTTTTTTTTTTTTTAAGAAAAGGGAATGAGGGATGAGTTCCATGCATTTATAAGTGTTTTTCGCAGGTTCGATAGAGACCCTCATCGATAGAAATAAAGGTCGATTGAAACCCTACAAAAAACGTGAATGGGGTTCCATGAAGGTTAAACTGGACCGCAAGGTCTCAATCGACCTTTAACATTGCAAATGAAAGTCTCTATTGACCATAGAAGAGAATATTGTTCAAAAAAAAAAAAAAAATTTTCGATGAATGTGACTGGTTTGATGTAAGTGCACTTAAAATGATCTTTTTGATATAATGGTCACATAATCTGTATTTTTGGGTAAAATCCTCTATTTAAAATATAGTATTTTATTTATTGGGGATTTTACCAAAAAAATAACGTAATATGGCCAGTGCACCAAACAGGGAACTTTAGCCAAATATGCACCAAAAGGAAAATCCGTAGAGAAAAACTAACTTTTTTTACCTTTTTTTATTCGGTAGTCACTATTGACCTTCATTTTCTGTATTGAGGGTCGACGGCGACCATCGCTATAACAAGTGAGGGTCACCGTTGACCCTGAGCAAGCATAAACTCCTCATCTTCTTCCTTCTTCCTCTCTTCCCCGAATCCAATCCAATGATATCATTGGACTTTGAGGAGGTTTTCCCACATCTCTTTCACATCTCTTCCACAGGGAGGAAGAGTCTATAACATATTTTGGCATCTTTTCCTTATTAGTGGTAACTAGTTACAAAAATAATTGCATTAGACAAAGCATCACCAATGCATAACCCAGTTTAGCCATGTGATTGGGAATGTCTTGGTGTCACTAGTTCAAGAGGATCTGCAAATCAGAACATCTTTGAATCAATTAATGGGCTAAGCATCACTTGAAATGGTCCTTCTCTCCGGGACCATTCATCAAGTGGAACCCACGATTTTTTACATCTTAAGTCTTAATCACGCATGCAAACATGCTCGTTTGCTACTCACAGCAGATGAGTTGAATAGAACAAAAAAAAAAAAAAGCAGAGATATGAAATGGAGATCTTTGACGGATTCGATGGATGATATTTCATTAGTGTAGAATTTGGATGGATGTTTGCTAACAGTCCAATTTATAAATGTAATGATAAGAGTAAGAGGTAGGGTACTGGAGACTCTTACTCCATTAGTGTATTAGGTGGACATTTCCAAGTTTTAATAACAAACAAGAGTCCCTCATCATTCTCTTTTGACACCTCTACATTCATATTACCAGGTTATACTGCGCTGCAGTAATTATCCATGTAAAAGGGTACACATGGACCTGCACTAAAAAAACAGGTGTTTAAGGGACCCGAGCCCAACTGGATCGATCTTACTGAATTTAGAGTCAAGACCAGCTGGACTCATACTAATTATATCATGTTATTTTATTTCATTGTGTATCATCATATTAAGCAACATTTGATTGAGTTTGGAGTAGAGGGGAAGAATATGAGTTATGCCTGCTTAGGGTCGATGATGACCTTCACTTGTTATGCTTATGGTCACCGTCGACCGCCAACACAGAAAATATAGGTCTACAGCGACCACCCAAAAAAAGATAAATTTTATGTTTGGTGCAACTTTGGCTTAAATTCCCAATTGGGAAGTGAAATTTTTTTTTTCCCGTGAAGACCCATTCTTCGCAAATATGTCTAGGATTGGATTGGAACTTGGAAGACAGGAATTGGGATTTGTGGGCTTACATTTTTCATCAAATCATATCCACAGTGGTATCCACATTCGATTGAAAAGCTGATGGGAAGGGGGGCATTAAAGTTGGTGTACGGATACTGACCGATTGGCTTTTCTCACATGGATATGGTTCACCTCTCTCTGATAAGTATTGGATATCAAAAAGTCTAAATGGGCAAATTTTTTGGCATGAATTTGTGACAAACTCCTATGTGGCATAATTTTAGAGGTGCAACTTTTGAGAAAGGGGAAAAAAGCACTTTTAGAATTATGCCACATGAAAATTTGTCACAAATTCATACCAAAAAATTTGTCCATGTAAAAGGATTGTTTAGATATCTTATGCCTATCCACTGTCGCCAGTGGGTCGTGTTGTATACCCCTGCCTACTTACAGTACGTACGGTCGACTGAACTGACCGCTACAAGGCTTAGGCCTTAGAGCATTGGGTAATGTGAATACACGCTTGTACCCCGCAAATATTAAAAATGTCATTAGGAACAAGAGCATTGAAGCCGTTTGGCAAAAGTTTGGGACCAGTTTCGTAAGTCTAGCTCACCTTTACAAACATAGGGTTTTTTTTTCCCACTTTTGGTGTGAAGTAAATAGTTAAATTAAGAAATAACAAAAGTAAAGGGGTGAAATGAAAATGTTTTTTTTTTTTTTTTTTTCTGACAGGATGTCTTCTTTACTTTTTTTAAGTTAATGATTTTTTTGTTATTTACTAGAAAAAAATATTCTTTTTAAATTAGTGGTGATATTTAAAATTTTATACTTTTTGACTTAACATAATTTTTTTCATTTCTCTGAAATTTAGCCTATCATGTCTTTTGAAAATTTTCTCATGTTTGGGTAAGCAAATTATTAGAGGTGTAACAGTTCGGTTAATTGTTCATTTTGAAAAAACTGTTAATCGAATCGTATTTCACGGTTTTTTTTCTTTAAAAGCGTAGCCATAACCGAACCGTTAAAAAACGTTAAAAACCGAACGCGGTTAACAATGGTTTACGGCTCGGTTACAGTTGATTATCATTTAAAAAAAATTTGTGAAAAATTTTCCATTTACCAATAAAACTTACTATGAAAAAAAACTATAATTGGAGAATGACATAATATGTTGCTGAAAATTTTTTTTTCATTCAAACCCTTAAGTTATATTTTTATTAGCGAAACGGTTCGGTTAACCATGTGTTTTGGGAACACGGTTAACCGAATCTTGGTTAACGGTTCGGTTCGGTTAATAACCGTGAGTCAAGACAGAAACCGTAACCGAACCGTGAAACATGGTTATTAACCGTGGTTAATTGCGGTTATTAACCGTGGTTAATTGGTTTCTCGGTTTTATTTTACACCCCTACAAATTACCCAAGCAAATTCTAAGTCTTTGAACCAAGAGGACTACCCACTAGGTCGAATATACTAAACTCATATAAATGCACACCGGAAAAATCTTAAGTGGTTTCAAACACAAGACATGAGGAGTAGACCCCTGACTTACGCCACACCAACTCTTTCTGGGATGAGAAAGTTGTGGCTCATCACCGGGCGTTAAAAATCATGGGAGAATCTAATGGAAGGCTGTTTAAATTTTCATTATTTATATGTTTAAGATCTTAAAATTCTAGTAACTAAAGAAATAACTTTAATATGAATCTCAAGATTTCTATTAAAGGCTCCATGATAAAAGGCCTCAACAGGTATAGATGGGACGTAAGTCCGGACAGTTTCTTGCCAAAACAAATAAAAAAAATGTTCCTCACAGTATTCCGAATTGATTTCAGTGAAGTTTGGCAGTTTTAACATTCATTAGCATTTTGGATCTCAATTAAACGATTAGTAGCAATTGGATGAGTATTTAATTTGGGTTATAGTGCCACATCATCTATATCTTCCATGATTTACTTCTTAAAATTTTCTAATATTCAGCCATACTCTAAGCCACTCAGTTTTATATATATTAGTTATTTAAAAATTTGCTTGAATCAGTGTCGTTCATGACTAAATTGATCAAATATGAGGGGGGTTAGCCACAAGCTCGAGTGCTTTGAAGTTGACAATCAAATTAGAACTCTGTAAGCAATAATAGTTAGCATCTTAAATGCTTCAATTAGAAATGCAAGTTTAAATTAGGTTTTCCTCAATGTCTCATCAACAATTAATCTTGTTTGAGAAAGTGCACTTATTTAGTTGGTTTGCAAACATGTTTCTCACCTGATTGCTCACGATTTTTAACTTTGAATATGTCGTCTCTTCCTGCATGTTGTGGCTTCCTTCCCATAACTTCGGATATGTCATCTCTTCTTGCATGTTGTGGCTTCCTTCCCATATGTGTGCAGGATCATTTCCTACATGAGTGTTTATCTTCCCAAGTGTACGACCCCCTTGGATGGTCTACCACAAAAAAAAAAAAAAAAACAATCAATTTTGTACGTTAGTCATGCCATGAAACTGTTGGCCTTAGGCATGTGCTTTCACAAATATTTACCCTTATCTTACACATATGAGGGAGTTTAATTCTTCAGAGACTTCTCACTGATTTACTATGAAGTCGAGAAAATCCACATTTGACCATTATGAATCTCTATAAGATTAGCCCCAGGTCCGTCCTACCTCATAGAATTTAAATTCCTTATCATTGCAGATTTACATACTAATATCATTGTTTATGGGATACATGCAACGATGCTTATCGACATCCATGTTATTCCTCATGTATACGTACAAGTACAAATTCGTAGTGAGGAATTTTTGTTGCCAGTAAGGAATCCTCAATTTATGGATTCCGCACTGATTTCTCACCTTTTAACCAGATTTCCTCCACACTACAGATATGGTGATCATGTCCATGCTGAAGCCTACCGCCCCTGACCCCACACATGATTTGCAAAATTCTTTATTCTCTTATAGCACCTGTGCACATGTACATGTTAATGTGTTAAGTACGTTTATGTGATCGTGGTTCGGCACAATGTATGGCGTGAATGTTGGTGCACAAGTTTGAATCCCTAAACTTAAAAAACAATTGTTTTTTGCTGCACGGATATAGTATTAGTCGTAGTACCCCCACTAACAGTAACCAGAGTGGGCTGAATGGAAAATCAATTTTAATCTTGTTTTTGGAATGCTCTGGTTTCAAAAACCTGACCAAGTAATCAGACCAAAACCAGAATCTTGTTAGGTATTTCTGGATTTGGCCAGGTTGGGGCAGTCACAACCCAAAACCCAAACTAAAAATGAATTTGGTTAGGGTTGGGGTCTAGATTGGGCTTGTCTTAAAACTCCAATAGAGACATTGCTCATTGTTGGAAATTCGGGTTGGGTTGAAGGACCAGGCTTGGTTTGGCCCAAATATAGAACATGGCTCGATACCATTTACACCAACGCCCAACTCAAGATATGGGTCCTAAGGTTGCCTGCCTGCAAGCTGCAACTTTACCACCCTTATTTTACCAAAGCATTTGATTTTATGTTATTGTATTGTTTCTGTGTGTAGTTCACAAACTATAGGGCAGTGAATCCACTAACAATGAAGAAAATAAAACAAACATAAGAAGAAAGAGAGTAAAATGAGGACACACTTAACAATAATAGCTCTTATTAAATCCAAATGAAGTAGAACAACTAAACCAGTTGCCCCACAACAGTTGTGAAGATACATAGAAGAGTAGTAATATCAGTACGCTGAGAAAGAAAGGCTACAATCAAAGCTTGAAAGTTGATGCAATAAAGAAACCATGCTAGTAAGTCATAGATGTCACGACTCCATGCCACTGTTGCGGTCGACAGAGGGTGCTCTCTAGACGTGGTGAGGAGGTGGTGGGGGTGGAGGGAAATGGGGTGTATATGGGGCTTTGGGTGGTGGGGAAAGTAGGGGTATGGGAGGTGGGGGATGGGTGTAGGTTTTAGGTGGTGGAGGGGGATGGGTATAGATGTGTTTGGGAGGTGGTGGATGCGAGTAAGGAGTATGAGGTGGTGGAGGGGGATGCGTATAGATGTGTGTGGGAGGTGGTGGATGCGAGTAAGGAGTATGAGGTGGTGGAGGGGGGTGCGTATAGATGTGTTTGGGAGGTGGTGGATACGAGTAAGGAGTATGAGGTGGTGGAGGGGGGTGGGTATAGATGTGTTTGGGATCAGGTGGTGGATGCGAGTAAGGAGTATGAGGTGGTGGATGCGAGTAAGGAGTATGAGGTGGTGGAGGGTGATGTTTATGGATGTGTTTGGGAGGTGGGCTTTTTAAGGGTGGATGGGCATGATTTGGTGGAGTGGGGTGGTGATGGTGGTGGGGATGAAGAGGTGGCGGCGGCTTATGGTGGTCAGGAGGAGGTGGGTTTCCTTCACAAAAGGAAGAGACTGCAGCTAAAAGGAGAACAGGGAACAGGAGCCAAGCAGAGAAACCCATGCTGGTGGATTTTCTACTCTACTTACCAAAGACACCACTGCTTTGCTTATATAGAAACTAGAGAGGACTCAAAAGGACAAAGAAGGACCTTACATTAAATACTATTCACCAGATTCACTACCTTTTCCTCTTGGTAAAAAACCAGTCTCACCACTTACCACCAGTCAAAGTAATCCTTTTTAAGCTTTCACAATTTCTTCTCTCCCCATTCTAATTTTAGGGCTTTTAGAGTTAGGATAGACTTGTATGTCCAATCTCATTGAAGTCTGAACACCTCATATGTAAGAAGTTCAATTTGGAACATTAGCACTAAACATCAGAAAAATTTAATTCTCTATAAGGAATCCACAGCCGTACCAAGCAATATTGACACCAATTCAGTGAGAAAAAAAACTCGCACAATACAAGAATTTATAAATTTCGTAGAAATTATTTTTTGAGGTTTACATTTCTATTTTTCTGATGTGGAAGTTGAAAATTTTCACGGAAAGGGTGTGTACGCAAATGTAACATGCACGTTTGTGTACACACCTTTTCCGCGGAAATGAGAAATTGTCACGTTAGCAAATTTTGTAGAATTGGAAACCTCGGAAAGGGATTTTAGTGGAATTTAGAAATTTATGTTTAGTGCGATTTTTTTTCCTTGTTGAATTGGGTCTAATGTTGTTTGGTGCGGCTATAAATTCTTTATTGAAAATCAAATGAGCCATAACAGAAATAATATCCATCACATAAATAATCATCATATATATACCCAATTAATCAAATAAAACAGAATCATAATGCAATAGTGATGTTTTGGGTTGAGATGGAAAAGATGGAGGAAATGAGATTATATAAGAAGGGGAAGCAGGCATGCCCAATATGTGGATGACATGGTGGTCTGGTGGCACTCCACCCTAGTCTTGATTAAGCAATATGTAAGCGTTGATGTAATGTTGGATTCTCGATGACAAAAAGTATTACCAATAAAAATAAAAAAAGGGGAAGTTTTACGAGAAAATGGAATTCTCATATCCCATAGGAAATCCATTTTCAGCATTAAGTAAATGGTGATAAGGCATTGATGTGATACGGCCTGGGTAGAAATAGCGGGATTTTGGGACAACTAATCCCACTATTGACAGTACAGGAATCCATTGATTTCCATTATAAATATGTTTGTTTATGTATGAGATTATAAAGTTGACTATTACAACACCCTTTATTTTAGGATTGTGATTTATCATCTGGTGAAGGTGTTTCACACTTTCTCTTGTTGGTCAGAAACGACTGATAAAAGAAAAGGAACAGATTCCTTTCAAGGCTGAAAATGTGAGACTTGTCGGCTAAAACAGAGGAGCCTTTATTATACCTGAAAGCTCATGGGAACTGAATGAATTTCTTTCTTTTTTTTCACTCAACATACATGCAAGAAAAATCGTAGACCATAGCCATGGCCATAAGAAAAGGGAGTGTAGGAGAGAGAGAGAGAGAGAGAGAGAGAGAGAGCATGAAACGAGCCTCGAGACATGAAAGAAATAGTATTCATATGAAAGTTGTTCTACACTTTTTGGGGAAAAGAAGGTGCTATAAGATGTATTTTATTCTTGTGGTCTCCGTCTCCCTAACTCTCATTGTAATGCATGAGCCAACTCATTATCGTGTCTAAGAGAGAAGGTCATGTGCATTGCACATGAATGACAAGTTGAAAAGTCTCTCCTTATTAAACAAAGATAAAGAGGGTTTGTGTAATCTTGGATCTTGAGAATTCCCTTGCTGTTCATTTTCCACCTTTTGGGGGGGAAGAGTTTTTCACCCAAAGTTAGGAAAAGGCATATTCTTGATAGAATTTGTGGTGATAGAAAAATGAACTTCAGTGAAAGGATGTGGAAATCAGGATTAATAACGTTGGAGGAATTCTATTCAACATACGAACAATCCTATAGGAAATATTTTTCTGCAAAGTTAGAGGATAAATACTCCAATTTTCTTTTTTCTATTTTTGCAAGGAGAATCGATGCGCCAAAGAGTGAGAATTGACAAATGTAAATAATTTAAGACATTTTTTTGTTATTAAAAAATTACTAGCATTACACAAATGTGTCCTAAAATTGTTTTAACAAGATGACTTTAATTATATACATACTATTATATGTTTGCTGAACTGTTCTATAAATTTAGTCAGTAATCCGATAAACTTTGTGGTGTTGGAAGATAATAAACCAATTAGATCATATACATCTTTTATGTTTTGCACCCAAACTAGATCATATAGGTTAAGTTCTAGAAAGTGCATCCAGTTTATGATCATAGGGGAGGATTAGGGGTTAGTAAGATCTTGAATTAAATTATGAGTGGGCAATAAATACAAACCAATCAATCACCATTGGTTTAAAGGGTTCAAAATGTAAACAGCTTTACAAGTGAACCAGCTTTTATTATGAATATTGATTCAACGGTGAATAATCAACGGATTGGTGTCAAATTTGAATACCTAGAAGTTAACAGAGAATATATAGGTGTTTATGAAGGTTTCAATTGATGATGGATGAAAATGAGGACACATACCCTTTTTATATATAGTCTTGGCTTCAATGCCGGCAAATTACATGCCTTTGTCTAAAAACTGTGAAACCTTTTTTTTTTTTTTAGTCCCTTCCTGAATGCATTCTAATCATAGTGTAAAGTGAGATTTAATGATCTTTTTAAAAACTAAAGCTAAAATAATCAATACAATTTAATGATCATCTAAACCGTCTACCACCAAAAATCTGCATTCCTCGGGTTTTTGTTTTCACAGTTTCAGGAAAAGCAACTCAAAACAAAACAAAGAAATCACCAAATTAAAATTAGTTCAAAACGTTTTCTCTCCACACAGCCAAAAGGTGTTGAACCAAAAGTATAAAAAGAAGTGACTCCCAAAGAAAATCGAGCAGGCCATAACACATTCACTATAAACCATTAATAGTAATAACAAAAGTAGAACAACAAGTGAACCATTTGAAAGTTGGTGGAGTGACACGAGATATGGTTTTGTATTTGAAATTCACCTTAGTTTGGCCTGGTGTATGTTTGTATCGAATAGGTGGGTGCCACCACGGGATTAGTTCCGGGATTAGTTCTTTTCGGTTAAAAGAAAAGGAATAACATCAAGCGAAGCAAAATAATGTGTTTAAAATATTTTAAATATATGCTTTAATTTAATAAACCTCTTGAGAGGCCTAACATCAGTATTAAAGTTCGGGTTGGTGACAATAATTTAAAAGAAGGAATATATATTGAGCCAATTCAAAGGTGGGCCTCCTAATGATAGAGGGAGACCATCACCAGCCACACACAACTTTTCCTGTTAGTAAAATCAAAATCAGAATACAAGTAGGCACATTTGGACAGAAATGCACAGTTTCCTATGATGGCATAGGTGCGTACCCATCTTCCCGGGCCTTCTACAGCTTTCCCAGCAAAACCCAAAGCTTTTGTTGGAAGAGAATGCACGGCTTTGCTTTTCTTTTTCCTCTTGGGAAGCACCCCAAGAGCTCCAAACTGAGCCAAAGGGAGACCAAACTTCAAAGTTTATGTTTAAAGGGCTATAGACCGTAAGATTTAGAAAAGCCCTCTCTCTAACTTGGGATTTTTAAGCTGATGCACCAACTGTGTGTTGTGAAAATATGACTCAAATGATCTCTGCATGTATGTGATCTCGCACAAATCACACATTAAAATCGTCATCTATCACATAAGATTGATTCTGGAAACTAAAATTTGTGATATCCAATATTAAGAGGGCATTTGGATCAGTTTTCAGGGCATTCTATACTTAAATTTAAAGAATTCTTATCTAAATCCTACATCAATTGGCGTTCTAAAAATTCTAACAAAAGGTAAGTAGATTGGAATTCCATGACTTTCAAAAGTCGTTAGGGACATGCTAAGTTGATGTGGTTTGAGTTAAAAAAAACAAATAAACAAAAAGGATTTTACAAATCACAGAATAAGCCATCACATCGTATCAATGAATTTCCAACCTCCCAAATCCTTGTAAGAAGTTTTGGTAAAAGAATAAGCCCATCACTTGTATTTTGGGTAGGGATATAAATAGGTATTCGATTCTCCGACTACCGGGAGGTTCGGCTGTTAAAAACCGAGTCTGAATCCTTATTTAGACCCCTGATAAGTAAATGGGTCCGGTTCCACCTTGGTTCGGACTCGTGGACCTGAGACCCGATATGTTACCTCAATTTTCAAAAATCTCTTCAAAAATAATATTTTTTTTTTAATATCATTCTCTACCTAAACCTGGACCCTGATTCAGACCCATCCTATATATGGTTCTGGTTCCGATTCCGGTTCCAGAGCCAAGAGACCGGTTCCGGATCCAGATCCGGTTCCATCTTCTCCTTAATTGTTCCACCATGGACGCGTTCTGGAACCGACCCGTTTACAATCCTAATTTTGGGGTGGTTATTTATTAGGAATGTAAATGGGTTGGTTACGTTCAGAGTCCATGCTAGAACATGAATCTAAACCGTTAATGAAAAGAAGGAATCCAACTCAAAACTAAAATCGTTTTTTTTTTTTTTTTTTTTGTCCTAGTACCAAAACCGGTTCCATATATGAGATGGGTACGGGTCTGGGTAGATATTGATTTGGAAAAAAATTCTTTTAAGAGAAATTCTTAAAAAAACTGAGGTAATATGTTAGGTCTTGAATCCACGTGCCTTAACCAATGAGGAGCAAGACCCTAACTCATTTATTAATCGGGACCTAAATAAGGAACCAAACCCGGTTATTAAAGAAACGAAACCTCTTTTAATCAGAGAATCGAGGACCCATTAACATTTCTAATATCTACGGAAAAAAGAAAAACCTTTAAATCTAGGGAGTTTTTGTCTGATTCTAAGATTTACTATAAGGTCAAAAGACCCGTGTTTTAAATTTGAAATCCTACATCCATCAATCCGCTCATCAAGTAAAAGGTCAAGGAGGTCGAGACTCTATTTGTAGTCTTTCATGGGGACGTGCAGCTTTTCTGCAGTGTACCAAGTATTAGTTGGTGGATGATCGCAACAAGACAATTTGTGAGTGAGGCCATTTATTAAGCTCTTCCAAAAATTGCATTTATTGTTAGCAGTTTATAACGGGGTCTGCCCAGCGGAAGCCTTGCCTGAACTCAAATCATAGGTCCGATTACGAAATAAATTTTGGACCGATCCAAGGAGTTGAATGAAGACCTAAGCAGGTGCATGTTTAGGGCCCGGCCCATTAGTCGACATGGAATTGTTCATTTTGAAAAAATTGTTCATTTTAAGCCCCCAGCAACCATAAAATGGTCACATAAAGGGTATTTTATGTCATTTTCAATTTTACAAAGTCTATAAATACTCTAACCCTCCCATTCTTTTTCTTTTAATCAAAGTTTTATTTACCAAAAAATTTACAAAGGATATCAGTTATTATATAACAGGTGGGCCCATTGTGACAAAATCACTGTAGAAATTGGGCCCAAATAGTATACAAACTTCTTCTGTGTATTTTTTTATTTTGGCACCTACAAAACATCACTAGATGACTTTGTTTGGCCAAGTAAGCTTGTGAAATAGGTTGGAAACTTGGGTCTAATTAAAATCAAACCTAAATTTATTAACCCAATTTACATCCCTTTCTAATACTCTTCTCTGGCCCGACAAATAGTTATAAACTTATAATAGTAATCTAAAAAATATATATAATGTTACTTTTACTTTTATTATGATTATATTATCCCATTAAAACATAATCAGCTCTAAGTATAGTTTGGTCTCTTCACTTGTGCCTCAGACCATGGATCTAGTCTTGGACTCACAGGTGTCTCTTTGGAATGTGTTCAATTAGATATTAGGTCCCAATCAACCCATATATATACAACCCTCGCCATAATAAATATAAATTTAGGTGAGAGAGTAAGGCTTTTTAAAAGGATGTTTTGTTGAATTAATATTAATTATTTGAACATGAGTAGGTCGAGTTTGACCGAACCACTTAAATATCTTTGTCATTCTCTGTGCTTGTGTTATATATTTTAATTTTAGTATCGAAAAGATGAAAAAAATCAATCAGGAAAAAAAATGAAAGAGGCACGCCGAGCACGCCTGGCATGGCCTAGCCCACTCCATCTGGCGGGCTGGGCCGGCACGGCCTGTTTGACATGCCTACTTGGGTGGTTAAGTAGTCCCACATGAACTGTACCACTAACCCAACGAAAAATAAAATAAAATAAAATAAAATAATGCAAATAGATCATTCTAACACCCTGATTGAGGAGACTCAAGTTTAATAGCTTTAGAAGACATTATTTTTTGCATTTTAAGTTAATTGCAAGTAACATCTGGATGAGTGCCTGCTTTACAAGTGTTGCAATTCATTAGACATAACTAGGTATGGGGGGATGGATTGATAATGAAGGATCCTATTTGGACCCCACAATGCTGCCTCTAAAGATCAACAGGATGCAAAGAAAACAAATAGGTGCCCCCTACTTTTAATCCTAGTGGTTTATCCTGCCATATTGAGGGTCGGGATTAGCTAGTCCTGCTCCTCTTTGTTTGTAGAAGAAATCTCTCTTATAATATGATAAGTTTCCACATATAACTTACATTGCTTGCTTTGCCTTTTTTTTAGTTGGAGGAGGCATATAAAACGACCTATTTGAAAGGTTTTCTCACATTACATAAAGTGTAA
This sequence comes from Umbellularia californica, assembly GCA_028538565.1. NCBI lineage: Eukaryota > Viridiplantae > Streptophyta > Magnoliopsida > Laurales > Lauraceae > Umbellularia > Umbellularia californica. The sequence continues at coordinate 10,540,923 of JAPQWN010000005.1, forward strand.
TTGAAGTATAAGTAAACTTTGAGATATGAGTTTCAAAACAAAGATCTACCATTTTTAGAAAGGCAGTTGTAACTGGTACCCTAGGATAGGATGATTCCTCTCCATAAACCTCCTTTCCATCCCTGTTTCTATGTTTCCATACTTGAACATCACCTTTATTCAAACCATCCCATTCGCACATGTTGGACCCTTTTGAATTGGCACTAATGTAAACTTCACAATATTTCAAAATTTTAGTCTACCTTTATATGAAAAGTAGCAGAGGTAAGGAGTCCTAATTAACCGGTGCTGACTCTTAAGTAAGAATCTTGAACTTCAGATCCTGCCCTTCTAAATCAGTCCCATGCATTTAAGCTGTACAATATTAATTCTAGTGATAATTAATAACTACTGAAATCACTATGTATTCTGCAATGCAATCAATCAAACAATTGAATCGATCATATATGATAGCCCCACAAGCAAGTTTTAAGACAGTGAGAAAGAGGTTGGAAGAATATTATCATAGTAGTCAAATAGTCTAGTCTTATATTAAGGTTTAAGGGGAGCGCTAAACAGTGCCTGGGCTTTTTTTTAGGAGAAAATGCCCCTCCTAGTCGAGCCTACTGGAATGTATGATGATCATGGATGTCTATCTATATATATGCAAAGTCTTGAGTCCATAAGATCATCCTAACCTTTTGATTCATGGCCCTAAAATTTATTGGTTTAGAGGCATCATTTTATCATGGTTTCAATCTAATGGAGAGGAAAAGCTGGATGACTGTCAAACTTGAACTTGTGACTATTTATTGGGAGGCAGTGTATGTGAAAAGACTAGATTGACTCAACACGGGCCCCATGACCAAAAATAAAAGGGGTGGAAAAGGGGGCATCAATATAGGGCATTCTTTAGAATTTCCCAAGGTTAAATGGCTTTATATCTAGCAGGTTTTCTATGATTAAGTGAGAGTCAAATTATGACTAATTCACATATGCTATATGCATGTGTAGAGGGGTCGGAGTGATCGTAGGTTGGCCCCACATTAAAAAATGAAAAGGTGGCACAAAAATGAGTTTTCTTTTTTGTTTTATAGTTCAGATAAATTCAACTGATGCCATGAGGATTGGTTTTGGATAGGTACCAAAGGTGTGCCTACGAGTGAGGCTTACTTGGGACCCCACCAATCATGAGGAATACAGGACATTGAAAGATCTTGTTGCAATTCCCCTTTGTGCAAAATATCAGTTTCTTTTAGATCATTCTATTCTTTATCTATGGCCCTCAAGTTTAACTGTTTTACAAAGTATGAGTTTTGTACGAACTCATTCGGGTAGTCGAATCTCATTTGAATGAGTGTTAAAGGCCTGTAGTTCAGACAAGATTTAATGAGAAATTAGATGGGTAATGCGTTTTCATAGGGCTACACTTTGCTCCCGAAGGTTGAGTGTTCGAAATTGCGCTACTACAGTGGGCCATAAAAGATTTACCCAGCTCCACTTAGGCCCTTAAAAATTTTTCTTATAAAAAAAAGACAAGATTTAATGAAAAAATAAAATGGATAAGGAGTTTGCTTTTTGTGCCCCTCCTGGAAGTCTGGGGATATTGTCAAGAAAAAAGGATGGTCTTGGGCTCTATTACACATTGGAAGTTTAACCAATACAAATAGTGCAAGCTACAAGTAGGTCGAGAAATTAGCGTTTTACTTCAATTGTTTTTTAGATCAAAAAGTCTACTTGTCATGGGACTGGCCCGACTTCACATGAGGAGGGCATTTTGGTCATTTGGCAAATGACCAAAATGCCCTCCTCATGTGGAGTCGGGCCAGTCCTAGGACATGAGTCCCGGGACAAGTAGCATTCCTCTTTTTAGATACCTTTATAACCGATACAAATTGATACCTTTATATGATACAGCCGTGTGAGGACTGATGCCGAGGAAGGAAATTGGCTAGCTAGTCCTGATCAAATCTATTGCATTGGACAAGCCGAATCTAAGTCACAGTTTTCCAACCTCGCATCAAATATATTGCTAGTAAGTCGAAACTCACAACACTTTTTTTTTAGAACACAATACTTTTTATTTCAATTGTTATTGACATCATGTAAAAGTTTAACAAAACATTTTTTTTTCAAAAAAATCATAATATTTGGTCTACCCTTGTGCTAGTGTTAATTTCAGAATGAAACATAAAAAGCTGAAGAATCTTTATGCTTAGCAAAAAAATTGAAAGTTATCTTTAAAGGGAGATGCTCCTAAGAGATATCTCTCACCTTATATGAGAGAAAAGGATGGGGCCCTCATATTTAAGTTGTTGGCATTGAATATGTATTCGACGGCCCCCACCTTATATCTCATACAAGGTGAACGATATCTTTTATAAGAGCATCTCCCATCTTTAAATAAGAGCATCTCCCATCTTTAAAATCTAATAATATTTGGAGTTGGCAAAGGTGTATCATCTTCTTCTAGAATCTCCTTAAAAACTTTTATTTGATTACAAAATTATATCTGCAAATCTTCTTCCATTTTAATTATGGTACATGTGTAGTGGAAAAAATCTGCCCTCCAAAGAATCCTCACATTAGATAAACACATGCAATTAAAGGACAAGGACAATTTCAGATTTCAAATCCAAAACAAAGATGTACCATTTTACAAACACAGTTGTAACCGAGGTCCCTAACTTTTGAATGATTCCTTCTTTGACTGACCCTTACACCACTCCTTCATGGTTTCGTACTTTTTTCTGGTAGAGATGTTCCCATACTTTATTCAATCCAATCCTTTTTCACAAATGGAAAGAAACAGGAAGAAAAATAGACCAATCCTTCCTCACACATCGAAACCTTTGAATTAGAACTAATCTCTATTACTTTACAATATCTAAACATCATTTACAGTTGGATTTTATCACAGTTGATGCACTATAATGGCCCACATAGTGAAATTCAAACTGCTCAAAATAATTCTACTTGTCTATGTGCTCCGGTCAAATTTCACTCCAACATGACCACCTCAAATTAATCACATTATATAAAACGCACCTGTCTCATTAATCACATATTAAATCAATGTTCATGAATCGTAAATCATGTAACCTATCTGATGAGACTGAAGGTAACCCACACTAGTTATCACATGGAAGGGTCCATTTCTTCAAGCCAAGTTTTTGCAATGCCAGATCAAATTAACTATGGATTAATAATGCATTGGATGTTATCATGAGGTTCAGTCGACAGGTGAGAACCATCCACACCTAAGATGGTGTGGGGTCTGGTCTATGGTGGCCACTTGAGGCCATGCCAACCATGGACATGGAGAGGGGTGAAATGAACTCAATGAATCAACCTCATTAGAACATCCTAACTCCTTGATCGATGACCCTCAAGTTTACTGATTTTATAAGATTAAAATCTTTTAAAAGATTTTATGAATATAAGATTTTTTTTTTCAAGATTTTATGAACTCAGAATAACAAATTTCTCCAAACAAAACAAAATCTGGTCCATATTCAACACCAGTACTGTAACCCATGACTGAAAACTTCAAATTAGGTATTACAGAAAAACAAATGCAAGGCCTAAATATCTAAGAAGATAGCTCCTTGATTCCAAAAGCAACATCAAAGGCCTTAACAACACCATATGTGAAGAGCATGGCCAACCATCCACCAATCAAGACCCTCAAAGTAGACTTCACCACATGGGCATCTCCAAGCACTGCACTGGCTGCACCAAACCCAACCAAGGCCAAGCTAGAAACCCCACAAACAACCACAATCCTCACCCATCGTGCATGTATGAACCCACCAGCCAGCAGAGGCAGGAGAGCCCCAATAGCAAAGGCTAGAAATGAGGCCAAAGCAGCCCTTGTAGGGCTAGGAAGGTTCCCCATCTCCTCATCTCCTGGCTCTTCTCCACTCTCCCTCTTGCATCTCTCCATCTGGCCCACTTCTGCATCATACTGGGTGTAGACAGAGACCAGCTCTCCTATGGCCATGCTGCACGCCCCCGCGACTAGCCCGGCGAGGCCACTGACGATAATGGCCTTGGTGGATGCGTTTGCAGCCCCGACACCGATCATGATGGATGCGACCGAGACGATCCCATCGATGGCGCCGAGGATCGCTGCTCGCAGCCACTGTGCCCGCTGAGTGTCGTGAGTGGGGTTGGGGCTTGTTTTGCCATTATCCAACGTTGGGATGGTGATTTGGAGAGAGGAGATGTCTTGGTTTTGATTGGAATCTGTGTGAAGAGGAGAGGAAGTTGCATGGCTTTGAGATTTGTTCAACAGGGAGGGCATGGTGGATGTAGAGAGCAGTTAATAGAGGAATAGAGAGAAGGGGTATGGAGTGTGGAAGGCACAGGCCTAGATGGAGAGAGAGGTGGAAAAGGTATGAGAGGAGTGTGGAAGACACACGCCTCCAAGGGTCTTTTTATAAGCAAAAAACCATCAAAATATAGCAACTTGGTTGGCTTTCTAAAATTTCTCTTTTCCTTTTCAAACCATAAGAGGGACCATAGAAATGTAGCATGTGGGTTATTTTCTTTCAAAACCATTAGTGTCAAGAGAATGGAGACCCTAGGATTGGGGCCATTACATCATAGCTAGGGTCCACCCCTTGACATCCTTAGCTACTTGATTTTGTTTTATTGATAGCGCAACTTAAAAGATTGCAACAAGAGCACCTTTCAATGTGCCATAGGCTGTTGTCGATCCCTTGAAATCATTTTCATTCAATATTTTTCCTTTTAGTGAAAACACATGATCGAAATAATATTATAATATCAGAGTGATAATGTCCGAAACAAATGGTCAAAATAAATAAATAAAGTGGAAAATCGAGTCATGTCTTTGGTTTACATGTTATAATTTTGTTGAGCATTGTACATTGGATTTGACCATATATTTTTTCATAGAATTAGCTGAAAGGGTTCTTTGCCCTCATCAAATCTGAGTTTAACCATATATAACCAAACCAAAAGGGCATTTGGATCAGTTTTCAGGGCCATTCTTTACCGAAATTTAAAGAATTTCTATCTAAATTCTCCAATATTTGGCGTTCTCAAATTCTTCTTTGTACGTTAGCATGATAGCATCTAGAAATTCTAACAAAAGGCAAGGAGATTGGAATTCCATAAATTTCAAAAGTCATTAGAGACAGCTTAAGTTGAAGGAGCTTCAGTTAAAAAAAAAAAAAAAAAAAGGCTTTACAAGATCAAAAAACAAGCCATCACATTATATCGATGAATTTCCAACATACCAGCTCACTGTGGTTTGATGTGGTTGGATGGTTTTAGCTTGAGCTGGCCTAGCCCATGAATAAACCTACTTGGGACCCACAATTTAATGGTAAGTAACGTTTGGATGAATGCCAGATTACAAATGTTGCAATTCATTGGACATTACTAGGTAGGAGGTGGTTGGATTGATCTTGAAGGATCCCATTTGGGCCCCACAAAGCTGCCCCTAAAGAGCAATGGGATGCAGAAAAATACAAATAGATGCCTTCGTCGTGGGCCCTACTTCTAATCCTAGTGGTTTCTCCTGCCATATTGAGGGTCAGGATTGGCTGGTCCTGCTTCCCTTTGCTTGTAGGAGAAAATTCTCTTACAATTTTAATTGAAATAGCTCCATTCTAGACAGGCTTCTAGTATTCATCACGGTAACTTTAGCAAGAAGCTTTAGCAAAGGTATATATGTATCATATTCTTCTGGGGCAGCCTGATACTAAGAATCTTCCTTTTTAGCAGAAGGAATCTGCTCTCCAAAAAATCCTCACATTACATAAAACTGCATTTAAAGCATAAATAAAGTTTGAGATATGAATTTCAAAACAAAGATGTACCATTTTAGAAAGGCAAGTGCAACCGGTTCCCTAGTATAGAATGATTCCTCCTTATAAACCTCCTTTCCCTCTCTATTTTTAATGATGTTTCCATACTTAAACCTCACCTTTATTCAAACCAACTCATTCCCATATTGGAACCTTTTGAATTGGCACCAATGTAAACTTTACAATATTTCAAATATGGGTAATATTTAGGTGTTCTCATATATTATGTGAGAACTTTTTTGTAGGGCCCAATTGTGGGACCCATTTGGGGATGGGAACAGGGGCATGAGAATATTTATGTGAGACCACCCCAAGTATCAAGTTTGACCATAAACCCATGCCCCTAACCCCTTCATCCGTAGCCCACAAATATAATCGCTTCATAGTCAAAAAAATATTCAACCATCAGTCCAACAGTTCAGTCCATTCGAATGTGTGCCGGTGCTCGGGATTAGTGACCATCAGGGGTTCCCTATTGGTTGGTTTGTTTGGATGGGGGTCTTGCAAAAAAAGTTCTTATATAATAGTTCTCACTTCAATATTTCCCTTCAAATATTATTTATTTTTTGGGGTTCTTTTTAATGGAAGATAAGTATTTTTTTCAATTTTATTTGTAGTTGAATTTCATCACAATAAACTTGAATAGTATGTAGTCATTAAGCTTTGAGGATCTAAAACAAAGCGCTAAATGATTTAATCGATAGATAAATAAATCTCCGAAGGTGATGAGAAAGAGGAATCTGCAGTAATTCTATCTCTTTTACAATTTCCAATACATTTGGGAAACGAAAAGTTATATTCATGATACAATAGGCCGCTGTGCCCTATTAAGTGTCTCGCATCTCATAGCAGCTTTGATAATCTTTAGAGAAATCACATGGGGTTTTTCATTAGAAGAGATTTTAGGTATACCAAGAAAAAATATCGCCTAACTAAAGATGTTCTCAACTATGAAAAGGAAAGGTTTTAATGATATGAGGATTACAAGGGTTGCCACCTTGCACTGTAGAAAAAGATCATGATATTTTCAAGACATTGCTAATAATGAAGTGACCAATGCTTTTGAAACTAGGGTTCATTTGGATATACTTGGATTTTCCCATTACTTGAGAATAAATACATTTGAACATAAAATATATGTTTTTTTTTTAAATGTAAAATATATATAAATTCAAGAAAAAAAAGTACATGTATAGAAGGGTATTTTGCTATTTGAATTCTATTGTTTTAATATATCATAAGTCAAATCCTCAAATAGATTAAGCATATAATTCCTATCATCATCATAATTAATCTTTTTTATTTTAAGAGATTGAACTAAAGTAGAGAAGAGTCTGTTGCATCTAAAATTAGACTATGCCATTCCAGGGCCTAACCCTCTCATTGAATCCGCTTGATCACTAGGCCTGACCAGCAGCTGGCTAATGGACCTAAAAGTCTATCCAAGCCTTCCTAAGAGTGGGCTGGGAGAGAAGGAAAGATGGGCCATGAGGTTTCTGTATATTAATTTTGTTCAAATATAGGTGTGATGTAATCTAGATCGATTTCTCAAAGAACCCATTTAGAAATATATAAAGGGATTGGGTTCAGGTTGTGTATATGGTAGACCCAAACTCGGAAACCCATTTAGCTTATACACTTCGGCCCTGATCCAACTAAACTTCTAGAGAAGAAAAATATTGTGTTATCTCAAAATTTATGCTTGCAAAAACTTCCATTACACCTTGGAACCAGTACAAATAGTGGAAGCTAGGTATCTCACTAGTAACAGCCATGTGAGGAGTGAGGCCTTTTTTTTTTTTTGCTATAAGGGTAATTGTATTAAGAAAAGAAAGGAAAAGCAGAAAAAGAAAAACAGTGGATCAATAGGATCCCCAGCAGCAAAATTGCTCAAACAGAGGAGCCAAAAAAGATTTAAGAGAAACCAAAAGGAAGGCTAGAGTTAACTAAATTTACCTGTAAGTTTGGACTTTCAAAAAATTGAAAATGCTCTTCAGCTGGGAGCTAATGAAGGGCTTAGAGATGTTTTGCAAAGAGAAGAAAAGGACCTCTTTCAGCTGCAGAGTGATAAAATTGAGAGGGAGGCTTTGGTCTTCAAATATTGATTTGTTCATGACTTTCCAAATTACATAGATGACTTCTATGAATATTGTTGCCATATACTTGGAGCCTGTTGAATCACTTCTTTGAGAGAGAGAACGCCAAATGCTAGCTGGAGAGATGAGTGAGGGGGGCTTCATCTTTGCTACTGCAAGAAGCCAGTGCCAGATTGGAATGGCTCGAGTGCAGGAGAAGAAGAGATGAGGAACTGAATCTTCTGCTAGATGGCACCCACTACATCTGGAAGCTAAAGAGAAACCCAGGCGTTTCAGGTATACTTCTGCGGGAGTCTTGTTGTGAAGCAGACGCCAGCCAAAACACTTGGTTTTAGGGAGGGAAATAGAATTCCAGACTAGAGAAGCCCAGGGGAGAACCTCTGCTCTAAGTCTAACTATATTCCAAGCTGCCTTGAGAGAGAGCTGGCCATTAGGAGAAGATTTCCAACTTAAAGTGTCACTAGTCTCAGGCCTGGGAGAGAGAACTGAAAGTTGACTAGAAAGCTGGTTTAGGACTTCTGTGGGGTATCCTTCTGGGAGGGACCAAGATCCTGACTGTAAGAGAGAGGATAGAGGTTGATCCAGAGGGAATTGATGGAGAGGAAATCTACCTGAGAGAGGCTTTTCTCCATTCCAAGAGTCCAGCCAAAGATTGATGTCTTTTCCATTTCCAGGAGTCCAGGTACTACCTTCTTAGATCATTGAGAGCAGGCGCCTGAGCTTTCTCCAAATGCAGGATCTAGAATTCGAAGAAGGTTGGCTCCAAATTGACTTGAATTTGAAGTATCTGTCCTTGAACCATTTAGCCCAGAGAGAAGATGCAGAGACCACATGCTAGCCCAGCTTAAGAAAAGAAGCTTGATTAACTTCTGCAATTTTCCTAATTCCTAGACCTCCTTCTGCCTTAGGAAAAGTAATGGCTCCCTAATTCACATAGTTGATTTTGGAATTCACTGCTTGACCTGACCAGAGGAAATGTCTCATCATTCTTTCTATCTCTTTGCAGATTGAGGCTGGGAGAGGGAGAATGGTGGCTAGGTGGAGAGGCATGCTGGAGCTGACATGTTTGATCAGGATTAGTCTACCTACAAATGAGAGGCACTTGGCTTTCCACGCACTGAGTTTTGCATTAATTGAGTCCAGGAGAAAAGAGAACTGGCGCCTCTTTGGAGTACCAAAGAAAATTGGAATTCCCAGGTATTTGAAATGATTTGTGGACTCTCTGATCCCCAAAATAGAACTAATTCTATTTTTCCTGCTGATGCCACATTTTCCAATTAGGAGCTGGCTCTTATGAAGATTAAAAAACTGGCCTGCAGCTGCCTAGTAAGTTTCAAGTAAGCCTTGAAGAACAAGAATGCTAGATGTAATCCCCTTCATGAAGATAAGAATATCATCTGCATAAAGAAGATAACAGGGAGTAGATGGAACAGAAGAAATCTGTCTGAAGATGCCTTGAAGATGGAGGTTGTGAAGGTGAAGGCTAAGGATTTCTTCAGCCAAAATGAAGAGGTAAGGTGAGAGAGGATCTCCTTGTCTTAGGCCACAGGAAGAGCTGAAAAAACCATGAGGGGAGCGGTTGACCAGCACTGAGCATTTAGAAGTACAGACACATTCTTTGATCAGGGTAATCCAAATATCTGAGAAATTGAAAAATTGAAGAGCTGAGAAGAGGAAGCTCCGGTTTAGTTTGTCAAAAGCTTTTGTAATATCTAACTTTCTGCAGATGCTCCCTTTGGAAAGGTTGGAGTTCAGCTTTTGGAATAATTCGAATGCCAAACCCGAGTGGTGATGTATATTTCTTCCTTTGATGAATGCAGCTTGATGGTGAGAAATCAGGTTTGGAAGGATTTTGGCCAGTCAGCTAGCAAGGATTTTTGAGAAAATTTTGTAAGAAAAGTTCAACAAACTAGTAGGTCTGAAATCAGCAAAGCTGGTAGGAGTTTTGGATTTAGGAATGAGAGCTAAAAAAATGTATTTGAGGCTCTGAGAATTTTTTTTTAGTAGAAGAAGTGTTGAACTGCATTAATGACATCTTGACCTATGATGCTCCAAGCAGAGGTGAAGAAAACACCATTGAAGCCATCCGAACCTGGGTTGCTTTGCTTTTCAAGACCATCAACTGCTTCTTTAATCTCTACGCAGAGGGACTTTTGGACTGTCTATTTGAAACAAGGCAGCACTAGGAAGGCAATCTTGAGGCTTAAACAACTTGGAGAAGTAATCTACTGCCAATGCTTGGATGGTAGCTGCATCTTTAATTGGTCTGCCATTGTCTGTGATGAGGTTGATTTGGTTGAAGGAGCTTCTGGCTCTGGCAGCATTGTGAAACAAAGCAGTGTTTTGGTCTCCTTCTTTCATCCAGGCAATCCTTGATCTCTGCTTCTAGTGAGTCTCTTGGGCTTTTAAAGCTTCACGAAGCTCTACTTTTGCTAAGAGGAGATCAGCTTGGGATAACTCTGAAGGGGAAGAATCATGTTGTGACTGACGAAGAAGGATTCTAGCCTCTGTTGCTTGGATGATTTGCTGGATGTTGCCGAAAGAGAACTTGCTCCATTTCTTGAGAGAAGTTATTAGAGTCTTGAGCTTCTGAGCTAGGATGAACTGGGGGTTTCCCAAGATTGTAGTCTCCCAACTATTTTTGACTACTTCTAAGAAAGAAGGCTGAAGTAACCATTTGTTTTCAAATTTAAAAGGAGCATTGTTTGGGTTGGCTTTGGTTTTGTTTGCAAGGAGGATTGGACTATGGTCTGAGGAAATTCGAGGGAGGTGCCAAAGGAGGGGATCTGGGAAGAGGGACGGCCAGTGAGAGTTTACTAAAGCTCTATCTAGTCTGGCTGCTATGTAAGATAAACCCTGTCTATTGTTTGACCAAGTAAATTTGTTACCTGAGAAGCTAACTTCAGTCGGCCTGCTTGAAGGACTGATTCTTGGAAATATTTAAGGTTTGAAGAGGAGGAGGACTGGCGAAGAGTGAGCTTGTATGCATGGGAAAGGATGGCATTGAAGTCCCCTAGGATACACCAAGGGAAAGGAGTAGGGGAGGAGTCTATTTGAACTTTCCAGAGCTCCCTCCTTTGGGTAGGATTATTAGAACTATAGACACCTGTTATGAGGGTAGAAAGGCCTGTAGAGGGGTTGAGGAGGAGCATTGAGAGGTGTTGAGGGGAGAAGTCAACAATAGAAATGGTAAGAGGGTGAGAAGATTTGGAGAGGCACCAGAGAGTAGTGACAGAATTATTGGGAGAGTTGGAATGGAAAGTATCAAAACCATATATGCTCAAATGAAGAGAGGAAGTGGAGGAGAAAAGAGTCATAAGCTCTGAAAGGAAAATAAGGTTAGGAGAATGACTGAAAACCATATTGGCCAGAGATCTTTTGGTAGGGGTGTTGGCAATCCCCCTACAGTTCCAATAGAGGACTTTTAACATGATGGATTGGGGGGGGGGGGGGGGGCCCAAACTCTAGTTCTCCTAGTGATTGAGCCAATGGTGGGAACTTTGGAGGAGCTAAGCTTCCCTTTAAGTTTCCCAAGAGAACAGGAGGTATAGGTGGTGCCTGAAGTAGCTATTGTAACTTGGGGGGAGGAGCTGGTTGGACTGGTTGGAGGAGTAGCTGTAGTGCTGATAGCTACTTTGGAGGAAGGGCTGGTTGTAGCGTAGAATAAGGTAGATGACTGAGTACAAGGAGGGTGAGAGTGGAGAAGGGTTGAAGGTAATTGGTCAGTGGTTTGGGGAGAGTGAGGAGCTTGAAGGGGGAACTCAAACCCAAGGGGTGGATCAGAGGATGAGGAAGAGTTGTCCTCTGCTAAGAGTTGAAGGTTGCAGCCTAATGTGGAATGATTAAGAACTGGGTCGATGAAGGTGCAGTTGTCCAGAACGTCAAAAGGATTGGAGATGTCTACTGTGGGGGTGGGGGTTCTTTGGAGAATCTCTGTGATTGCATCATAAGGCAGGTCTGAGAAGGAGGGGGGAAGAGGATTTTTGTTTGGAAGAAATTGGTTTGTTTGAGGTGGTGTTAGTAGGATTGGGCTTAGGTGGAGGTTTGAGGTTGGAGGATTTCGGGATTGGATTAGAGCAGGAGGACTGGTGCCTAGGATCGACTGGTTGGGTGGGCCTTACCTGAAGAGCAGGGGGGGTTGGTAGAATTGTTATGGAGGATAGGGGAACTGCGGAAGTAGACTAGACTAGGTATGGGGAAGAAGATTGTGGACCAGGGGGGTAGGTAGAATTGCTGTGTAGGAGAGGGGAACTAGGGAAGAGGACTGGACTCGGTCTGGGGAAGAAGATTGGACAAGAGCAGGGGTGGTTTTCTGATTTTGGTTTGAAGGGCCAGGTAAAGGGTTATTGGGTAAGGGGTTGGAGGGAGCTAGAGGAGTTCTAGTTTGTCCTAGCTTGGAGAAAGGGCAGGAATGTTACTTGTGACCAGCTGTTAGACAATCTGGGCATGGGCTCTTTTCGTATTCAATGTGAATTTCATGTTCCTTTTCTCCCTGGAGATCTACAAGAATGGATTCAGGTTTAGGTTTTGACAGATCTATGTTTACCAGGACTCTGGCAAAGGAGAGGATTTTCTGGCTCTTAGTGATTTGATCTAGCTTGATTGGCTGCCCTAATGAACTAGCTATGGATAGGATGATGTTCTGGCTCCAGCAATGATAAGGCATTTCTCTGAGTCTAATCCAGATTGGGGCTAAGGAAGGCCAGGGAGATTCCTCTTGTCCTGGAGACTAGGGGAGGAAGAAGACCTTATGCTTTTCCAGGGAGAGGGGTGAGAGGCCTAGGATGAATGCTTTGTCTTCCGGAGAGTTGAATCGAAAGAGGAAGTAACCCTTTATAGTCAGGGAGACGAAGCAGGGTCTGGGCAGAGGCCAAAGCTTTGTACCCTCTTCCACCCATTCAAGGGATGGCCGTCTGCCAACGAATCTAACTATAACCGCATTAGAAAATGAATCTTTGCTAGATTGAATCATGGAGTAAGGGATAGTTAAGGAAGGTTTACCGTTTTTCCAGAGAGAACGAGGAAAGGTAGCAGGGAGACTAGAATGGAGAGGATGCTGTAGGTCAGAGGGAAAGAAGAGGTTAGCAAAGTATGGCCTCGGCAGAGAAGAGCTGGTTGAAGGAAAAGGGACAGAAGAAGCTAGGGTTAGAAGATTACCTGGTGATTTGGAGTGGAGTTGCTTCTCTGATTGAGTAACAGTGCCGGGTAACTGAGGTGTGGGATCTGGGAGCAGAGAGGGATTGGTAGGAAAACGAATGTTTGATGTTGGGGGGACAGAGTGTAGTAATGGTTGGGTAGGTAGTAATGGTTGGCTTGGGAAAGGGGGAAAGTGAGTGTTGGAGTGAGTGGGTTGGTTAGGAGGGAGTGGGAAGGTGTGGTGGGGGTTAGGAGGGTGGGGAGCAGGATGGGAAAGGGGAGGTTAGCTTTGATGTGGAGAAGATGGGGCCGGTCGGGGACCTACGAGTTTGGTTGTTGAAGAGGAAATAGCAGTGGGAGGGGGAAAGTTAATCGGAAGAAGACTGGAGGGGATCGACTGCTGGTCGGGCAATCCTCCAGCTGGGGGAGAGGGAAAAGCAGGAGTAGCATAGGTGCTAGAAGGGGAGGAGGACGGGAGAGGAGGATCAGGTGCAGGCGGAAGTGGCTGGGCTGGCGGTGGGGGGTGTTGCATCGTCTAGGGGTTTTTTTTTTAGTGTTTTCAAAATCCTTTCCACTCTTTCAAAATCCAAAAGAGTGAGGCCTGATGCTAAGGACTGAAATGTGAGTCCTGATCAAATAACTTGAGCACAACCAAAAGAGCAAAACATTGAGAAAAAAAGTCGCTAGAAAATTTCTTTAAATAGCCAGATGTCTTTAATTGAAAACTTACTGGAAAATTTAGGGATTAATTTGCAAATTTTTGAAACTTGTATCATTTTTTGAAATAAGTTAAAAACTTCAGGTCATATTTGAGATTTTTCCATTATTTTTTTACTTTCAATTAGATGCTCCAGTGATACAATCTCCTTAGTTTGCATCATAACATTCTTAACCCTTCCAAGATGGATGATCTAGTAAATTTCTAAGAAAAATGTGATAGAATGTAGTTACACCTAACAAGGAGAAATTAGGAAGCAAATCTTACATGGCTAAAGCATGCATTCTCAAGCACAAAGCAACTCAATGTCTATATGTAATTTTAAAAGCATGTCCCCGCAACAATGTACAATGCCCACCCCAGTACCCCACATCATCCAGTGAGGAAAAAATAAAGGAAGAAAAAAAAAAGTCACCGTATCACCCTATTATACATCCCATCAAGTGAAGCTGAAAAGAAAAAATGGTGCATAACCAAATATGATATTAGATTGCTATCAGTATTGCAATTCACCACCAACCCTTTCATAAGTAAAAAACAGCTAATGTTTTATTTCTTCCTTAGATACCATTCTTCTTTCTATGGTTTTAGAGCCTGTTTGTTTAGAAGAATTGCGGAAATTCTTGTCTAGGAAAAAATCATACTGGGTGTAGACAGAGACTAGCTCTCCTATGGCCATGCTACGGCCCCACCATATGTCTAAAACAAATAATTAAACTAACAAAATTGGATGATCAAGTTATGTTTATTGTTATAGGTGACAATTCAACGGTGAGCATAGTTCAGTAGATTATTTATAAGCGTGAAGCATTCTCTAAGTCCAGCACTCTTGGGATCTGAATTTGGTAATTCCTCAACCATAAATCAAGATCTCCTAGCACACCGATCTTAAGCTAAACAACAAGGGTTGATGACTTGATGTTGTGTATAGTTGGCCTGAAAACTAATCAAATCAAAATTTGATATGAAAAGCAACAGAGATAAGGAGTCCTAATCAAGTGGTGCTGACTCTAGGTAAGAATCCTAAACTTCAGATCATGCCCTTCTGAATCAATGCCATTCAATTAAACGATACGATGTTAATCGCTAGTGATAATCGCTAGTGAAATTACTATGTATTCTCTAATGCAGTCAATCAAACAATTGAATCCTATCAGTTTATGAGGTTTGATTCAAATGTTGGGAAAGATGAGCTCTGATAAAGAAATTTCTAATTTGAGATGACCAGGTGACATATGCTCATGTCTAAGCAAGTCACCACATAACAGTTGTTTTAAAATAGTGTCCCACATGGTGGGAGCCTAGCCACATGATGCATGGCAATCAAAGTGTCACATCCCGGTCCTGAATCACCCTGACCTAGGGTAATCCCTGAGGTGTGTCACACGTATT
Organism: Umbellularia californica; assembly: GCA_028538565.1. NCBI lineage: Eukaryota > Viridiplantae > Streptophyta > Magnoliopsida > Laurales > Lauraceae > Umbellularia > Umbellularia californica. The sequence goes on from JAPQWN010000005.1 coordinate 10,556,084, forward strand.
CTCGCGTGCTGTACCTGTCTCAAGCCAAATACAACACACGAAGGAGATAAAACAACTTTTCCGTACATGTGAATAAGAACTCACTAGAATTCATCAATAGCAAGTAATCATAGCGTAAGCTATATTTCATTCATGTGAGGTATCAATTTTCCATTCAGTCCATTTACTATTTCAAGTTTTAATACAAAAGAATTATAAAATTATATACATTATTCTACGAGAATGGGGGGTGGTATAAAAGAACCCTATACAACCATTACCAAAAATATAACAAAAAAATTACTATTCATCTAAGTGTGGCCCACACAAAAAGGGACTGACCACACACTCCTAAAGGATCCAAAATATAATTGCGCTCTCCGAGGAAGACAGATCTATATGGCCTCAGGCTCTGGCCACTACTCTAACCCTAAAGGTACCTCTGATGTAACATTCTCTCCCTCCCAGGCATCTTTAAGGCCGGAGGCTGCACCTGCAACTGTGACACCAATAGTAGTATCATCAGTACGAAGATTAACCAAGTATAGGCAATAACAAGGAAATACATAATGCTTCAAATTGAATTTAAGACAAATAAATTAGTAGATGTCAATGAAATGTATCAACTAGGTAAATTGTGCAAAAATGAATAATTCATGTATTGCAAATCAAGTATAACGAAAACATACAAATTGACTACTACCTTAAGTTCATCCTCTCAATAGAGAGCAAATCTAGTTGGGATGTCACCAGCGGTCCGGCCAAAGGCTAGTTGGCTACTCGGATTTGGAGTTTCGGTGCTCCAGATGACTTACGGCAGTAGTCTCGAATAACTAAACCAAGTGTAACCCCGTCGGGTATCACATGGTCGAAGCTAAGTAGTGCCGACTCAATCGAATAATAATCAGATTTGAGTAAGTTTGTAATCATTGGTTCCATAGTTGAATCGAATAAAATCACATATGTCACGAATACTTACTCAATCCCACATACTCAACAAATACTAAATCGGATGTACAATACTAAACTTACCAACTAATTATAAACAATAGGACCTCAATGAATATTAACAATCCTATCAAGCTACTAAGCAGGATTTGATATCAAGAATGAAATTGTGCTCCAATATGAAATGCGATAATTTAGAGGAATCAAGATATTTTACAAACCGATACTAGACTATTGTTTTTAGTCCTTCACCGTCCAGTACAAAGTAGGTTGGAATGGTTAACGTATTACTACCTTATTAGGTGTCACTATTTATGAGGAGTACGTTGAGTTCCCAAACTAACTTTCATGGCATAGTGTTAGACTAATAGTTGTCCATTAGGCCAAAAGAGGGGTTAAGGGCTCCATTTTAAAGTCAGAAAGATCTTAAGGGATCCTAATTCCCTATGGAAACAAGGTGTGCACCATAGTCCACTAAATGAAGGATTAAGGAGGGTTAATGTAGGCTAGGATTGTTGATACTCCCTTTAATTGGGCCTAAAAAGCCCAGACAATTAGTTTCAGGTCCGATCGAAAGGAAGTGTCGAGAGGGGTGGCGCGCTTGGAATTCTGGTGGGTTTTTCCTTCCATTTCTCCTCACTATTCTTCCATCACACCACCTGCATAATGGAGCCTACATGCTCCCATTTACACATATAAACACCATCCAAACCATCATTTATAATTCCATCAATCATTCTATTCATCAAAATCACAGGACATATCATCCCATTCATTTTATTAAGGGAATAGAAATCTTGAGAAAGAATAGCATTGGAATCCATGGAAATAGGTTATTACATAAGTCCAAATTAGAGATTATATTTGCCTCTATTATGCTTTTCCAAACTTTACTTCACACTCGACTCAAGAAACCCCAAAACCCCCAAATATCCAAACCCTAATAACAAATAAGCATGGGAAATGGCATTAAGCATGTATGCATGAATACCCTAGAGTCCTTTGATTCCTTCTAACACAAAAACACATATTCAAATAGGATTTGGCTCTAACCTTGACAAGAAGTCCGAATGTGAGAAGGGTGAGAGATAGTGGAGATGATTTCTTGATGACAAAGGAGAGAGGTGGATGAAGAGGACGGAGTTGAGTCCACTTCTAGCTTTCTAAGGTCCAAGCCCTCACTATTATAGTGGTAGGAGAAGAGGAGGTGAGAAGAGAAGAGGAAGAGTAGATAAAAGAGATGCTAATGAATGAAAGCGAAAGGATAAGGTCTTATATATATAGGGATATAATTGACATTTTTGCAAGAAAGCCCACTAAATTTGTTTATTCTCATTTTGAGTCAAATGGGGGTTCATTTATTCAATGGTTGACCAAATGAAGAAGAGTCTAATATGAAAATCGACGTACTCGTCGAAATACACGCGATGATGCTAAAATGACATGCAAACTGTCACATCCCGGTCCCGAATCACCCTGGCCTAGGGTAATTCCCGAGGTGTGTCACACGTACTCCCGCGTGTTGTACCTGTCTCGAGCCAAGTACAACGCACGAAGGAGAGAAAACCAACTATCCATAAGCGTGAGTTAGGACTCACTAACACATCGAAAGCAATTAACCATAGCAGAAGCTGTATTTCATTTGTGTGAGGTATCAAATTCCCAGTTAGTCTATATAACAGTTCAAGTTTTAATACAAAAGAATTATATAACTAATTACATTGTTATACAAAAGAGGGTAAGCTAAAGAACCCTATACATCAATACCAAAAATATAAACAAAAAGAATTGCTATTAACAAAGTGTGGCCCACACAAAAAGGGGCTAACCACACAACAAAATAGTTTGTCCAAAAAGAGATGACGCTCTCCACAGAAGACAAGCTCATACAGCCTCGGGCCACTCTGCTAGGCCTGAAGGTACCTCATGGGTAACCTTCTCTCTCTCCTCGGCCTCTGGAGGGCCGGAGGCTGCAACTGAGACTGTGACACCAAATGTAGTATCATTAATACAATGATTAAGCAAGTACAGGCAATAATAAGGAAATACATAATGTTTCAATTGAATTTAAGTTGGATAATTTAAGAAAGAGCAATATCAAGTATCGTTTAGGCAAATCATGCTTAAATGTATAATGTATGCTGGATGAATCAAGAAAATGAAACACACTAATTGGCTACTACCTTAAGCTCATCCTCTCAAAAGAGAGCAAATCTAGTTGGGATGTCACCAGCGGCCCGGCCAAAGGCTAGCTGGCTACCCGGTCTAGAGTTCCGGAGCTCCATATGACTTACTGCAGTAGTCTCAATTTCATAACCCGAGTGTAACCCCGTCTGGTATCACTGGGTCGAAGCTAAGTAGTGCCGACTCGATAGAATCAATAATACTCGGAATAAAAGTGGAATTGAGTAAACTCATATTCATTTAGTCATAATCAAATCGAACGATAATCACATCTTTTCAATTTCTTACTCAACCCTCATTTCTAACAATCATCAATTCAGAGATATTCAAATGAAATTACGAATTGAATATAAAAGATAAGATATAAGGGATTACTAAGAATTTATCAATCTATTAAGTAGGATTCTGATATTCGAAGGGAATTCATACACCAATATGAAATGCAATTAATTAGAAATCAAGCTATTTTGTTTTACAATTTAAACCTAGATTTTTATATTTTTAGTCTTCTACTGTCCATTTCAAAATAAGTTGGAGAAATCAACGAATTACTACTTAGTTTGTGTCACTAGTTACAAGGAATACGTTGAATTTTCCAACGAATTTTCATGGCATAGTTTTAGACTAAGAAATATCCATCGGTCCAATTTATATGGTCAAAGTGCCCATCTATGGTCATAAGATTCCAAAATTCCCTAATTTCCTACGGAAGTGGGGTGTACTCCAAAACCCACTAAATGAGGAATTAAGGAGGGTTAAAATACCCCACGAGGGTCAACACACCTTTATTTGGGCCGAAAAAGGCCCAACAAACTGGGTCAGGTCCGTCTATCGGTAGAACTTCCGGTAGAAGCAGCTCTACCGGTAGTACTTCCGGTTTAAGCAACTGAATCTCCCTCTCCAGGCTCTCTACCAAAGATTTATCTATTTCTACCGGTAGAACTTCCGGTAGACTAAGGTTTCTCAATTTCTTCAGCTCTCTGCCGAATTTCGAATCACTTCTACCGGTAGAACTTCCGGTAGAACTTACGAAGTTCAATTTCCTTCTTCTCCTCTAGTTTAATCCTTGTAAAATGAGCTTCCTTACTCCCATAACACATACACAATACTTCCAAACATTCCAAAACAAATCCACATGAATAAATCCAAATCATTTATCATCAATCAACATAAAAACCCAAAATTATTGAGAGAGAAAGAGAAATACTTGAATCAAATGAAAATGCACAAAATGTAACCCAAATCATGCTTATACTTGCCTCAAAGAAGAGCTTTCCACCACTTTTCCAACTCAAAATCAAGGAAACCCCAAATGCACAAACCCTTGACATTAACCCTAGTTGAGAGGAAAGGAGGATGGAGAGAAGATAGCTTCTTGGTAAGTAAAGTAAGAAAATGTGGAGTGGAGAAGATGATGAAGTTGAGTTCTCCTCTAGCCTTCCAACGCTCAAGCTCTCATTCTCGAGATGGGTGTGAAGAGGAAAAGAGGGAAAGAGAGCGGTGAGATGGGAGGAAGTGAAAAGGAAATTAAATGAAAAGGGGAAAAGGTTATATATAGAGGGTTAGACGGAACATTTGCAAGAAAACCCAACAAATGGTATTATTACCAATTTAAGTCAAATGGGAGTTGAATTATACAACGGTTGGTCAAATGAAGAAATGCCTATTATGAAAATCGATGTACTCATCAAAATACACGCGATGATGTCAAAATGACGGACAAATTATGAAAAACATGAAAACTTATATTTACAAAAAAAGTCATTGGCTTTACTTAAGTGAGTCAACTCGGTTCCTACTCACCTATACAAGGTGCAAAACTCATATAACTCAGTCTAATAAGGCTAATAAACACTAATCACCAGAATTAGCAATTGAACACATTTAATTTAGCTAAAGCACGGTTAATTAATACTAATCAGGATTAGATCGGGTCGGGGTGTAACACAAACCATGAAAAATGCATAAACTTATATTGATGAAAAGGCCCTTGACTAAACTCAATTGAGTCAACTCGGTTCCCACTCACCTATAAAAGGTTTGAAGCTCAACTAACTCACTCTATAAAGACTAATAAACACTATTTACCATAATTAGTAATTAAATATAATTAATTTAGCTAAAACACAATTAATTACTACTAATGAAGATTAAATCGGGTCAGGGTGTTACACAAAGGGTATTGGGTGATGAGCATGTCCAGATATGGTTAGATGAGATATTCTTAATTGATCCTGATCTCACAGCCACACTCAAAAATTTATGCACTGCTTGAGCTTTAATCCGACCCTTAATATTACATATGATGAGTGTTAAAAATTGCACCGAGTGCCATTCACATTTAGAGAAAAGGGTAGGGATGGAGGGGGTGGATCGATCATATGATAGTATTAGCCCCACAAGAAAGTTTTAAGAGAGAATGAGAGAGAGACCAATTGGAAGAATATTATCATAGCAGTCAAATAATCTGATGGAATGAGCTATGAGCTAGGTGGAACCAGTACAAATAGTGGAAGTATCTCACTAGTCACAGCCATGTGAGGAGTGAGGCCTGATGCTAAGGACTGACATATGAGTCCTGATCAAATAACCTGGAACACAAGCATAAAACTTAAAAAAACTGTGCATTTTTTTTTTTTTTTTTTTTGAATTGCAAATTGAATTGAGAAGAGAAAAAAGGAAATTAAGGAAACAGCAGCCAAAGGAGGCCAAACAGAGGAAGAAAGAACCGTAAAGATAAGAGCAACAAAGCACTATCTTACAAGCCGATAGGACTGATTACATAAAATAAAAAAAGAGAGTAAATTAGAACTGGCAAAAGAAGAAGACACGTACCTTAGAGAAACAGATCAGGCGTCCTGCGAGAAGAAATTAACAGCAGAGTTGTAAGCGCACAAAAACTCACGGACCCAAGGGGGAGTGATTTTGAGGCCCACTGGAAGAGGACGGAGGCTGGAGCTCCTTGTAGGTGTAGAAGAACCGGTGCCTCGAACTTGAAAGGGAAGGAAGAAGAAGGTCAGAAGACCCTGGCTTGGGCAGCGCAGGGCTCTCCGATGCCTTTGTTAGTTGCAAGTGCAGGACTAAACAGAGGTAGGAGATGAAGTGTGGAAGGAGACGGCGTACCAGCAGCATGTGGATAGCCCCCCTTTTTTACCTGTTGAAGGCTTCTGTATTTATAGAGGAGGAGAGTGGACTTTGGGGCAAGCACTTGAGAGGCTGTCCCATCGTCGCCTACTTTCCTTTAATAGTAGTCCCATCGTAGCCCACTCTGTCCTATCAGGCCATGCCCCAACGTCTGGACAGTGCAGCTGTGTCAGGGATTTGGGCGGTGCCCTTATCCTGTTGCCGTGGCATGACAGCTGTCCATGGTCATCCTGATCTGCAGTCTGACCGAGACCGAGACCGAGGTGGAGCATGGGACCGAGATGGAGCATGATGAGGCTGCAGCTCTGGTCTAATGCTTGTACCAATGTACCGAGACCGAAGTCATGGGCATTTTACCGAAATGGGGCACATAGTTGAGAGCCGAGATGGAGACTCTGGCTCTTTCCAAGTATTAGTCGAGACCGATTGGCACGTTTGCCGAAGTGACCTTTTTGCCGAGGTCGAAGGCTGTGGTCGGTCATCTTTGGGGAACGTCCCCACACAAAGCCCCCCAGCTTTTGACCTCTTAGAGTTCCTCCAAACTCTTTGAGGTTGGAAGCTAAATAGCCTAACGATTTTTCAAAGCTGGTGGCAGCACCGAGCTTGATGGTTATTTTTGTTCAAGGCTAGTGGCGTCACCGAGCCTAATTATTCTAAAGACTGGCTGGTACTCTTACCGGGGCCAGTGTAATCTTTCGAGCAGCGATCTGGTGTAGGACCGAAATGCTTTATGCCGAGATCGGGACTTAACTGGCTGGTACTTATACCGGAGCCAGTGTAAGCTGTCGGGTAGCAATCTGGTGCAGGACCGAGATGCTATATGCTTAATTCGGGACTCGACTGGCTGATACTTTTACCGTGGCCAGTGTAATCTTTTTCTCAAGGCTGGTGGCATCACCGAGCCTGCTTGTTTGGAAGCTGGTGCCATCACCGAGCTTCATTTTTTCCGAAATCGGGACGTAACTGGCTGGTACTTTTACTGAGGCCAGTGTAATTTTATTTCTCGAGGCTGGTGCCATCACCGAGCCTGCTTTTGGGATTCCATCTGAAAGGGCGAATGCTACTGCTGCCGAACGGGAGAAGGCACTGCCGCCGAGCTGGAGAGGACCGAGTCATGCTCGCCCAGCTAGTATGTTACCGAAGCTGGTGGCCTCGATGCATTGCTGCCGAACTGGAGAGTCTACTTCTGCCGAGCTGGAGAGTAGCATTGTAGCTGAGGTTGATGATGAAGTATCCCAGCGGCAAAGGATAATGCCATCAAAGCTGACAGTAGAGGACCGTGCCGCCAATGGCGGTAGAGGATCGTGCGATCGAAGCTGACGGCTAAGGATCGTGCCGCTGAAGCGAGGGCCACGAGGGATTTTTAGCAGCTCTCCTTGAGGTGGAAGAGATTGGTTGCCTGTCGCGCTGGAGGAGGCACTGCCGCAGAGGGCGTCGCCGAGTCGGGCGTCGCCGAGATGGGCATTGCCAACTTCTGGCGTCGCCGAGATGGGCGTCGCCGACTTCAAGCGTCGCGGACTTCGGGTGTCGCGCGCCGAGATGGGCGTCTGCGTGCATCCCCGAGCCTGGGAGGGCGTCGGGCGTCGCCGCGCCTGGGAGGGCGTCAAGCGTCCCGCATCGGGCGTCGCCGAGCCTGAGAGGGGCGTCGGGCGTCGCCAAGTTGGGAGTGCCCTCGGGATGAACCTGCTGCTGAACTGGAGATGTCTGCTAGATGGAGACTTCTGCCGAGCTAGAGAAGGATGGCCGATCTGCAGTCATCTGCCGAGATGAAGGTCTGCTGAGCTGAGACGAGATGCAGACGAGATGGGGTGCTGCTGAAATCGTCCTGCTGAGCTGGGACCGAGCAGGGATGCTTGCCGAGATCATCTTGCAGGGATGCTGACCGAGCAGGGATGCTGATGTAGTACCTGCTGAGCTGGCCGTTGGTGCTGAATGGGGAGTTCGGACATCGACCGAACTGAAATGCGCCAGGCTGCCGAACAGGGAGCTGGGAGACTACCGAGATCAAGTGCTGCTGAACTGGACGCACTGAAATGGAGTTTCCAGCCAGCTAGAGTGCTGTACCGAGCTGGGAGGTCTGCCGATCTGGAGATATCAGTCGAGCTAAAGTGTCTGCTTCACCCTCTCGGCTCTTCCGCCCCTTGAAGATTCTGCCCCTTGCCCCTTAAAGAGGCCATGGATGATATGGAGAAGGAGATGGGGAGCAGGAGATGGAAATGGCTTCACAGCCACAGACTTCTCCAGCTGAAGAAGAGAAAGAGAGAGAGAGAAAGAGCTGCTGCTGAAATCAACTCATCCCACTCTGGCTCTTCGAGGCATGGAGTTTGAGAAGATGGCTTTTTGATCTTTTCCCACAGACGGCGCCAGTCATGGGCATTTTACCGAAATGGGGCACATAGCTGAGAGCCGAGATGGAGACTCTGGCTCTTTCCAAGTACTACTCGAGACCGATTGGCACGTTTGCCGAAGTGACCTTTTTGCCGAGGTCGAAGGCTGTGGTCGGTCATCTTTGGGGAACGTCCCCACACAAGAGTCTAAAGAGTTTGCATTGGACTAGTGGAATCCAAGTGATGAGTTATCCAACCTTTGCATCAAACATATTGCTGGTAAGCCGAAACTCACAACACTTTTTTTCTTTACAACACAAGACTTCTTTTTATTTCTAACTGTTGTTAACATCGTTCCCCATCTCGTCATCTCCTGCCTTTCTTCTCCACTCTCCCTCTTGCTTCTCTCCATCTGGGCCACTTCTACATTGATCATACTGGGTGTAGACAGAGACCAGCTCTCCCGGGGAAGATCACTGAGCGTGGCCTTGGTGGATGCCGGCCTTCGCAGCACCGACACCGATCATGAGGGATGCGACTGAGAGGATAGGATGCCAGACGAGCATGGCCTTGGTGGGTGCGTTCGCAGCCCCGACAGTGATAATGAGGGATGCCACTGAGACATTCCCATCGATGGCGCCGAGGACCGCTGCTCGTAGCCACTGGGATTTGTTGGAACGTGTGGGAAGAGGTGAGGGAGTTGCATGGCTTTGAGATTTGTTCAACAGGGAGGACATGGTGTATATAGACTGTAGAGAGCAGTGAATAGAGGGATAGAGACAAGGGATACGGACATGCTCCAAGGGCCTTTTCATAACCAATACCATCAAAATATAGCAACTTGGTTGGGGGCCTCGGGCTTATTTACATTTCTTTTTCCTTTTCAAACCATAAGAAGGACCGTTGATATGTAGCATGTGAGTTATTTTCTTTCAAAAGTCAAAATCATAGTGGTAAGAAAATGAAGACCCAAGGATTAATTGGGGCCTTTACATCATAGGGGCCACCCCTTGATCTTGTTTTATTGATGGCCAAGTTTAACCCACAACTTCAAAATTGTAAGAAATCAAGTTTATTCAATATTTTTCCTTTTTAGTGAAAAGTCGCTTCAATTGGAGTTCTTGTCCACTTATCATGTCAATTGGAGTTATATAAATCTTCATACCAAATCTTCTTAGCCCATCACTACATTTTGGTGGTGGATATCTATTAGGAATGTAAGTGGGTTGATTCCGGTCCCGGTCCACGGTGGACTCAGAATCCGAACCATTAATGACAAGATGTAATCCAATCCGGAATTGAAACCAATTTCTTGGTTTCCGAATCAAAACCGGATCCGTACGGGTCCGGGTCTATGTAGAAAATGATTTGGGAAAAAAACATAGCTTTTAGGAGGAATTCTTAAAAATCGAGGTAATATGTAGGGTCTTGGGTCGACGTGCCTAAACCAATGTGGGCCCAGTCCCATCTATTTATCGGGGTCTAAATAATTATCTAAACTCAGTTATTAAATATGCAAAACCCACGGATAATCTCTAATATCCAAGGGAAAATATTTTTAAAAAAAATTTAAACGCGGGAGGCTTTTGTCTGATGGTAAAACTTACTGTACTGTCAAAAGGCCCATGTTTTAAATTGAGATAATTAGCAAAAGGTCCCTCATATAGGACTTGTAAGGCCTCCAGTCCACCAACTTTTTCTCTAAGGCCTGTAGTCCATGCAGCTTGGACATATTTCTGTTAGAGGTCCCTAGACACGTCACCTCATGGAGAGAGATCCCTAGACATGACACCTCATACATTTTAATGATTGATTTTCCCTTTTAACTGATTAGGCATAAAATTTTAAAATTTTAAATTTTAAATCTTCCATTCTCCCTCTTCTTCTTCTTCTATCCGGACTTCTACACATGGATCTTCGGTGCAGGAACAGGAGAGAGATCGGTTTCGATCTTGAGAGAGGCACACTAATAGGATTTGTGCAGAAATCGGAAGTTGCAGACGCTCGGCAAACAAGTCTGGGATCAGTTTTGAAGGCTGCAGACGATCGGTGTAGATCTGGTGTCCATTGCCATAACCGGAGAGGGGTTCTTGATTCCGGATTTGAAGCATAGAGGACTGCCATCATTGTTGCCATCGTCATCGAAACCAGAAGAAGAACAGAGAAGATCTTGGGTTTGCCGCACTTCCCTTTACCGGAGAAGGAGCAGTCTGCCGTGACGATCATCGCAGGAGACTCCGCCGACCACTACCGCAGCTGTTGTGCTGTGGTTGGAGAAGGAAGGAGCAGCATTTTCATCGTTTCTGGTTACAGAAACCTAAGGAAGAAGAGCCAGTTCTGTTTGGGGAGGAAGACCAATATGGATTTGGTTTTGGGTTGTGTTCAGGTCGGTTTGGGCGGGTTGGTTTCAGGTCAGGTTCGACCTCGCCCGTTCAAGAACTCCATCCCTATTCTAGTCAAAGTCAAATTTATCTGAGTTCTATATTTTTTGTCAAATTTATTTCAGTTTTAGACAAATCTATCTGAGTTTTTGGCTATTTATCTGACTTCTGGAACAAATTTATTTAAGTTCTGTGTAAATTTATCTGATTCTGGACAAATCTATTTGAGTTTTTGGCTATTTATCTGATTTCTTGAACAGATTTATCTGAGATCAGGACAAATTTATCTGAGTTTTGGACAAATCTATTCGAGTTTTTGGCTATTTATTTGAGTTCTGAAACAAATCTATCTAAGTTATAAACAAATCTATATGAGTTTTTGGCAAATTTATTTGATTTTTTGAAAAATATAGGTGAGTTTGTAATAAATTTATCTCCATTTTGTAAAAATTTAACTGAGTTTTTGAACGAATTTTTTGTTTTTTTACCAAATTTATTTGTATTTTCTTAGATCTATTTGTGTTTTGAATTTTATTTGTGCCTTCTGAAATTTATATGTATTTTTTTTAAATAAATTTTACTGAGTTTTTAACAAAAAACACTTGAGTTTTTAACAAATTTAACTGAGTTTTTTGCCACATTGTTCACTAATTTGGGAAATTGGGTTATCTTAGTTTTGGCAAATGTATTTGTGTTTTTTTTATTTTATTTGTATTTTTTAATTTTATTTACGTCTTTTGAAATTTATTTGAGTCTTTTGAAATTTATTTAAATTTTTTTGAAATTTATTTGGATCTTTTGAAATTTATTTTGGATCTTTTGAAATTGATTTTCATCTTTTGAAATTTATTTATATATTTTGGAATTTATTTGTGTCTTTTTAAATTTATCTGCGTTCTTTTGAAATTTATTTGCACTTTTTGAAATTTATTTGCATTTTTTGAGATTTATTTATGTTTTTTTAAAATTTATTTGAAAATCTCATTAATGAAATTCCATTAATCGTGGTCCATTAAATGATAGTTGACTATTACTAATGGGATATCCCACCAATCATGCGATATAATTTAAAGAAATAATAAATTAGATAAATTATATATGAAAATATGTTAAAAGATTTTTGGCTGCATGATTTTTTTTTTTTTATGAACCGTTTGTAACAAACTCATACTTTGACCCACCTGTAACCGAATCCTCCATTTAAATTTGAAATCCTACATCCATCCATCCGCTCATAAAGTAAAAGCCTTAAAGAGGTCCAGACTCTATTTGTAGTCTTTCTGGGGATGTGCAGCTTTTCTGCAGTTGACCAAGTATTAGCTGGTGGATGATCGCAACAAGACAATTTGTGAGTGAGGCCATTCATTAAGCTCTTCCAAAAATTGCATTTATTGTTAGCAGTTCATGGTGGGGTCTGCCCAATGGAAGTTTGTATAACCCAATCATGTATTTTACAGATAGAATGGGCTTGTTGAGCTTAGTTTTAAGCCGGTAGGCTAAAATCCAGCTCAATGTGCGTCTGTTGGTTTTAGCTTGAGCTGGCCTAGACCATGAACAAACCTACTTGGTGGTATTGGTAGGGATTGTTAATTTGTATGGCTTAATAGAAGTTAATTAATCTTGGTTAATCGGACCCTTGATTGCCCAACTTGTATTGTGATTAGAAGTAAGCCTGTTATAAATCTATTGTGATTAATAACTATTGTTTGGGTATAACAGGGTTTTGAGGCTGATATTATAAATAGAGATTATGAGTCTCTATGATGTACACCTATTCTGACTTCATAGTGATTTTTCTCGTCTTTCCCGTAGACGTAGGCCAAAAGCCTAACCACGAAAATGTCATGTGTTTATTGTGCGTGATTGATCTCTTCTCGTAGGCCCTAAATCACAACAGGGATAAAAAGGAAATGGGGCTGGGTAGAGTCCACAGCCAACTTAAGCCCCTTTCCATGCCTGAATTCCACATAGACTTTTAGCACGTTGACAACAAGGCCCACTGTTTGGGCAGTCTACATTTGCTTAATATCGTTGCGATCGAATGATTATATACTTTAATTTAAGATCTTAAAGTTTAATGACATTAGATTATGCAAAATTCTTTGTGATTAAATCAAAAGGTGGATGACAGTTGAATCATTGCCAAATAAAAAATCAGGCAAATTAACAAAATAAGTGTGTGAAGGGATGAGATTGATCATGATTAACCCCTTCTTGACAAAACTCCACCTCCATTAACTTTTCTATTGGAGCGCACCTAGGGATGTGAATGATTGGTTCTGGAACATAGTGGATTCCGATTTAGATCCATCTTCATTGATTTTGCCTTGGATCCAATTTTGAGTTTTAATTCAATATGGAACCAATGTGTATGTGTTTTGATCCGACATCAATTGAAAAATAAAAGGAAAGAAATTCGGCTTCAGATGTAGATCCAAAATAGGACGTGGAATGTTAGTATCATTGGGCAAACTGCTTCAATATATATATATATAGTTTAAATATGATAGTGAAGGTGCTAAATGGTGAATGATGCCCATTAGTGAGCCCACAGTGAAATATCAACCCTAATGAGAAACACAAGATGTCCAAGGGGTCACATAGCCACCCAACGATAGTTCCCTGTGTGCGTAAGTAGACCCACATGTACTGAACCACTAACCCAACAAAAAATAAAAATGAAATAAAATAATATCAACAGATCATTCTAATACCTTGATCAAGGAGACTCAAGTTTAATGGCTTTATAAGGTGGCATCATTTTTTGCATTTCAAATTATTGGTTAGTAACGTTTGGATGAATGCCAGATTTACAAATATTGACATAACTAGATGTAAGGGGTTGGATTGATCATGAAGGATCCCATTTGGGCCCCACAAATTAAAACTGCCTCTAAAGAGCAACAAGGATGTAGAAAAAAAAAAAAAAAACAAATAGGTGCCTCCCTCATGGTCCCTACTTTTAATCCCAGTGGTTTCTCCTGTCGTATTGAGGGTCAGGATTAGCTGGTCCTGCTTCCTGTTGCTTTAGGAGAAAATTCTTTTATAACATGACAAGTTATATATCTTAAAGCAAAGGGGAGGTGGGATGTGCTCATCCCAAAAAGTTCTCTCCTTTCAAAAAAAAATATACACAAAAAACCCTACATTGTTTTAAAGTACCACCTAACTTTGGGCTACTCTTTCTCTTCTAAAACATCTCTCATAAGAGATTTTTATGAATATTTGAGCACAAAAAACCCACATTGTTTTAAGGTGCTACCTCACTTTGGACCACTCTTTCTCTCCAAAAGCCTCTATCATAAGAAATTTTTATGAACGTTTGAAATTGAGTCTTATTTCTTCCCATTATCCAAATTATAAGCAATCTTTACGGTCAACTTGTTTTCTTTTCCTTAGATCTTCAATCATCAATGGGTCCCATATTAAATATGTTTTGTGGGCCCTACCAATGAATGAAATCCAAACAGTTGCTCCTTTACTCTTCTTCAGGTTTTTTTCCTTAAATGGATAGATCCAGTAGTGGGCACCAGCTCGTATTAAATATATTTCAAGATTGGACTCTGATATTGGATGAAATCTCAATGGCCTTCTCTTAACCTAATTTTTTCTAAGAGTGGGCCCCACTAATGTAGGGAGGCAAGCCTATTGGCCATTGTCTGGTTTCTTAATGGATGCAAATCAATTAGTGGGCCCTGCACATTTAACTTATTTTCTATATATAACCATGAAAGGGTTCTGGAGCTGCCTGATCACAAGCATCTTCCATTGTTGCACTCTCCAAAAAAAAAAAAAACCCTCACATTACATGAAACAACTACATTTAAAGTGTCACATCCCGGTCCCGAATCACCCTGGCCTAGGGTAATCCCCGAGGTGAAACACATGTACTCCCATGTGATTGTACCTGTCGCGAGTCAAATACAAGCACACGAAGGAGAAAACTATTTCACTCGTGAGTCGAACTCACTAGTAACTATCAATCAACAGTTCATATAGCAGAAGTGTATATCAAATGATCTTCATAACCCTGTACAATCCCATATACAATATTCAAGTTAAAATAAAAGAATCTATACATTGACATACCATGTATGTATCAAAAGAAGGTTTTATACATCATTATCAAAATACATAACAAATGAATTAAGTAAGTGTGACCCAACAAAAACACTAGTCACACATCTACTATGCTCTCAAAATATCTTGACGCTCTCCGAACCGAGGAGTCTCTACATGGGCCCTACACCGGTCACTCCTCTAAACCTGAAGGTACCTCTTGGATAACCTTCTCTCCCTCCGTGGTCTCTGCTGGACCGGGAGCTGCATCTGTGCCTGTGACACCAAGAGTAGTATCTCAATACAACGATTAGCAAGCATAAACAGTAAACATGAATACCATGAAGTTTCTGAAGACAATTATAATTTGAGAATAATAATGAGATGAGTAAAAGAGAATTCAAATAATCCATTTTCCTGAGTAAATCCTTTTAAAAATCACTAAAGAAAATACAAATATAAGAATTGTCAACTACATAAAGCTCATCTTCTCATTGAGAGCAAATCGTGTTGGGATGTCACTAGGGGTCCGGCCAAAGATCCTCCTAGCTACCCAGGTCCTGGAGTTCCGGTGCTCTAATCTGTCCACTGCCCAACGACGTTCAAATTCTAAACCAAGACTTAACCCCGTCGGGTATCGTCTGGTCGAAGCTAAGTAGTGCCAACTTAATCAAATCGCATCTTGTTTATAACTCAAATCGAATGACTTTTCAAATATTTACATATTCACTCAACTCAATTGCTTTATCCATATCAATATCAATAATGTATAACAATTAATAACAATTTTAGAGGAATAAAAAGGGTAATTAAATATATAAACATATTGTATCAATATGACAATTTATCAAATAAATTGATGCAAATAAAAATTCTCATTTTCAATATTCAATTCAAATATTTGATGACAATAAGCAATTAATACTAATTTATTATTCATATAACCTGCTATTATCCAATGCAAGATTAATTTAAAGAATCAACACATTACTATCTACTTAGTGTCACCTACGATGATATTATGTTGAATCTCTAAATTAGTTTTCATGGCTTAATAATAGATTAATGATTTCCTTTGGGCTTAATTAGAAGGTTAACGATTCCAATTCTAAGACATAATTTAAATGAAACCTAAGTTCCTATGGTAAGGAGGTATACATCTTAATTATTCATTCATTCCAACTCCTTTCTACCATTAATAGCTTAATAATTTCCTTTCCATTCCCCAAACATTCATGGCCCATAGGTGACTTAACATTTCCAATAGGGGAGAGGAAGCCTGCTGAAATGGGCCTGGAAGCCTGCTGAAATGGGCCTGGAAATCTGCTGAAATGGGGCCTGGAAACCAGTTGAAATGGGCCTGGAAATCTGCTGAAATGGGGCCTGGAAACCAGCTGAAATGGACCTGACAGAGCCCAGGCCCGTTCGAGCAGGCCCAGCTGCTGTCTGGGTCAATTTCAGTGCATAATTCTGCACTGTTTCCTGCCCATTTGAGTTGTCATTTCCTTCACATTTCTCATGCATTTGAATCTTTCTTAAACATTAGTAAATCCCATTCCATATGCATTAGCAACCAAATTTTTCAAAGTTCAACATGAATAGAAATGTAGAAATTCAAAGACTCATAATTTCAACAATAGAATCCAAGTAATACATGTAAGAAATCATAAAAACTTGATTGATGCAAATCAACACATTTACACAATATGTATAGCATGTTTAGAGTCTATACTTGCCTCCAAGCAACCTTTCAAGCTTTTACTCCACAATTCTTAGCCCAAGTGAAGAAAACCCCAAATATACAAACCCTAATCATGGAAAAACATAGATTGTTGATGAGGATGAAATGCATGCATGAGGATGGGTCTATTTGCCTCTAAGATACTCAAAATCATGGTTATAGGGTTTTGTTACTCACCTTTATTAGGGATTTCGAAATTGAGAGGAAATAGAGGGAGTTGGAGAATGCTTCTTGTCACAAAATGTAGGAAAATGGAGAAGATGAGGAAGAGGATGATGATTCACTCTAAATGTTCAAAGCACATGCAACAACCCTTTCGTGATTGAGTGAGAAGGGTGAGTAGAAGGGAAGTATGAAGAGGGTTGCTGAGAGAAGAGAATGAAATGAATGGAAGGATGAAGGTTAATACCTTATATATGAAATAAGAGTGGATTTTTGCAATTTAGCCCATTAGTTAAGCATAATTCCATATTAAGTCAATTGAGGGTCCATCTTCTCAATGAGTGGTCAAATGAGGTCAAGTCTATTATGAAAGTTGATGGGATCAACGAATTACACGTTTTAGTGGTAAAATGACGTGCAATTGATGCAATTTATGAAAATCAAGAATTACGAAAAAGCCCTTTAATTACATTAAACCGAGTCAATTCAGTGTCAACTCACCTATTCAAGGTTCAAAACTCATCCAACTCACTCCAATGCATTAATCAATACTAATTTATCATAATTAGGAGTCAAGCATCATCAATTTGGCTAATACTCAATTAATTAGAAAAAATCAAGGTTAATTAGGCTTGGGGTGTAACATTCTCCTCCTCTAGGAATCATTCGGTCCTCCGAATGAACATACCTTATCAAATAGTTCGGGGTAGTGGCGTGCCACTTGCTCTTCTAGTTCCCATGTAGCTTTATCCTGTCCATGGTGCTCGCATAGAATCTTTACCCATCGAATTGTCCTCGTCCGTAGCACTTGTTCCTTTTCATCGATGATTTGATTTGGACGTTCAACGTAGGTTGAGTCGGGCTTGATTTGGACTTCATCGTACTGTATCACATGAGATGGATTACGGATATATTTCCGGATCATAGATACATGAAAAAGGTTATGAACTCCTGCAAATTCTGGAGGAAGGTTGAGTCTATAGGCTACATCACCAATTCGACTCTTGATCTCGAACGGTCCAACATATCTTGGTGCAAGTTTGCCTTTTTGCCCGAACCGTATAGTTCCCTTCATCAGAGATGCTTTCAAAAATACTAAATCTCCAACTTGAAATTCGAGCTTCCTCCTTCGATTGTCCGCGTAGCTCTTTTGTCTGGATTGAGCAACCTTCAACTTTTCTCGAACTTGGAAGACTTTCTCCGCTGTATCAGCAACAATAGTAGGTCCATGGAAACTTCTCGTACCGACCTCTTCCCAGCATACTAGGGTTCTGCAACTACGATCATGCAAGGCTTCAAAGGGTGGCATCCCGATAGCTGAATGAAAACTGTTATTATACGTGAACTCACATGGTGCCAAGTGCACGTCCTACTCACCTCTGAAATCAAGAACGCTTGCTGGAAGCATATCTTCTAGAGTTTGTATAGTGCGTTCGGACTATCCATCCGTCTGGGGGTGGTAGGCGGTACTAAAACTGAGTTTGGTGCCTATTGATTGCTGGAATGACCGCCAAAATGAAGAGACGAGTCTTGAATCTCGGTCAAAAACTATCGAAACCGGAGTGCCATGAAGACGAACAATCTCCTTCACAAAAAGTCTGGCCATGTCATTGAACTTCATACTTTTCTTGAACGGAATGAAATGAGCCGATTTCGTCAACCTGTCGACTATCACCCAAATCACATCATGTCTACAGCTAGTTAACGGAAGACCCGACACAAAGTCCATCGATATATGCTCCCATTTCCACTCAGGGATGTGTAGCGGATGTAACAAACCCGGAGGCTTCCTATGCTCAAATTTCACCTTCTGACACGTGTAGCACTTTGATACGAATTCTGCTATTTCTCTCTTCATGTTATTCCACCAGAATCGTCTCTTGAGATCTCTGTACATCTTTGTGCTCCCAGGGTGCATAGCATATTTGGCACAATGGGCTTCTGTCATGATTGGAATTGTTAATTGCTGAGTCTTTGGCACACACAATCGATCTCTAAAATATAGGACTTCATCTACCAACTGAAAATCTGGCTTATCAGCGATGTGATCTCTAATCTTGGCCAAATCAGGATCTTCAAATTGTTCTTCCTTGATTCGGTTTATCAATGTAGGCTCTATCACTGACATAGCAGCTAACATCACAGAATCATCAATCAATTGAACTTTCATATCCAACTCTTCAAAAATATCCAATTCCATCCATTGAGCATCCATAGCTGTAGTTAAAGAAGATTTTCTACTCAAAGCATCTGCCACCACATTTCCTTTTCTTGGAATATATTTAATGGGAAAATCATAATCCTTAATAAACTCTAACCACCGCCTCTGCCTCATATTGATATCTTGTTGAGAGAAAAGATATTGTAAACTGCGATGATCCGAATGTACTTCAAATTGTTCCCCGTACAGATAATATCTCCAAATTTTCAATGCAAAAACAATGGCAGCTAATTCAAGATCGTGGGTGGCATAATTCTTCTCGTGATTCTTCAATTGCCTTGATCTATAGGCTACCACTTTTCCATGTTGCATAAGAACACACCCCAGACCAACTCTAGATGCATCGGTATAAATCACAAATCCTCATGTACCCTCAGGTAACGATAAAACTAGAGCGGTTGTCAACTTTTCCTTCAGAGTCCGAAAACTAGCTTCATATTCTTCGGTCCAAATATATGGCACATCTTTCCTAGTCAATCTTGTCAACAGAGCTGATATCTTCGAAAAATCTTTCACGAATCGGCAATAGTATCCCGCAAGACCCAAGAAACTCCGAATCTCTGCCACATTTCTCGGACTAGACCAGTTAATAATTGCTTCTACCTTAGCTGGGACTACTCTAATACCTTCTCGAGTCACAATATGTCCAAGGAATGCCACTTGTTCGAGCCAGAAAGCACACTTCTCAAATTTAGCGTACAATTGATGAATCCTCAAAAGTTGAAGAGATGTCCTAAGATGATCGGCATGTTCTTCTCTTGATTTGGAGTAAACCAAAATATCATCTATGAATATCACAATAAACTGATCTAGATAAGGGGCGAAAATTCTATTCATCAACGCCATGAAAACTACCGGTGCATTGGTTAGGCCAAATGGCATCACCAGAAATTCGTAGTGGCCATATCTTGTTCTAAAGGTTGTCTTCTCAATATCTTGTTCACGAACTCTAAGCTGATGATATCCTGATCTGAGATCGATCTTCGAAAAGTAGGCTACTCCTTGAAGCTGATCGAACAGTTCATCAATACGAGGCAATGGATACTTGTTCTTTATCGTCACTTGATTGATCTGTCGGTAATCGATGTACATCCGAAGAGAACCGTCCTTCTTTCTTACGAACAATACCGGAGCTCCCCATGGTGACATACTCGGACGAATGAGCCCTTTGTCCAATAAATCTTGCAACTGTTCCTTCAACTCTCTGAGTTCTGCTGGAGTCATTCTATAAGGAGCCTTTGAGATAGGAGTTGTACCCAGAATCAAGTCTATTGGCAAGTCCACTTCTCTTGGAGGAGGCAGTCCTGGAACTTCGTCAGGAAATACGTCAGGGAATTCGCACACCACTGGAATCTCTTCAAACTTCGCTATCGGCTCCTTTTCGGTAATAAACGCAAAGTAACCTTCTCATCCGTGCTCTAGAAGCTTCACCGCATCCAAGGCTGACACCAACCCATTGTTGGGCTTCTCTCTTCGTACACCCTCGAACATCACATCCGTCTTGGGTTCTTGCACTTTGAAAGTGATTGTCTTGTGGAAGCAGTCAACATAAGCCCGGTGCTTAGCAAGCCAATCCATCCCGAGAATAACATCAAAATCGTGCATCGCTAGAATTATCAAATCAGCTGGCATGATGATTCTTCCAATCTGAATGTTGCAATCTGGGTAGTAGTTCTCACAGACTACTCTCTTACCCACCGGGGTAGTCACCGTCAAAACAAAAGGAAGCAACTCAGGTTGTTGCTGAAGATCACAAGCAAATTTGGGTGCCACAAATGAAAGTGTAGACCCTGAATCAAACAATGTCCTAGCATCTCTAGTACAGACTAAAATAGTACCTTCAACTACATTCCCTGCTGTTGCTGCTTGTTCATGGTCCAAAGCAAAAACTTTTCCTACTTGCTGGGGTCTTTGTCTGGCTTGTTGTCGTTGTTGCTGCTGTTGCGGTCTCGGTGGTGCCGGTAGTGCCATACGTAGGGGAGGTGCTGCAATTGCAGGTCTAACTTGTTGCTGAGGGGATTGCTGTGGTATTCCTCCCTGAAGATTCCTATTTCTTGGACAAGTAGCAGTCTTGTGCTCCATCGATCCACAAATAACACAAACTCCTGTAGTTCTCCAACACTTCTCCATAGGGTGTCCTTTACCACATGTGTTACATTTGGGTGCACCAATCACAACACCCTTCTGTTTCTTGTTTTGTTGGCCTTTTCCTGAAAATGATGAGCTTCTTTTGAAATCACTGCCTCTCTTCTTCATAATCGCTTCTTCTGCAGAATAGCCTCGGTCTATGGCATCATCGAATGTAGTCGATCTCTGAAATGCTGTCACATGCTCCACATATGCCGGATTCATGCCTTCTATGAAGCGGTCCACTTTCTTCTCTTCGGTATCAATCAATTCTTCAGCATACTTGGACAACTGTTGGAAGGTGTGCACATACTCCGGCATATTCATGTGATTCTGTTGCAAAGTTAAGAACTCATTTTGCTTCTTCCTCTGAATGTGATCGGGTATAAACTTTCTCCGGAATTGCTTCTTGAATGTGTCCCAGACAATCTCTCTCTTTCTTTTACGTACAACTACTAGTAAGAATACAATACCAATAGTAAACTAATCTCAACAAATCTGTACTACAAATCAATTCTATCGCATCCTCACAACGATTTCTATTTGGCTTCTAAGTCTTTTAGAAAGACTGACAGGGCTCTGATACCATACTTATGTATGTCACATCCCGGTCCCGAATCATCCTGGCCTAGGGTAATCCCCGAGGTAAAACACACGTACTCCCGTGTGATTGTACCTGTCGCGAGTCAAATACAAGCACACGAAGGAGAAAACTATTCCACTCGTGAGTCGAACTCACTGGTAACTATCAATCAACAGTTCATATAGCAGAAGCTTATATCAAATGATCTTCATAAACCTGTACAATCCCATATACAATATTCAAGTTAAAACAAAAGAATATATACATTGACATACCATGTATGTATCAAAAGAAGGTTTTATACATCATTATCAAAATACATAACAAATGAATTAAGTAAGTGTGACCCAACAAAAACACTAGTCACACATCTACTATGCTCTCAAAATATCTTGACGCTCTCCGAACCGAGGAGTCTCTACATGGGCCCTACACCGGCCACTCCTCTAAACCTGAAGGTACCTCTTGGATAACCTTCTCTCCCTCCGTGATCTCTGCTGGACCGGGAGCTGCATCTGTGCCTGTGACACTAAGAGTAATATCTCAATACAACGATTAGTAAGCATAAACAGTAAACATGAATACCATGAAGTTTCTGAAGACAATTAGAATTTGAGAATAATAATGAGATGAGTAAAAGAGAATTCAAATAATCCATTTTCCTGAGTAAATCCTTTTAAAAATCATTAAAGAAAATACAAATACAAGAATTGGCAACTACATAAAGCTCATCCTCTCATTGAGAGCAAATCATGTTGGGGTGTCACTAGGGGTCCGGCCAAAGATCCTCCTAGCTACCCGGGTCCTGGAGTTCCGGTGCTCTAATCTGTCCACTGCGCAGCGACGTTCAAATTCTAAACCAAGATTTAACCCCGTCGGGTATCGTCCGGTCGAAGCTAAGTAGTGCCGACTTAATCAAATCGCATCTTGTTTATAATTCAAATCGAATGACTTTTCAAATATTTGGATATTCACTCAACTCAATTGCTTTATCCGTATCAATATCAATAATGTATAACAATGAATAACAATTTTGGAGGAACAAAAAGGGTAATTAAATATATAAACATATTGTATCAATATGACAATTTATCGGATAAATTGATGCAAATAAAAATTCTCATTTTCAATATTCAATTCAAATATTTGATGACAATAAGCAATTAATACTAATTTATTATTCATATAACCTGCTATTATCCAATGCAAGATTAATTTAAAGAATCAACACATTACTATCTACTTAGTGTCACCTACGATGATATTATGTTGAATCTCTAAATTAGTCTTCATGGCTTAATAATAGATTAATGATTTCTTTTGGGCTTAATTAGAAGGTTAATGGTTCCAATTCTAAGACATAATTTAAATGAAACCTAAGTTCCTATGGTAAGGAGGGTATACATCTTAATTATTCATTCATTCCAACTCCTTTCTACCATTAATAGCTTAATAATTTCCTTTCCATTCCCCAAACATTCATGGCCCATAGGTGACTTAACATTTCCAATAGGGGAGAGGAAGCCTGCTGAAATGGGCCTGGAAGCCTGCTGAAATGGGCCTGGAAATCTGCTGAAATGGGGCTTGGAAACCAGCTGAAATGGGCCTGGAAATCTGTTGAAATGGGGCCTGGAAACCAGCTGAAATGGGGCCTGAAAATCTGCTGAAATGGGGCCTGGAAACCAGCTGAAATGGACCTGACAGAGCCCAGGCCCGTTCGAGTAGGCCCAGCTGCTGTCTGGGTCAATTTCAGTGCATAATTCTGCACTGTTTCCTGCCCATTTGAGTTGTCATTTCCTTCACATTTCTCATGCATTTGAATCTTTCTTAAACATTAGTGAATCCCATTCCATATGCATTAGCAACCAAATTTTTCAAAGTTCAACATGAATAGAAATGTAGAAATTCAAAGACTCATAATTTCAACAATAGAATCCAAGTAATACATGTAAGAAATCATAAAAACTTGATTGATGCAAATCAACACATTTACACAACATGTATAGCATGTTTAGAGTCTATACTTGCCTCCAAGCAACCTTTCAAGCTTTTACTCCACAATTCTTAGCCCAAGTGAAGAAAACCTCAAATATACAAACCCTAATCATGGAAAAACATAGATTGTTGATGAGGATGAAATGCATGCATGAGGATGGGTCTATTTGCCTCTAAGATACTCAAAATCATAGTTTTGAAACCGTAACCAATGCTTTTGAAACTAGGGTTCATTTGGATACTTGGATTTTCCCATTACCTGAAAATAAATATATTTGAACATAAGACATATGAAAAGTACTTGTATAAAAGGTTAGTTTGCTATGTTACTGTTTTTTCTAATTCTAACGAGAGAAATAAAACCCATAAAAAAGAGTCCAAATCCTCTAATTCCCTCAATCAGGGGAAATGTTGTGATGCCCTTTAGTGGGCCCACAGAGCGGAATTCGAACTGATTGAAATAATTCTCCCCATCTATGTGCTCCCACCAAATTTCACTCCAACACGATGGACGCCACCTCACATCGATCACATATAAAATACACACAAGTTACATTAATCAAATATAAATAAATGGTTATATGTGATCAATCTGATCAAACTAAAAGTGATTCCCACCACCTATTAAAAGGGAGGGAGCATTTGCTCCAGCCAAGTTTTTGCAATGAGAGAATAGAATCATGGATCAGGATCACTTGCGTGTCTCGAGGTTTGTTCAGGTGAGAACCATCAACATGTTTGTGGCATAGGATGCCCTCCATTATAAAAATAAAGAATAAGACAAGATTTAATGAAAAAATAAATGGGTAAAACGTTTCATTTTTGGGCCACTCCCGGAAGCCTGGGGTTATTTTGGCTCTATTACACCTTGGAACCGGTATAAATAGTAGAAGTATCTCATTAGTCACAGCCGTGTGAGGAGTGAGGACTGATGCCAAGGACTGGAATTGGCTAGTCCTGATCAAATATAAGTTCTGTGATCAACTTAAACACAACCAAAAGAGCAAGAAAATTAAACATATTGTATTGGACGAGTCGAATCCAAGTAATGAGTTGTCTAACCTTGCATCAAACTTATTGCTGGTAAGCTGAAACTCGCAACACTTTCTCTTTTTTCAAGATCCTGCATTGGGTTATTTACACAGAAGGATGAAAAAATTTGCTGAAAACCGAACAATTATATAATATCTTCCTTGTGTTCGTTTTACGTAGAACAAAGACTATTTTAATTCAACTGATATTGACATCATGTAAACATTTAACAAAATATTTATTTTTTTGGAAAGAATCATAATATCTGGTCTACCCTTGTGCAAGTGTTTTAGAATGAAACATAAAAAACTGAAAAATCTTTTAACCTAGCAAATAAATTAAAAATTATCTTAAAAGTCTCACAACATTTGAAAATTATCCTAAACACCTCACAATATGTTTTTAGTTATTATGTGTAGTCCAACATCTCTCTTGAACAATTTACCTTTTGTGACTGTTTGTCACTAATGCATCCGAATAAATTTTATATTTCTTAATTGTTATTGTGATTTTCTGATCTGTTCTTCAAGCTAACAAGAGTTGTCTCTTGCCTTAGTGGTAAAAGGGCGGGTCAAAAGTCCAACCAAAAATATAAAAAAATGAGGGCCGGTCAATTATTACGTGGCTCCAAGGGTACGTTCAACCCGCAGGATAGTCACCTTCTCTCACCTGAGGGTTATTCTACCTCACCAGACGCTTTCTACTTCCCTCACCATAGGACTGAGTCCTAGCCCCCTAAGTTGGGTGCAAAACAAAAGAGAAAAAAAATGTATTCTTCAAGCTAACTCCATCAAGAAGCTTTGGCAAAGGTGCATCATATTCTTCTAGAACACTTTAAACACCTTTTCATTTGATTACAAAATTATGTCCTCGATAATTATGGTATGTGTAGTGGAAAGAATCTGCCCTCCAAAGAATCCCCACATTAAAGGATAAGGACAATTTATGATAACCAATCCAAACAAACGACCTAGCATTTTAGAAAGACAGTTCTAATCGAGGTCCCAAAGTATAGAATATGATACCTCCTTTCACCAACCCTTACCCCACTCTTTTACATTTTCATACGTTCAGTAAAAAAAAAAAAAAAAAGATGGTGTGGGGTCTCGTCTATGGGGGCCACTTGAGGCCATGCCAACCATAGACATGGAGAGGGGTGAAATGAACTCAATGAATCAATCTCATTAGAACATCCAAACCCCTTGATCAATGACCCCTCAAGTTTCTTGATTTTATAGGATTATATGATTTCTTCCTTTTTTTTTTTTTTTTTAGATTTTATAAACTCAATGACTAACAAATTCCTCCAAAGAAAACAAAATCTGTTCCATATCCAACACCAATACTGTAACGCATGACTGAAAACAACAGATTAGTTATTACACAAATACAAATGCAAAACCTAAATATTTAAGCAGATAGCTCTTTGATTCCAAAAGCAACATCAACGGCCTTAACAACACCAAATGTGAAGAACATTGCCAACCATCCACCAATCAAGACCCTCAACGTAGACTTCACCACATGGGCATCTCCAAGCACTGCACTGGCTGCACCAAACCCAACCAAGGCCAAGCTAGAAACCACACAAACAACTACAATCCTCACCCACTGTGCATGTATGAACCCACCAGCCAGCAGAGGCAGGATAGCCCCAATAGCAAAGGCTAGAAATGAGGCCAAAGCAGCCCTTGTAGGGCTAGGAAGGTTCCCCATCTCCTCATCTCCTGGCTCTTCTCCACTCTCCCTCTTGCATCTCTCCATGTGGGCCACTTCTGTATCATACTGGGTGTAGACAGAGACCAGCTCTCCTATGGCCATGCTGCAGGCCCCCGCGACCAGCCCGGCGAGGCCACTGACGAGCATGGCCTTGTTGGATGCGCTCGCTGCCCCCACACCGATCATGATGGATGCGACCGAGACGATCCCATCGATGGCACCGAGGATCGCTGCTCGCAGCCACTGTGACCGCTGAGTGTCGTGGGTGGGGTTGGGGCTTGTTCTGCCATTTTCCAAAGGTGGGATGGTGATTTCCAGAGAGGAGATGTCTTGGTTTTGCTTGGTATCTGTGTCAAGAGGAGAGGGAGCTGCATGGCTTTGAGATTTCTTCATCAGGGAGGGCATGGTGGATGTAGAGAGCAGTTAATAGATGGATATGGAGTGTGGAAGGCACAGGCCTAGATGGAGAGAGAGGCAGAAAAGGTATGAGAGGAGTGTGGAAGACACACGCCTCCAAGGGCCTTTTTATAAGCGAAAAACCATCAAAATATAGCAACTTGGTTGGCTTTCTAAAATTTCTCTTTTCCTACACAAACCATAAGAAGGACCATAGAAATGTAGCCTGTGGGTCATTTTCTTTCTAAAGTCAAAACCATAGTGGTAAGAAAATGAAGACCCTAGGATTGGGGCCATTACATCGTAGCTAGGGTCCACCCCTTGACATCCTTAGCTACTTGATTTTGTTTTATTGATAGCCAAGTTTAACCCACAACTTCAAGATTGCAAGGGATCACCTTCCAATGTGCTAAAGGCTGTTGTTGATATGCTTGAAATAATTTCAGCCCAAAACAAAATGAACAAAATAATATTCTCATAGTCAGACACTGATCAGACTGATAGTGTCCAAAACAAATGGTAAAAATAAAAAATAAAAAT
This sequence comes from Umbellularia californica, assembly GCA_028538565.1. Taxonomy (NCBI): domain Eukaryota; kingdom Viridiplantae; phylum Streptophyta; class Magnoliopsida; order Laurales; family Lauraceae; genus Umbellularia; species Umbellularia californica. Next base: position 10,583,622 of record JAPQWN010000005.1, read on the forward strand.
GACACTGGAGAATCAAGTCTTGTCTTTGGTTTACAGGTGATAATTCCATTGCGAGCATAGTACAATGGATTTATTTTCATAGAATAAGCTAAAAGGGTTCTTTGCACTCATCAAATCTGAATTTGACCATATATAACCAAACCAAAATCTGAATCTACATATGGATTCAAAATAAAGATCTTGTAAGGCAATCAATCTCCCAATTAAGTCCTATCAATTTATGAAGTTAGGGTTTGCCGACTTGCGAAAAATAGAGGAAATTACCCAGAAGCTCTAATAAAGAAATTCCCAATTTTAGATGACCTGCTGATGTGTACTCTTGTAAGCAAGTTATTGTTCAGTTATTGTATGATACTTTTATTTTATTGTGTCCCACGTATTTTCTAGCCGTGGCCGGGATAGATAAAAGCAATTAATCTAGAATTTGCACAATCTTTTTGGATCTGTTTTATTTTTGTAAAGGCTATTTTCCAAGGTTTCGAGTGGCCGGCATGCGATGTCCTGATTGAGAGCTTAAATAGATAGGCCTCAAGAACGAGGGATTGCCGATCACAACCCCCCTGCGTGTGCAATGTCCTGATTCAACTCGATGCATGTGCAAGTGTTCTCTCCCTGTATTTGTAGGTGTCTTCTCTTGAAAAGGATTTCTGTGACCCTAGTCAATTTCACAGCATCCAACATGACAATAATGGTGCTCATCGGTCAGACCTGAGCCAGGCCCAGCCTACGCTGGACCGGATTTGGGTCTTAATTTATAATATTCGAGCTAGGCTTGGACATTTTACGCTTGTTTAATATTTGGGCTGGGCTTGGGTCAAGTGATCAAAAGCCCAAAGCTCAGTCTGGCCCCATCCAAATAGATCTTTCCTTAATAAAAGTTAAAAGGGAGCTTTGCATGAAATTAGTTGAGAAATCCCAACTCTAGAAATTTAGGTCTTTTTTTTTGGGTAAATTAGCCAAAAGTCCTTGAGCACGGTCTTCTAAGGCATCAAGGACAACTACTTTTTCTCTAATGTCTATAGTCCAGACAGCTGGAGATACTTTAGTGAGAAGTCCCTAATATGCCACGTCATGTATTTTCATGACTAATTTGCCCCATTCAACTGTGCCAGAAAACTCTTCCTTCTTCTTCTCTCATTTTCCATTTTCCATTCCTTTCCATAGTTGCAGAATATCGTTGCAAAGCACCTTCCGTCACCACCATGACTTCCGATTCTCTCTCTTTCATTTCTTCAAAGATAGACACAGTTTTACTTTATCTTGCTCTTTCATCTGAAGTCTCTTCCAAATCTCTCTTTCTCTCTACAACTGATTTGAAAGAGAGCATTTTGCATTTTTTCTTGTTTCCTCCCTCTCTTTTCTCGATTGGATTGTGGTCATCAAGTGTTTTTGTTTTAGATTTCGATTTTTATTAGAATCTGATTTTCCGTATTCTAACTTTTGGTGTCGCCGAGTTCAGATAAATTTCCCATAATCTCTGATAAACTGGACAGAAACTCAGATAAATTTGTCGAAGTTCTGCCAGAAACCCAGATAAATTTATCTGAGTTTCTGGCAGAACTCAGATAAATTTGCCAAATTTATCTAAGTTTTGTCAAATTTATCTGAGTTTCTGGCACAACTCAGATAAATTTATCTGAGTTTCTGGCAGAACTCAGATAAATTTATCTGAGTTTTGAAGAACTTTTCTGAGTTTCAAACAAATAGCTATGTGAAGTGGTGCCATCCGACGACCCACATCCATCTCTCCTTTCTTTTTGCAGTGGTGGTAATTTATGATTCGCGTTTTCTTTCTCTACCAGCAGATAGAAGGAGAAGAAGGAGCAGGAGCAGGGAACTATGGGAGAAACCAAACATGTTCTGGTTGTTGTATTCACAAGGTATCATGTGTCCTAATTTTAAGAAAGCCCAAGTCAGTCAATCTGTAAGTGGTTTTAACATGTGAAAGGATGGTCCAGGACCACAGTCCACAGGCTACATATCTGATCATAACCATGGTTTAAACAGTGAGAAGACTGCCTTAGAAGACTGATAAATTTATCTGGGTTTTATCTGAGTTTTGAAAGCCCAGATAAATTTGTTTCAGTTTTGCTTTTGCTGACAGGTACAAGGGCGTTTTTGTCCTTTTCAGTTACAAGAGGACTGTTGTCAGTATGATAAAGTATTGTAGACCGCTTGCAATAAAAATCACAGTTGAGGGACCTCCGCCCAAATGCCCCTTTTTTTTTTCTTTTTGAATTGAGAGAGAGGGACTTTATTGAAGTTGAAATGATGAAGAGACTGTCGGATTTCCTAGGGGATAAGATTTTGGAGAGAGAAGGTAGGGAAAATATCTAGGGGAGAGAGAGCAAAGTTAGGGTTAATAACTTGAAGAGAGGGATAATATCTTAGGTTCGAACTAAAGACATGTCACCTCGTCATGCTTATGCGGCGTCCTTTTTCACTTCTGTGTGCTTTCTTTCCGCACAAAAATTGAAAAAAAAAATTCAAGAGAGGGACTCTAAAAAAAAAAAAAACTTGAAGAGAGGGATGATATGGATAGAGACTATATTGATGAGGGTATTCTTTTGAACAATGTTGTTGGTGAGAGAGAGAGGGAGAGAATAGTGAATTATTTTGTGTAGATGAATGATAAATAATAGGGAGGGAGAGGGACACTTGCACGTAGAGTCCAACGTGCCCAGCCTAATTACCTAAACTGTCAAGCCCGGGCCTCACGTATTCAAGGTGGGCTGGGCTCGGGCCATGTAATTGCGGCTTGAATCAGGCTTGGGGTTGTGTGTCAAGAGATGGGACAGATCTTCAGGCTGGGCGCCCATGGACACCCTTCGTGAAAAGTCCACATTATTTAGTCCAAAAAGTCTAAATGGACAAACTTTTTTGGCCAGAATTTGGGACAAACTCCTATGTGGCACAATCCTAAAGGTGCAACTTTTGAGAGAGGGGGAAAAAGCACCTCTAGGATTGTACCACATGGGAGTTTGTCCCAAATTCTGGCCAAAAAGTTTGTCCAAGTAGAAGGGTTGTATTTAGTCAGCTAAAGGATGGCTATTAGCAAGTGTGGATGCAGGAAGTTTTCCTAGGAGGGGCCATTATGTAAAACAGAAAAATCTTGTAGGGGCCTAAAAGGATTTTATACAATTTTTTGGGGCCAGGGCCACCACAGCCCACTAGTGGTTGTTAGGATTATTCTAAATAACAATGACATTATTTCATCATCCAAATAACCAGATTTGGAGTACTCCATTATTTTGCAGAACATCCATAGGAGAAAATTCCCCATGTTACCTAATATTGAGTCAGCTAAATAATGGTTATTTTTAAAAAGTGGCCCACATGGATAAATGGCAATAGAAGCATATGGGAGTGATGAGGTATAGATGAGAGAGAGAGAGAGAGAGAGTGCAACTAAAAGAATATTATGCTATTCAAATAATTCAAGCCTATTCATTCTAATCAAATTTTCTATGATTAAATCCAATAATAAATTATGTTTGGGTGAGTGTGGAATTAAGGCTTTATTCACATGTGCAAGTGTAGAGGGATCAGAGTGGTCACAGGAAGGTCCCACATTAACAATTGAAAGGGCAGCACAAAAAATGATTTTTTTTTTCTAATCAGTTGGATAAATCCAACTAAGGACATGAGGATTATTTTTAAGATAGCGATTAAAGGCGAGCCCATTATATGAATCAATATATAAAAAGGGAGCGCAACAAAACGTCAAGGCAGTTTTCGACAACAAAAAAAAAAAGAAAAAAAAAAGCCATCTTAGTGGAGCCCACTAGTGTGCATAAAAATCATTGAAGGCATCAGATGGAAAGATTTGGATAGAACCGATTTATGTGTAAATTTTCGACAACATTAGATCCCAACCCTCTCGATTTATGGCTTTAAAGTTTAATAGTTTTAGAGATATCACTTTCTTAAGATTCCAATCTAACTGTGAGTAAAAGTTGACCGAGTGCTAAATTAGGACAATGATCAATTCATAGAGCTAATGTATGTGAAAGGATTGGATTGACACAATGTGGATCCCATGTGCTAAAACTTAAGAGCAAAAAATGGGGTGTTTTCAAGAAGTGGTAAAATGGACTTTTGTTTTGAGGCTATGCACTTGTTAAGCTTTAATAGCATCATGAAAATGGGTAGTGCTTTTGGTTATTGGGCTAGTGGATCATGTCAATGAAAAGGAAAGCCCTAGGTTGGTTTTTGGGTCCACATTTGGATGCTAGCATGAGCAAGGCTGTGGATGAGTCGAGTATCTCACAGCAGGGCAAGGAGTAATTTCTAACATGGCATCAGTGTCGGTCTTACATAAGCGAAGGCCTGTAAAGACTTGGCACTAGATTTTCTTTTTTTTTTTTAAAGAGAGGATATTTCAGACAGCGAAACAATAACACGCTAGCTCGGTTTTAGCTTTTCCAAATGGGAAAGGAATCTCATATCCCACAGAATATAATTATTTACATTCCCAAGGGCCCAACAACAATCTGGGCATTGACCTTTACATTTTTGTTTAGGAAAAAAACTCAACAAGGATCACCCGTTCTCATAAATAAGTAGAAAAACAACTTAACTAAAAGTCTAGGGTTCGTTTTCCAAAAAAAAATATGCCAGGGTTGATTTGTGCTACTGCTAAAAGAGGAATCCGCGGTAGAGAGAAAAACTGTCTTAATTTTCTATTCAATCATACTTTCGATCATTTGGTGCAACATATTTTTCTCACTGGAAAGAAAAAAAATGAACTGAATTTTTTTATAGAGAGGATTCTCATTTCCTATGTGAGAGGTAAGAATGTAGAATTCCTTTTTACTATGGAAATAGAATTCTGTTGATAGCGGAATTCTCTTGCTGCACAAATGCGTAATTACAACAACAAAAACCCATTGAGCAACATTGTGAATTGGTCCATTTAAATTTATTGAAATAAAGTTGAACAACTCAATGATTTTATTTATTTTTTTTTTTTGGTAAAAGAACTTGATGATGTTGAAGATGATGGAAGATAAAGCCCAAAAAGGAAAAAAAATAGCAGTAACTGATAGCTTCCATCAGCTAGGTCAGATTCTGAGTTTTGGTTCACCCACAGTTACATGGGCCAAGAACCTAGTTCTCACAGTTACATGGGCCAAGAACCGAACAACTTGCCTCAGTTAAGTTCTAGCCTTTTACAAATGTGAAAGGAATCTCATATATATCCCACAGTATAGTGTTATTTATATTGCCAACGACCCAACAGGGATTGACTTTTGAGAGGAGTCATATGAACACAGGCAATGACAAATACTTGCTGATCCATGAGTAACACCTCCCTCAACTAATAACTCTCTGGTAATTAAAAAAACAATTATATGTAAGATAAGGTTAGTTTAATCCCTAGGTATAAAATTCCCACTACGGAAATACAAAATAAACAAAGCTTCTCTTTCCAGTACAAATGAAACAAGACGAGAGGATATTTAATTTTCAGCATATTTATATGGGATATTCCCACACACCTGGCTGGATACTTCTAATTAAAGGAGAAAAAAAAATCAATAGTTGTCAAGAACAAATTAAATTAGAATTGATTACATAGGAAACTTGGATAGTTGGATTTCAATTTACAGCTTATAATTCGTGGATAGTTGATTATAAAATTCAATGCCAACTAATGCACCCTCCTTAGAATGAAAAAAAAAAACAAAAACAAAAACAAAAAAAAAAAAAAAAAAAACAACAACTAAGATAAGATTTTATACAGTTGGCATGACTTGATAGGATGAAACAGTATTTTCATGTTTCAGCGAAACAGTGGTTTCGGACGCTTCATTCAGAATCTGAATCCCCTGTTTTGCTGAAATAGGGAGATACTGTTTGATCCTATAAGATCAAGCTAACTTTATAAATTCTCATACCAACTAATGCACCCTCCTTGAAATGAAACAAGAAAAAAAAAGATTTTATATAGTTTGCATGATTTGATAGGATGAAACAGTATCTCCAAGTTTGAGAGAAACAGGGGATTCAGACTCTTCATTCAGAGTCCAGATCCATCATTTTGATGAAAAAGGGAGATACCGTTTCATCCTATCAAATCATGCGAACTATATTAAATCTCATGCCAACTAATGCACCCTCCTTTGAATGAAAAAAAAAAAAAAAAAAAAAGAAAAAGAAAAGAAAAGATTTTATACAGTTGGCGCTATTTGATACGATGAAACAGTATCTCCCTGTGATTCGGACATGCCAACTAATGCACCCTCCTTGGGATGGAAAAAACAAAAAAGATTTTATACAGTTGGCATGATTTAATAGGATGAAATAGTATCTCCATACTTCAGCGAAACAGGGGATCCAGACTCATTTACCTAATGTCATGTCTAGTTTTCTAGGGTTAGGATAGAATATTTTGTTCTTGCCTATTTTTATAAAAGGAATGTTCATGTGCATCCATCCTTTACAATAGGGTATAAGACACTTGCAAGATAGGAAATATTCATGTGCAGAAGAGGGGAATGTTAGAATTATTAGGCTTAAGTGTGGCCCAATGACCACAAACCCATGTTGGTCCCCCACTTTAGAAGACCAACTAACATAAAGACTCTTATTTGGTGTTTATGAAAAGTTGCTAACCTAATTAAGTTTCCTATGCTAAGAGGAATTTAAATTCTAATTAGATTTGGATTCCATGATGGGAAGGGAGTTGTCTTGAAAAACATATTATATATATCAAAGCAAAGGAAGAGGTGAGCTGTGAGGGGTGCCACCTTAGCACCCAATTATTCTCCTTTAAGAAAAATCACTTAAAAAATAGTGAGGAGTCTTTGCCTTTCAAGTGGGGCCTTGTTCGGTGCCTCTCTCAATCTCCTAAAATCTCTTTCCATCATCAAAGCCTAAAAACTCTCTCTCGAGATAAGAGATCTGCATCCCCTAAAATCTCTCTCCTTATTCTAAGCACTTGCATCCCCTAAAATCTAAATAGCAACAACGAGTACAGGTGCACCCCTTATATTGTGAAAGATTGAGAAAGGGAAAATAATATCACGTGCTTAGCCCGGGCCCAATAACTTCTCCACTTTAAGAAAAACGTATAATGAAAGATAAAATATATGTGCAACAATGGCTTCTCCATGGAAAGTGCCCGGGCCCAATAACTTGAGTGACAGAAGTTATATGTACATCTATGGCTATAAAAATGTAATTCAACAAGAAATATAAAAATCTCTTTGCACAATTCATGTGTAAAGAGATTATATGTTATTCATAGGACCCGGGCCCAATAACTTCTCCACTTTACATTTTGTAAGATTCTTTATATTGTCATCTCATTATGTCGTAGAGTTTGGCAACTCACTAGCAAAAACAAGGAACTGTAAATTGAGTAGCAGAAGGGACCCAACAATATTGAAATTAAATCTCCTTTCTAATACTTCCTAAAATCGCTCATCCTACACTTGACCCCATAATAGAACAGCAATATGTATGGGGTCAATCATGGTTTAAGAAAACCTGACCCCCAATAAAAACGGGTCAGTTAAGGTCAGCCCACACAACCACCTGACCTATTTAAATGAGTTGGTTTCAGGCCCACCTGCATACATAAACCCATTTAGACAATTTGGTGGTTTAACAGTTTGGTACTTTTCCATTCATTTTCTATTTGTTTTGTTTTATAAATTCTATTTTCAGGGCACATGCACATATTTCTTTTTCCTTGAAGTAGGCTCATGAATTGCTGGGTCCTTCCTGCTACTCAATTTACAGTTCAACTTAAGTTGAGAACCTGACCCCCAATAAAAACGGGTCAATTAAGGTCAGCCCACACAACCACCTGACCTATTTAAATAGGTTGGTTTAGGGCCCACCTGCATACATAAACACATTTAAACAATTTGGTGGTTTACCAGTTTGGTACTTTTTCCCTTCATTTTCTATTTGTTTTGTTTTATAAAGTCCAATCTTCATAGGGTGTGCACAGGGGCAGGCCCAACTGGAGCCTGACATGAGCCCAGTCCAAATAGTGATTGTGGTTGTAGAGTAAACCAGGCTTTATCCTCTTGCCCTACCACTCTAATAGGCCAGGCTTCGTTCTATGTATGCTTAAAATGCTTAACCCAGCCTAACATAGTTGGCACAAAAGCCCTTGTACGATTGTAGATTTTGTAAATTGGTTGGATCTTGACTGGATCTGCTTTATGTTTTGGCATAATAGCTAAATAGGCCAAAGTGCAGTGACCCATGATGATCCCCACAAAAATTTACCTACATAAAATAGAGGTGAAACTTGGATGGATCCAATACTAACCGACCTGGAGTTGCACCCCTGGTGTCATCCAAGTCAACCAGGGATCTCCATATTGTTGGAACCAATTCGTAATAATACGTTGTCTAAAGAATGGGATGAGGCTAAGATGATGAATTGATGATGATGATGACGATGATGCATTGTTTAGTTAGGGATGGTTTTGGGAAAGGATTAGTTAAATGTACACTGGTAATGTATAAGATAAATGAATAAACGATACAGTAGTACATTCTCCAACAAAACTCCCATATAATATACCTGTAACAGGAGGGAATTTGAATAGCACATACAGAAACATGCATTTTTTCACACAAATTTTGTTTGGACTTAAGAATGAAAATTTGATGTTTTGAGTTTTGCAAAGCCACACGGGAACAGTATTTCAGAAAATGTTATATATGTAGATAAGGAGGAGCTCACTTTCTATTGTAATTACCTATTTCTTTTTTATTCTTTTTTAAGCTTTTTTTAAGATTTTTCTTGGGTTTGATGTTGAATTTATTTTTTGAAATGTTGTTATGGTTTAGTGGGAATTTATCTCTCATAGGAGCATCTCCCATTATTTATTATTCACCTTTATGTTTGAAGCAGAATTCATTATTTATTATTTTGCATAAACATACTTATTTCATTAACTTTTAGTTTATAGATTCTTTCATATTACATTATTATGGTATGACAATTATGTGCAACTATACTTGTGCACCAGTGTCTATATAATACTCTCTATTTCAATTAAATAATATCTTTTCTCTTACCTTAATTCTAAATATATTCTCATTTTTGGGCCCGGGCTGAGCACGGGCTTGCTAGTGTGTGTGTGTGTGTGTGTGTGTGTATGGTTTAGGGGTTAGGGCTCCTCTGCACACTAATACATTCATTGCCCCATCAATATCATGTATAAAGGTCGTAGTGGAGGAATGTAGTAAATCCCTCATCAAAGGTAGCGGTTCAGCGAATGCATGATTAATTTCAAGATTCATGTTTTGTTATTCAAACCAATCTTATATTTATGAAGATCCAATTTAAATTATGTTCATCCTATATGTTTTTTCTTCTCCGGGTTGTCGATTGTCCTGGATTGTTTTAGACTTGATGTGAGACCATATGGCCAGTGGCGGATATTACCGCTACCCAATCTAATCCAGAAATACCAAGCCCACATATAATGATTGATTGACCCACACCAACAATGAGCAGAGATTCAATTCGTTTTGAGGAGGATCTTACCGTGAGCATGAGTGCATTGTACACAAAATTTTGAGACCATGTCAGACTAGTATGTGCTCCTTTGTAATCTACTGCCTCTTGTAATGATTTTTGCTCATGAAGCTAGGTCTTGATCCAAAGTTAAAGTTTTGACCTAGTTGCATCTAATGGTAAGGTTGGATCATTCATTAATCAGTGATTAGTTAATTAGGGCATAATTAAATAGTAATTATTTTGGCATATGTGGGACCCTTCCGTTGACAATAATTGATCCGATCATTAACAAAATAAGCCAATTTCATTTCCAACTTATATTTAGAATCATAATATGCCTCAATTTTTTTGAATCAATGGATGAATTAAAGAGAATTTATGGTATATTGGTTTCATCATATGTTGGTTTCATTGATTATATTTAGAATCAAAGGCCTTATCATGGTTCATTTGAACCTATGATCCTAATCTTTATATGTGTAGTGTGATCTAATTAAGTTACATATGTCAAAGGATGTCAAATTAAGGCAATTGAATTGTAATGAAGCCCAATTAAAGTTACCATTGCACATTATAATGATGGGCCATAACAGTTTATGAACCTAAGGATATTAAAATAATACACTTGACAATCATATTAGTGACAATGTAGATCACACCTGGTGTCACTACATTTATCAAATTAAATTCCAGAATTCGATTGACTATGTAGCTGCCAAAGTGGCCACGTCATGATAAATTGTGGATTTTTAAATTGAATTAAAGTCATTGCTACAGTTAATTGTAGAATGAATAGTAACATCAGGGTTGCAGGATCCATTTAAGAGATCGACGATCGGCGCATAGGTACGATCATCTTTCAATCACTTGGAGACTGGGATAAGGTATCATTATGCGTACTTGCGAATAAGAGACGTTAGAACTTTTCTAAATAAATTATTTAGTATATGTGGTTCAAATATACATTATACTTTGGCTAAACTACTACTTTCTACATTTGTTTGGTATATATGGGGTGAAAGAAAAGGCCGTATTTTTATATTGCAATCTAAATCAGCTATTATTGTAGTGCATAGTATTATTCACACAATTTGGAGTCCATTTATCTATCTTGGCAAAATTTTGCTAGAAGAGATTTCTAGCTACTGGAATATGCCTCTCTCCATTAGTGGCTGGTCGGCTGCTGTGAGACCAGGGTGGAGGTTTTCTGTTTGTTTAGTCAAAATGAGATTGTTGGGATTTTGTGGAGTGATGTTCACCAACTAGTGACTGGAGGTATTGGATCAGTGGTGGATTATTATTCAAGACTACCCTTAGGTTATTTTTATTGCCGGTAATGCTTATGTGCTTGTTTATGATAGCACTGATCTACTGATGATGATACTTTTAGGCCTTGTACATCATACATATCTTTTAACTGTAATTATGGAACGATATTGACGATGATAGCCTCCTTTACTTATATGACATTTTGTGTCCAACATCTGATAGATTGTGTTATTCATATCTCTTTTATTGTTCATACACTACACTTCACACCATTTTCCATTGCACTCTGATTTCCTTATTCACTATATTGAGGTACTAATCATACAGGTATAGTTGTGTGACAATATCTCCACACGATTTCTTGTATTGAATTGGTTCCTCAAGATGATTTCCTTGAGGACATGAAGTATATTTATAATAGATTTTACAATTGGTACAGATGTGAGAATATCAATTACAATCCTTTGATTGAGCTGTTACAATAAATCAATGACTGTATATGCTATTTATAAGATAACAATATCCCTTAAACTAAGGAATTGATGGACTGGCTTGCTGGACTAATTGGGACCGTATCTCTATGGCCTTATCATGCCCCCTCAAACGCAGCGGAGCAGATGCAACGGTAAGTTTGGACCTCAGTAGTTGAAATCTTGAAGATGATAATCCCTTTGTGAGAATTTCAGCCAGCTGGTCTTTAGTTGAAATGTACCGGACTTAAAGATCCTTTTTAGCTACTTTATCTCTGACAAAGTGAAAGTCTACTTCCACATGTTTGGTGCGAGCATGAAAGATAGGGTTAGCACTTAGATAAGTAGCACCTACATTGTCACTCCAAAGGATCGGTGGAGCTAATAAGTATAGCCCAAGTTCACCAAATAAGGATTGTAGCCAAGTTAATTCAACAGCAGTATTGGTTAAGGCACGATATTCACTTTCAGTACTTGATCGTGCAACTGTCTGTTGTTTCTTAGATTGCCAAGAAATTAAATTTGGCCCAAAAAACATCAGATACCCTCCTTGAGACTTTCTGTCATCAGGCCATCCAGCTCAGTCTGCATCAGAGAAAGCCGATAATTGTGATGAGTTGGAGCTGGGTATTTGGATGCCATAAGATAATGTGTGTTTGAGATAGCGAAGGATTCTCTTGACCATGCTCCAATGTTCATCAGTGGGGTTTTGCATGAATTGGGAAGCCTTATTGATTGCAAAGGAAATGTCTGGCCTTGTAATTGTAGCATATTGTAGTGCACCAACTGTTTGTCTATACAAGGTTGGGTTGTCCATAAAGGTCCCACTTAGTATAGATAATTTGCTATTTGATGAAATTGGTGTAGTAATAGGTTTGGCACCATCCATCTTAGTACGTTGCAACAAGTCCAGAATATATTTTTGTTGACTAAGATGTAAGCCGTTTTTATAAGGAAGAACTTCCACCCCCAAGAAATAATGCAATGATCCTAGATCTTTTATGGCGAATTCTTGTCCAAGATGGGTCAGTAGACCAGAGAGAGAGCTTGGAGTGTTGCCTGTTATGATGATATCATCAACATAAACCAGTAGGTAAATTACCACTCTGTTTTGTTTGCAGATGAACAGTGATGTGTCTGTTTTTGAAGCAACGAAGCCCAATTCCTGAAGGAAGAAACTTAGCCTTTGCAACCAAGCTCGTGGAACTTGTTTAAGTCCATAAAGAGACTTTTTTAGCAAACAAACATGATGAGGATGACGTTCATCAATGAACCCAGGTGGTTGTGCCATAAATATTTCTTCATGTAGATGGCCATGAAGAAAGGCATTCTGGACGTCTATTTGCCGTAGAGGCCATTTCTTCGAAACAGCAGTGGAAATGATTGTACGAATTTTAGTTGGTTTCACCACTAGACTGAAGGTCTATGTATAGTCAATACCTTCTTGTTGACTATAGCCTTTAGCTACTAAGCGTGCTTTGTAGCATTCCACTGTTCCATTTGCATGCCACTTAATTTTAAAGATCCATTTGCAACCCACTACTTTCCGATTAATAGGAAGTGATGTGAGAACCCACGTGCCATTACGGATTAGAGCATTAAATTCTGATGCCATAGCATTTCTCCAATGAGAGTGTTGGACTGCCTGTGTGAAGCATGTAGGCTCATCATCCACAAGTCCTGTAACTGTAGCTGCCTCAATTGGATACTGGCTTGCCAACAAAATTTTTGGCTGTCGAATTCCATCCTTAAGTCTAGTAACCATTGAATGGGTATTAGTATGTGGGGCCACTAATTTTGATGAAATAGCTTTAGGTGGTGGTACAGGGGCTAGCAGTCCAAAGGATGCTAATTGAGGTGAATTGAGCGATGATGTCGATGGAGTAGGGGCTGGCTGTGATTTGGAGTTTATTGCACTTGCATTTGGCTGATGAATACTAGGTGGCACTGATGGAACATGTTGGATAGATGGAGAATTGTTATGTGGTGTAGAACTTGTGGCAGCAACTTGTGGTATGATGTTTGCTTTTTGAATGTTTTGATGCCATGTGGATGGACCAGAGGACTGATACTTAGTGAGCAAAGGAGGAACTGATGTGGGGCACAACAATGGAGAGTTGGACAGTGTTGTGTTATGTTGAGATTTTGATTTAAAGGGAAACAAATCTTCATCAAATATTACATGTCTACTAATGACCATCTTGTTATTGATCAAATTGAGACACTTATAGCCTTTATGTTTAGAACTATCCCCTAAGAAGATACATTGAGTGGACCTATATTGCAGTTTGTGAGTATTGTAGGGCCTGAGTAGCAGGTAACAAGCACAACCAAAGACTTTAAGTAGGTTATAGTCTGGTGAAATTCCAACCAATTTTTCCAGAGGTGTTATATTGGCCAAAGTTGGGATTGGTAATCTGTTGATGAGATAGACTGCCACATCAAAGGCATGATGCCAATAGTGAAGAGGAACTTGGCCATGAGCCATCAGGGCAAGGCCTGTTTCGACGATATGTCGGTGTTTCCTCTCCGCAGCTCCATTCTGCTCATGAGTGTGCGGATAGGAAATTCAATGTGCAACACCACAAGATGTCAAAAATGGAGATAGAGAGTGATATTCTCCTCCCCAATCAGATTGTATTTGTTTTATTTTATGGCCAAATAAATTTTCTACTAACATTTTGAATTGCTTAAAAATAGGCAAAACATCAGATTTATTGATCATTGGAAATATCTAAGTGAATTTTGTGAAATCATCAAGAAAATGCACATAATAGCGATGGCCATCACTAGAAAGAACTGGTGAAGGTCCCCAAACATCAGAGTAAAGAAGTTCTAAAGGAGCGTTACTAGAATGTTGAGACTTGGAAAATGGTAACTTATGAGACTTCCCAAGTCGACAAGCTTCACAAACACCAAGCACTTTATTGGAAAGTAAAAGTAAAGCATATTTATTAAGCACTAAATGGACGGTGCGAAGAGCAGGATGGCCCAATTGATTGTGCCACTGAGAAATCGATGCCTTTTCACCTAGAAGCGCCATTTTATTTTTGGCACCCAATGTCTGAGGGGTGAAGTGATAGAGTCCTTGGCTAGCTGGTCCTTGAAGGAGGGTCTTCCCCAAAACCTGGTCCTTTATGAAAAAAGAGTCAGGATGGAATTCAAGAAATACATTATTAACTCGAGTGAGTTTATTGACAGAAAGTAAGTTTTTTGTAATGGACAGAACATGCAAGATGTCATGAAGATGTAAAGAGTGAGAAGGGGTATGAATAATGGAATGACTAACATGTTGAATAGGCAAACCTGCACCATTGCCGACCTTCATTGCATCATTGCCATTGTAATCAGTGTGTATGGAGAGATTTGCTAGGTCAGGGGTGATGTGGTTAGTGGCCCCAGAGTCTGGATACCAGAGATCAGACGAATAGGACTGAGCTGCATATTGAGCATTTGGAGGCACAGTATTAGGTGCAAAGGCGTGGTTGAAGCATTGATAACATTAAAGAGCAGTGTGCCCAATACGATTACAGACCTTCCAAGTGGGTCTGTTTGAGGAGGAGCCAAACTGTTCACTGGTTTGGGGACGATTGTTAGGTTGTCCACGACCTCGTCCCCCATTTTGAAATCATCCACAGCCTCTTCCACGAGAGTCGCTTTTACCTCTATTAGATGGGGTAGATCCTTTGGTGGCAACATTTGCAGCAAGGTTTTAAATATCCACATTTGCTCCATTGACACGAATTTCTTCATTGAGAAGAAGACCATGTAAGTCAGAGATACGAGGTTGATTATCACATGTGGTGATGGAAGTGAAAAGGGACCATATTCAGACCCCAAACCACCAAGGATATAGAGTATCAGATCATCCTCATCTACAGGCTTAGATGCCATTGCAAGCTGATCAGCAATGGATTTGGCTTTCAGAAAAAAAAAATCAGACATGGTGTCTAGACCCTTCTTAAGTTGATGTAGTTGCAGGCGAAGTTGCATGATGCTAGCCTTGGAGGTGGATGCATAGGTGGCAGCCAAGTGATGCCAAACTTCATAGGAGGTGGAGAGCCCAACCACTTGAGCATGAACTCCTTCTGTTAGAGAAGACAGAAGCCAGTTCAGCAGTAGTTGGTCTTGTCGAGACCAAGAGAGATATTATAGATTAAGGACTAGTTCCACAGAGGTGTCTACTACTCCATCAGATGATTCATGAACATCAGTCGATATAAATAAGGGAGGGCAGGGCTTCGTACCATCAATAAAACCCAGGAGATCATGCCCTTTGAGAAGAGGCAAAAACTGTGATCTCCATAGTAGGTAATTGGTTGGAGATAGTTTGATTGGCAAGAAGTGATGAATATTGGAAGAGAGAGGTTGCTGTGAATCTGCCATGGCTAAGCAAAGAAGAAGAGATTGCAAGTGAAAAAAAAATATGTAGAGCTGTATGAGCAAGGAAATGTTTGTAGGATCCTTTCTACTCTGATACCATGTGACAATATCTCCACACGATTTCTTGTATTGAATTGGTTCCTCAAGATGATTTCCTTGAGGACATGAAGTATATTTATAATAGATTTTACAATTGGTACAGATGTGAGAATATCAATTACAATCCTTTGATTGCGCTATTACAATAAATCAATGACTGTATATGCTATTTATAAGATAACAATATCCCTTAAACTAAGGAATTGATGGGCTGGCATACTGGACTAACTGGGACCGTACCTCTATGGCCTTATCAAGTTGGGATCAGGTATGACCTTATTTCTTATATGTTACTTATAATGTATTGTGTTCTAAACATGTTTACTTGCCTGGCTCTATAAGCCCGACCCAATGCTTGGTGCTTTTAGATATCTTTCCACTTTCCCTATTTGGTTGTTTGCTTGGCGGTTGTCCATTGCCGCAGGGTTGAGAGTGATGCAGTTGGTTCATAGAGAGGACTCTATCACTTAGAGTTTGTTACTTCCTTTTTTTTATTTGTAAATGACCGTGTTGGCCTATAATTTTACTTAGTTTAATTTTGGAAAGTACTTTTGTAATCCTTTAAGTGAAACTAAATTGAAGCGCATTGCTCATTTACTTTCTCATATGAGATTTATATTTATCTATTTTATTGGATTTCTTGATCCTCTTTTAGTTCTTTCTCCTAACGTCCAGGGATTCATGGCGGTCGGGTCTTCGGGCGTTACACTGCAGCTTATTTTAGCTTATCCCATCTTCCATGTGTTTGTTTCGCTTTTGAATTTTTGCAGACATTGTTTGCCTTTGAATTATTGTAGACACTGTCTACTTTTTAATTATTGTAAATAATGTTTGTCCAGATGTAACCCAATGCTTGATTTATAGACCTTTTCAGTTCAATGAAGATCGTCAAAAAGTTTTTGTGCATTTTACGAGTTCTTGCAAGCTCACAGTTCTCTCTCTTGGGCGGGGTGTGGGTGTGTGTGCATAATGCCCCATTAATTAGTCTCGTGAATTTCTTCAGAAGAAGTCTTAATAGAAACTGGACTCTTAGGATAGTGATGTGCTAATGTTTAGGATGGTATGAGTAGGGATGCATATGGTTGGATTTGAGGTGTAACCATGGTGTTTTAGGACCAGATCTGGATCCAATTCTGACATGAAAATTATTTTTTTCCGACTTAAGCTTTAGCTGTTTTGGGGCCAAACTTGGATGTTTAATTCTGGTCCATTTAGTATTTGATCAGGGCTTGAACTAAGTGATAAAAGCCCAAAGCTCGGCCTAACCCTGGTAATGAGTACTTGTGACTGTGTGTTTTATTCAAATAATAGAGGTAGAAAGCCTGGTTTGGCCCTCCCGGGCGGCCCAATTGATGGGTAGGCTTGAATATGGCTTGAATCCATCCGTTAAGCCCTCTTCTAAGTCTAGATCAAGGTCTAGGCTGCTGGGGTCTGGATCTTCATCTTTCCCTTCATTCGACTTGGACTCCCGTGTTGAACCCTCCCCGTTTACATCCTAAATTCTGGAATGACTTTTGCCACCAATCAATATAATGGTTGGATGATTACCATTGTCCTATAGTGGTTTCTCTTCAAGAACATGGAGGGAAGCAATATGCACATGCAAAGGTTGATCTATAAATCGACTCTGCGATTACTCGGAAGTTTCGACCGGTTAAAAACCGAGTCCGGGTCTTTATTTAGGCTCCAATAAGTAAATGGGTCCGAGTTTGGTTCCATCTTTGTTTGGACTCGTGGACCCGTGACTCGACGTATTACCTGAAATTTTGAAAATCTCTCCTAAAAATTATAATTTCTAATATCATTCTCTACCTAAATTCGGACTCAAATCCGGACCCGTCCCATATATGGTTCTGGTTATGGAGCCAAGAAAGCGATTTCGAAATGGTTCCAAGTTCGGATCCAGTTCCACCTTTTATTTAATGGTTCCGGTTCCTAGTCCACCATGGACCTAGACCGGAACGAACTCGTTTACAACCCTAGCTATTTGTTTTGAAGGATACCAAAAAATTTATGTTAGGCGGAATGTTGGTTCCAACAAGATTCATAGATGTTCAACGACCCCTCGACATTTTTGGAGAATTTTATAAGCCAAAACTAATAATCCACAAAGATTAGTTTTTAAAATCTCACTAATCAAATAAGAAATTCCAAACGGAGAGGGGCGGGAACTTAAGGTTGTCAATAACTCCTAACATTTGGAATTTCCAAACAAACATCGATACCTATTTGGATCGTATGGCATGTTAACATTGCATTTCATCTTATTTCCTTATACTCTTAGGTATTATGGTGTGATTCTAAAAAAAGTATATACAAGATTTTATTTTTTTTACTAATTTGTCCCAGTGGCAAGGAGAGGAAAGGGTAACCCACTCTGCCATGGATCGATCCCTGGCAGGGTGCTATGGGAGCGATAGCAACTCCCATTATTCCCTATACAAGTTATTCATCCACCAATAATTTCAATGGTACCGGAGCCATGGCCAACTCTCACTTTCAGAATAACCAACATACAAATCTTGTTCCCTAATTTCCATCTTCACTACTTAAATTTTTTTTTTATCTAAAATAAATCTTACCTCCATATATCAAGTACAAATTACTTCACTCATCTGTACAAAATTGAGCCTCATGAAGGGTAGAATGAGAAGATTTTCCTTCGGGAGCTACTCATCACCATCAGCATCAAAAACTTCTAAAATCATTAGTTGTAAATTACAAGAAGATACAAAGTTTTTAAATCCCTAATACAAAGAACCTTGATATAATCTTTAAAATCTACACACATGACAACAAATTTTGATCATTAAATTCCTTTCATCATCAGGACTTCTGCTAATTTCCTGTACTTTCTTTAAATGATTATAGAGGTGAGAGATGCCACACATGGAGCAGTACCCGGGTAATATATTGTGATAACCAGGCATAAAACAATTTCCCTCTTCACATACACTGTCTTTTCCTAGGATCTCTTCTGTCAGCCAGCAGTGCTACCCCACAATCATGACCCCCTGACAAACAACGAGATAATACCAAGAAGAGAGCCTTCCACATTTCATTTTCATAGGCATATCCACTGACATATTCCTCTCCCACATAGTGCTTTACTTCTTATAAATAAACAACGCATCTCCAACGTGTTCTTGCATGGACATTTAATTTCCTCAGTACACCAAGAACACATGCAAATGGAAGAGAACAAGGAAGAAGGGATGAAAAGCAAGGTCACCTACAGGCCCATCTCATTCTTTAAGCTTATGAGCTATGCAGACACGTTGGATTGGGTCCTCATGGGTCTGGGAACCTTGGGTGCCATTGTCCATGGCATGGCACAACCCATTGGATATCTCCTGCTGGGAAAGGCACTAGATGCATTTGGGAGCAACCTCCAAGATAAACATGCCATGGTTCAAGCCATTTACAAGGTAGGATGTAGTCCCAAGATGGAGAAAAGCAGCTTGGTTTGAAGTTTGAGCTGTTCTAATGTTGTTGCTGTTCTATGATCTTATTTAGGTTGTTCCCTTCGTGTGGTACATGGCTCTTGCTACACTCCCTGCTGGTGTATTGGGTAGGTTCTCATTTTATTATCAGCTCTCTCTCTCTCTCTCTCTCTCTCTCTCTCACACACACACACACACACACTTTGTGATCAGTTTTATTCACTGTGAAATTTATTAGGTTTGATCATCTGTAACTCGTGGACCATTTATAATGTCAATATTGTTATGTACATTGGCACATGCGCACTGTGGGCAACATTGATTGGGGCCGTCCATCCAGTTAATGGGCCACCATCCCAAATGAACGTCAATGTTCAATTCACCATTGAACCTTCAGTTCGAGTGATATGCATGTCTGAATTCCTACTCAAAATCTTTATATCAGTCTCCTCACTCTTATTCTTAGTAACATTGCATGTATTATTTTTTATGTTTTTCCTTTTTTATGGATCAGCTGTTACATCAGGGTGCTGATTTTACAGTTGATTTTATACAGTCGAGATTGTAAGATTGGTATGATACATTCAGGTCAAACTATACATCATGGGGTCTGATTTTTCATCATGACCAACCTTGGATCAAACTGTACCCACTGATAGGCGATGGCTTGCATATCACCCATGTACATAGTGATCATCGTTGGATTTATATGATCACGCATGCTGCATAATCATGCTCCATGGCATCAATTCCACAATGAATATCACCCATACTTCTGCTCATTTAGGGGTGTTCATGGGCCGGGCTAACTCATATCCAGACCTGGCCCAAATTTAGAAACACAGGCCCAGGCCTGCCCCATGCCCAATACAGGCCGTAAAATTCAGGCCCAAGGCCTTCCATTTAATCAATCGGGCTGGGCCAAACCGGGCTTTTTATCACTTTTGTGAGCATTTGAGCAATTGTTTGGATTGATTAAATTAAACTATATGCATTCCTCACATGGGCCAGGCTTTGGGCTTTCTATCACTTGATTCAAGCCCAGCTCGAGTCCTAATTACATATCCAAGCCCGGCCTAAAGTGGGTTGGGCCCGGATCGGCTCGGGCTGGCCTGGCCCATGAGCACCCCTAGCCTCATTTTCTACTGTGGCTGGAAGATGATTTTCAATGATTTGATGGCTTCACTCAATACCTTCAATTATATGGACTTTGCTTGAACATTATCTACTAGCATAATGCCCATGCGATGCATGTATTTAGTTTGATTGAAAATTTAATAATAAATTAAAATAGATATTCAAATAAATTTTAATTCAAAAAATACTTGAATGATAAACTCATTTGTGTAATGATTAGAATATAAATTCGTATTAGAATATAATTAATTAAAAGAATTTCATATATAGTGTTTCACTAACCATCATCATCATCAAAGTCTTATCCCAATTATATTGGGGTCGGCTACACGAATTCTGTTTCTCCATTCCAATCATCAACAAAGCCTTATCCCATATATATCACTTCACTGATATGTGAATAAATATCTAAAAATTAATTTGCAATTCTTCCGGCTTCAACTAACTGCATCTCTAGTTAAGTGTCCATAGAAATTTGGGTTTTTTTAGTTTGGATTTTTTTTTAAGTGATTTAGTTAAGTGCTCACTTGTAGACTGTACATAGTCTACTTGAATGAGAAAATGACTCCTAAATCATCCAAAGTCCTTTGATGACAATCAAATCAAATCTTAAGGTGGGCCACTTGAATAACATAATCCTTATGGGATCATGTAAATAATGGAGTAGACTCTTTTAAATAATAGTGGACCCATATGATACTTATTAGATCCAACCAATCTATCTTCGCATGAGATCCATTGATGAAATATGTGAAGAGTCGATCGGTTCTATGGAAGGGTGGAAGAGTCGCATATGATGGGTCCCATATATATAGAAACAAAGGATGTGTTTGTTAATGGGGTTGATATAGCGAATCTGATTTAGGTAAAGGTAAGATGAGCATGATATTCATTTAGTTGGTCTAACGCATCTAACCTTAGATAATAAATAATAACTCTTTGCTCACGTGGATTAAGGAGAAGAGAGAGCCGACTTCTTTTTCCCCATAACTACAACTTTGGGGGATAAGAATAGTGTACTTGAGTGTATGTAATGAGAATCAGTCCTCATTTTATAAAAAAAAAAAAAGGTTTTCTTGTCTTATGAAGTTTTTCTTTTTTAAATGTTTAGTATTTTGTAAAATCTTAGAGCAATTGGAAATGAAAAGCTCATTAGATTCTGAAATAGTGCTTTAAATTTTCTGAAACCATGCAATATAGCTGTACTCTCATGGGCATGGCTTGTTTTGAATCTATTTTTCATTCAGATCATGATTGGAAGTATGGTGGAGAGAGTCTACATGTCCCGATCCATATCCCGATCCATGTTCCGATTCCATTCAACTTTTCAACTTTACAGTGTACTTACAATCGGTCCATCAGTGGGTCCTAAAATCGGGACATGTAGACTTTTTCTTTTCTACCCTTTTTATGTACTGATAATGATTGTAAGTAGTAAAAGTAGAGAGTACAAAAATGATCTTTTAACCCTTTTTCTCCCTTAATTTGTTCATAAAACAGAGGTAGGTTGCTGGATGTATGCAAGTGAAAGACAATTAGCACGTCTGCGGTTGGCATTTCTCAAAGCAGTCTTAAATCAGGAGATTGGGGCCTTTGACACGGATTTAAGTAGTGGGAAGATAATTGCTGGGATAACAAATCACATGAATCTGATTCAAGATGCTATTGGAGAGAAGGTATGGCAGGCATATCTTACATCTTAAAATGTTAATGCATGGTTTTGTGTTGATGCTATTCATATCAAGTAAAACATGTTGCCTATACTTAAAAAGAGGAGGTTTCTCTATATTCTCCAAGGTAGAGGGAAAAGGAAGAAAAAAAAGTTTGTTCAAATATTCTACATTTTGGCTTCATGTTTTAATTTATTTTTTTTTTGGGATCAAACCTGAATAAAGGACTCAAGCCTGAACTTTGCCATTTATAGCTATTTATGTTATGCAAGTGCTGGTCTTCATTGTATCTTGGAGGTGGCTTGCTGCACAACTGGCTGCTGCTATGGTTCAACTAAGTGGATGGCAAAAATCAACTTAGGAGTTCTGGATATGGAGAAAACTGTCCACAAAACAAAGTTAAACTGTGAAAAACTGTGAATGGTTTTTCTACACTTCCATTTTCTCCATCTTACCTCCTCAACAGATCTATCTTTCAGGGCTTGTTTGTTTCATGTAATTGAATTCCTAGCTTTAGGAGGTCCAAGATTTGTATTTCTGAAAGTGGTTAAAATTCAATGATTAAAGGTGAATATCCAAAAATGACACCGAAGAATATCGTCTTTAATGGAAAATAAATGAAGAGGGAATGGGAAATAAACATTAGCTATCACCCTACTAACTCAAATCCTATAAAAACTCAGCTTCCATTTACATCTCCGTCTTATATTATTCACCTCTCACCTCTTTATTAATCCTTTTTTAGAGCCCATTTGACCATCCCCGTGGATTCAATTCCATGCAAAAAATGGGCCCTTTAGGAAAGTGACTTGGAAGCAAATTTTGAACCTTAATTTCCATAATCTGTCTTTTTTATTTTTGGTAATTCAACATCAAGATATTATGGGCAGATGGCGTAAGGAAAGAATGTTATGTTGTAGCTAAGCTAAGAGACCAGAAGAATGGCTAAAGATGAAGGGTAAATCCATAAAAAAGTTGAAGTTAATATGAGAGTCATGACAGAGAACATCAAACAATGTGTTTTAAGCAAATTCAAAATTACTGGGGACTTTTTTCTGGTAAACAATGGAGAAGTTGTTATTTTTTGGCAACTTTGTAAAGAATCAAAGACAAACCTTGCAACATTTGAATTAACTCATGTTATCAACATACCATGAATGAAAAACTGCACACAACTTGAATTTAACAGTGTTTTCTTAATGACAGTTTGGTCATTTCCTGTCATGTTTCGCCGCATTCTTCATTGGAATCATCGTCGCCTTTGCATGTAGTTGGGAAGTGGCACTGCTTACAGTGCTAGTAGTGCCTTTAATCTCTGTAATTGGAGCTACTTACTCTAAGAAGATGAATGCCTTCTCTGGAATGAGGATGGTTTATTTATCAGAAGCTGCTTCCATGGTAGAGCAGGTGAGAACTTGTTGACAATCCTTGCACTCTTAACGTTATGCCTACTGATAATCCATGTTTCTCTAATTAATGGGGCACACATGAATGATATGAGCCTCTCAAAAGGTGACGAGAAATGATGTTGTCCAGTGGTCCAGTATTCAGGCCATCAGGACAATCCTAATATCTGCATCATGTTACTGTTGAATGTGGACTGTTGATCAACCTTTCTTGTAAACCCTCAAATCTTTTTCTCAATCCAACGGTCAAGATTGTCCAAAACACCAGATTTTTGGGCTCTCACATAGTGCTAATATTACAGAATGCCACATCCAAGCCACTGAATTGGTGGGGCCCACCAGAAGATCCTGTTAATCAAACTGGGATAATCGGGCGGGCCCCACATGTATACTGAATGCAGATTTTTGGTCCATCATTTTCCAATCATCCATTTGTTATGTGCACTGTGAGCAACTTGAAGAGTAGTCCAAAGTGAATCTTGGGCTGGGAGTGGGACGTCAACATGGATGGGCTCATAATAACATGGATGGGCCCACATTATGAACCACTTTGATCAACCACAAGCTTTCCACCTTGGCACTTGCAGCCACACAAAATCAGGGTGTAGAAGATTATCAAAGCTCTTGAGGACAAAATCTCTGACTAAATGATCTGGAAAACTGTAATGCAGACCATATCCCAAATAAGAACTGTCTTTGCATTTGTTGGTGAGAGTGTCGCACTGAAGTCCTTCTCTGCCAGCATGGAGAAACAATTCAATCTAACGAAGAAAGAAGCATTGATAAAGGGTGTGGGACTTGGTATGCTTCAAACTGTAACATTCTGTTTGTGGGCTCTGATCATATGGATTGGAGCATTTGTAGTCACCTCCAAGAGATCAAATGGAGGCGATACAATTGCTGCAGTAATGAGCATTCTCTTTGGAGCAATGTAATATCTCTAAACAACTCCTTAACCAACATTCATCAAATCAAACACTAGCTATTTCCACAAGACTCACCAAATTGCTCATGTAAAAAATCACAGATCACTTACATATGCTGCACCAGATCTGCAAGTCTTCAATCAGGCCAAGGCTGCAGGAACTGAAGTTTTTCAAGTTTTAGGAAGAAAACCAAAAATAAGTTACGATACAAAGGGGACAAAATTGGAGATGATTAATGGAGCTATTGACATACGGGACGTGCACTTCTCTTACCCATCACGTGACGATAATATGATTCTTCAAGGGTTCTCTCTGTCGATCCCAGCCAGCAAAGTGGTGGCTTTGGTAGGAAGCAGTGGTTGTGGGAAGAGCACTGTCATTTCACTAGTAGAGAGGTTCTATGATCCATCCAAAGGTTTGCTCCTCTGTTCTTTGCTCTTGAGTTGAGGACTCCATTTTAGCAAAAAAATGCATGCATCTGTACATTTAACCATCAATTTATTATTTATACATATCCATATGCCTTCTTATGTTTATATGTGCTTGTCCAACCTCTCGTAGTAACGTGAGAGATGCTCTCACAGGAGCATATAGGAAATATTCATATGCGTCCATCTCTCACCATGTTATGGTGAGGGATAACATAGTAGGGTTGACTTTATAAGACATCCGAACCATCCAGGCACATGGAACTCCCTTAAGTACACACATTAAGGCATTTACAGAAGCAAACATCTCATCCATGGCATAAGAATGCTCAAGTGAGTATGACTTTATTGGATATAGAATACAGCATGTTTTGAGGTGATACTGATGATTTTGATTATACTTTTACTCATCCATGAGAACATTCAATTTATATGAATGCATGTTAAATAAGATGTGCAACCCTGCAGGTGACATTTTCATTGACAATTACAACATCAAGGATCTTGATTTGAAATTCCTTAGAAGAAAAATAGGAGTGGTTTCGCAAGAGCCATCACTCTTTGCAGGCACTATCATGGACAATCTGAAGATAGGAAACAAAGACGCGAGTGATAAACTGGTGGAGAACGCAGCATCAACAGCTAATGCACACTCCTTCATATCGCAACTTCCAAATCAATACTTAACAGAGGTCAGCTTGCATCGACGCCAAATATTTCTTAGAAGGAATGTCTGGATATTGTGAACACAAGTTCCTCAATAATTATATATGATAAAATGATCTATGATCATACCTGGACACTTGTACAAGCCCGACGTATCCATATTGGACCGATACGACACTTGTATTCGTACTTGATACAACACTGATTCCTGTAGGGATCAAGTTTAACATATTGTAATAACCTAATCCCACATCGGAAAGGCAAAATGATATCAAAACCGAGGACGGCTCCCATTCTGAGTGGGGGAGGATGTAACAAGCCAATCCCACATTGGAAAGGTGAGACGTCCGGATCCTGGTTATATATTCAGACCCCCGCCTATTGCAGTACTGAGGCTTTTTTGGGACGCCTGGGGGTTATCCCCAGAAACAAAACTATGCGGGTCGAAGGCCGAAAGCGGACAATATCGGGTTGGTGGGACAGGTCTGTGACACATATCCTACTTATAAAGTCCTTTATTTCATATAATTTTTTAATATTTTTACTTCCCGCCATAAAAAATTGCTAGAAAGGGATGAAACCAATAATAATTTCATTGATTCAAAAGTGATCTAAAGAAAAAGTTAGGGCACATGTATCCTTATTCGTGCCCTATATTTTTAAAAGTAAGGATCAGTCGTATCCCCGATGCCCATATCAGTATTCATATCTATATCCGTATCTGGGCATCATAGATAATCTTCTGTGGAAAACCTGTAGGAAGATCATTGTGTGTGAATCCATCAGTGCCAACTCTTATTTGATCATAAAAATTAAGAATTAATAGGTCTCAAGGCCATGTTGGGGCCCATTTCCTGCCACTGCCCAATCAAGATCTGACGGTGATTGGATCCATGATTAAATCTGTTCAGCATGAATCTTTAGCTCCCAGCATTATTAGAAAAGTGTTTATGCTTAACATTGATTTTGTATCTTAACATGAAACCATTTTGGTAATGAGAATTACTTCAAAAACTTCATCTAGTAAAACATAGTACACTCAGTCTTTTACTCATGACCTCCCTCTCATTTACCTTTTCATTTATTACATGAAATAGTTTTACTACTAAAATAGATCTAGAAGGATTGTAAATGGAACTGTCCTTACCTAGAAATATTTATAAAATTTTGGAATCTAACATAATATAATTGGTTTTAAACCTCTTAAACTAGTATCACTAAGTCATAACAGGTATTTTTTGATGGAAAACTTTCCTTGGCCGGTGCTTGTATTCTACTAATTTATTGCATAAGTAGACAGATGATGTACATATTATCTACTAATCTACAGAGTGTATATCCTCAAGATACAGCATTTTAGTCTTTATTAGTTTCTCAATGATATATCAGCAACGAGTCTCCCTAGTTTTCATTACATAAAGAGATTACTTGGTTTGAAACGAGTTTCGATTTTCGAAGATCATACACATTATCAGATTTAGTAACAGTATTCATTGCATTTTCTTTATCAACAGAGATACTTTGTCATCTTTGATAGGACTCATTTCTTTTCCATAAGAGTAAATTTTCATTTTCCATGGAGTTCATATCTAATGGAATGTGTCTAGGTAGGAGAACGGGGAGTACAGTTATCAGGTGGACAGAAACAGAGAATAGCAATAGCAAGAGCAATTCTTAAAGACCCCCCTATTCTTCTGCTGGATGAAGCAACAAGCGCACTTGATTCGGAGTCTGAGAAGCTAGTCCAAGATGCACTTGAGAGAGCAATGCAAGGGAGGACTGTCATCTTGATTGCCCACAGATTATCAACTGTTGTGAATGCAGATATGATTGCTGTGGTTGAAAACGGAAAAGTTACAGAGACCGGGAGCCATCAAGAATTGCTTGAAACTAGCCAATTCTACAACAATTTGTTTAACATGCAGAATCTCAAGAGAGACACTGAGGCAAGGTTTGTGCATGCTAAAAATGTTACTTGTTATAACATTTTGAGTTGTAGTTAACATAACCCGTAATTTCGAACATTTGAAATTCTATTGAAATAAATAGAGGAAAACAAGGACTATGAGTGATTATCATTTCTAAAAGGTTTCCAGAGGGTGCCTTTAAACTTAATTGAAGTGTTGGATGTCAGGGATGAAACTTCCATTGAAGAAATTGCTGATAAGAGCCAAGAATTTTCCTTCCAAGCTTCTGAGGTACTTGAGGACTCAATTTCAAAGAATCAAAGCATTGAGCTGAATGATCTTTCCATGCAAGAGAAACAGATCATCAAAAGAAAAGCGGTTCCATTCTTCAGAATCTGGTTTGGACTGAATAAACAGGAGATTGGAAAGACTGCTATAGGCTCTTTTGCCGCAGCTCTTTCTGGAATTTCAAAGCCTATTTTTGGGTTTTCCATCATGACAATTGGAGCAGCATACTACAAGCCAGATGCCAAAAGGCAAGTTGGGTTATATTCAGTGATCTTTTGTGCGGTAGGTCTGGTTGCATTAGTGACACACACCTTACAACATTATTTCTATGGCATGGTTGGAGAAAAGGCCATGACAAACCTCAGGCAGGCTTTGTATTCAGGTACCATATTCCCATCCTTTCTGTTTAGTTATATCCATGCTACTCTGTTAGCTTAATGAGTTATGAATTTGATGGTTAGTCTTGTTATATCAGTCATTAGGATCCTTTGCAAAATAAATAGGGTTTCTATCCAATTGCATCTTATCCTCTACTATTGTTCTTTGTCATGTGCCAGTCCCAAGCCTGGATAATGGGCTTACACCAGATATAGAGACTTGTCACACTTCAATACAGTTCTACTTATTTTACTTATACCAACAGAGTTTTACAGTAGAAGTCTTTAAACTGACTCCAAGTTGATGGGGAAAGTCTCCGACCGTGATGATAATCTAAGTGCATTTTAAATCATATATGCTGCATACTATCTATTAATGAAAAATATATTAAAAATAAAAAAAAATCATATCATTGTCATCATCGTTGTTCATCATTATCAAAGCCCTCTCCTAAGTCCCAACTATGTTGGGGTCAGCTAAATGAATTTTGTTTCTCTGTTCCGATCTCCTGATTTCTGAGTCAAATCTTCATATAAGTTGCACTTCTTCAGTTATATTTTTACTACCTCCATCAGTGTCCTCTTTAACCTACTCTTTCCCCTTGGTGGGCCATCAACTTGCATAGTCAAACTTTTCTTTATTAGCGTAGTTGCTAGCCTGCATTGAATATGTTGGAAGAAGGTGAGCTTTCCAGATGGGTTTTCAAAACTTTTGACCATCTTGACTTAAGGATTAGACACCCAAAAGGCCAAAACCCAATTCCAAGATCTAAAACCCTTATCTCATGTATTAAGATCAAAGATCTATTAGTAAAAGACAGATCCAAATAAGCACACATAAACAACAAGATCTACTAATATAACTGGTTGTAGATCCATAGCCGAGGAGCTTGGTTGTGCTCAAATCGAGAAGTTGATGTTCTTGATTCTCATGAAACCCTTTCGTAGATGTGATCTCCTAGGCCTTGCGATCTTTTATGCTATAACCCTTCTTGTAGAGAACTTCTCAAAGAGAATGGTGGGATTTCAATTGAGAAGAAAACCATAGGCACTCAAGTAGGGAAACCAGAGGACGGGGGGGGGGGGGGGGGGGTGGGGGGGGAGAAAGAGAGAGAGAGACCTTGGACGTCCTTATTGGCCGTGCAAGTGTGTGTGACGTTCACCTCTAAGGCTTTTGTATTTATAGTTTTTGAGAACTTCCTCTCTTGATATATTTAGAAGTCTCACTTCTAATTCTCTTATGTGTCCTACTCCTTTCCTTATGAGTTTTAATTGGAATACAACTTTCTCTTCCTTAGGGCTAACATGGGAACCACTAGGGCCTCTTTAAATCTGGCTCCAACTGAAGCATCTGGACCACACATCTCATGTAAACTTCAGACCTACAGTTAATTACAAATAACTCCACTATATAAATCCAATTGTACTCCTGTCTTAAGAATTTTACAAGAAGACCCTAAACTTTCCAATTATTGTAAGCATGCCCCTCCATCAATTATATCCATGGATCCATTAGAATCAAACTGTCCAACCAAATTGGATCCACCTCTTATTATCCTTGTGACCCAATTAATCGCACTGATCATTGATACCATCTGATTAAGTCTTAATTAAGACGGGTGCGCACTTACCGACGATTAATTCCATTAATCGACATAAGGGGATATTTCTTTTTTAGATGACAGATTCCATCTTGAGAATATATGTTTCCATAGTCCTACTACCATCTACCCAAGATACCGAAGTGTTGACCTACAGTTGGCCTCACTCATTAGTAAGTTAAAGTAAATCCATAGCAGAATCTTGAGTAGAATTAAGAGCCTATTGCTTGAGAATTATGAAAGCATTCTTTAATCAGTATTTGGTATAAGGTGCTATACATGGTCCTTCAATGCATCCAATATACTTGCACAATAATCCAGAGTCTCCCACTTTGATGATCAAGACAAACCACACTATCTCATGATAATTACAGTGCTACAACCTTTTCAGATGAGATGCACAGTCTCATGACTAGTTGTAAAAATGCTTCACGTAGAAGAGTTGTGATCTATGTCTCCTGCATGTGAATTTCATCCACATACATAGATCACATTAAATATACTTAAGGGCTCCTATCCATCTCGTGAACAGTCATGTCATTTTGTATTAATTATGTGCATCGATAACAGAAAATCCCATTCATCTCATTAATGAAGCATGAAATTATAAATCAATTACGATAATAAATGGATTAATTCTCATCATTCAATGAATTAGGGGCATACAATATTCTAACAGAACATCCCCAAACTGTCTTAGACAAGTTTATCCGATTTTATCCCCTATTAATGCAACCCCTAAATGCTCTCAAAAGCTTTTAATACTTAATGGGCACTTAAAAATGAATTGGTCCATTGACTTGTTTGTTTGGTGAAATATTGCAGCTGTGCTTCGCAATGAGATTGCCTGGTTTGAGAAATCTGAAAATGGTGTGGGTTTCCTCACTACTCGAATCATCAGTGACACCTCCTTGGTCAAAACGATAATCTCTGATCGTATGTCTGTCATTGTCCAATGTGTATCTTCCATTGTAATTGCAACTACTGTCAGTATGGTTGTTAATTGGAGAATGAGCCTAGTTGCATGGGCTGTCATGCCTTGTCACTTCATTGGAGGTCTCATTCAAGCCAAGTCTGCAAAAGGATTCTCAGGCGACTCTGCCATCGCCTATCAAGAGCTCGTCGCCCTTGCTTCTGAATCTGTAACCAACATTAGAACAGTGGCCTCTTTCACCCATGAAGAACACATACTTGACAAGGCCAAGCTCTCTTTAAAAAGAACAGAGAGACAAAGTAGGATACAAAGCCTTAAATATGGAATCATTCAAGGAACATCCCTCTGTCTATGGAATATCGCCCACGCCGTTGCTTTGTGGTACACCACTGTTCTGGTTGAAAGAAGACAAGCAACATTCGTGAATGGAATAAGATCATACCAGATATTCTCACTCACAGTCCCTTCCATCACAGAGCTTTGGACACTGATCCCCACAGTCATCTCAGCCATCAACATACTTACACCCACATTCCAAACGCTTGATCGGAGAACAGAAATTGACCCTGATACACCACAGAACCAAAACCCAGAAAGGATCAAAGGAAAAATTGATTTTGAGAAGCTCAGTTTCAGTTACCCATCAAGGCCAGAAGTGACTACACTCAACAAGTTCAGCTTATCAATTGAAGCTGGATTAAAAGTGGCACTAGTGGGTCCCAGTGGAGCAGGAAAGTCATCCATTCTGGCTCTTCTACTCAGGTTCTACAATCCAAGCCAAGGAAGGATACTTATAGATGACAAAGATATAAAAGACTACAATCTGAGATGGTTGAGAACACATATAGGATTAGTGCAACAAGAGCAGCTTTTGTTTAGTTCTTCAATTAGAAAGAATATCTGCTATGGAAGTCAGGGCGCCTCAGAGACAGAGATTTTCGAAGTTGCAATCAAAGCGAACATTCACGAGTTTATTAGCAACTTGCCTGACGGGTATGGCACAATCGTGGGGGAAAGGGGTTGCCAACTTTCAGGTGGACAGAAACAGAGAATTGCCATTGCCAGAACTCTGCTAAAGCGGCCTGCAGTCTTACTCTTAGATGAAGCAACAAGTGCACTTGATGCAGAGTCTGAGAGAGTGGTCATGAGTGCTTTAGACTCCATGAGATTGGAAGAGTTTTGTGGGGAGTTGTCTAGGTGCACACAGATAACAGTTGCACATAGGCTTTCAACAGTAGTGAATTCAGATACAATTGTAGTGATGGACCATGGTGAGGTGGTTGAAAAGGGCAGTCATGCAAATCTGATCGCTGAACCGGATGGTGTTTATGCTAGATTGTGCAACATTCAGAGCTTAACAGAGAGTTAAGTGATGCATTTCAAGTTGTGAAAGTTCTTTGAGTATAAACTTGATAATATAGTTATAACTTGAATAAGAGAAGAAAGTAGAAAGAAAATAGAAGATAAAAAAAAGTTTGGAGAAAACTTGCCTTTTTCTTTTAAGTTTTTGTAACATTTTTTTTTTTTTTCGCTAACGGACAGTTCCCAATCATTTGGGCTGGACTATTCCCTCCGGGCCTAGAGAGAAGCCGGATAAAACCCTTGTGGCCTCTAGGTGGTAGCACAAGTGGATTCAATCTTCGGTTCCTGAAGAGGGGGGAACAGGGAGTCGATACCAAGACCTCTAGCTCCGAAAGAGGGAGGAACCATGGTCCTGACCACTAGGCCAACCCCTTGGGATTAAGTTTTTGTACCTCACATATGCTCACCATGATAGTCATGTATCCAGGAGGGCCTCAACCAAGCTTGCCCTTAGCACATGGTGCATAAGCGTTCCTTCATGGGTGTGCATGCGTGCATGTGAGGGTACTGATGGGCTGGGTCAGCCTTGCCTGACCTTGGCTTAGCCTGCTTTTGGTTGGGTTTAGACCTTAATTTTAGTACTTGGGTTGGGCCTGGATCTAAAAGTTTGTCACGTTTAGCATTTGGGCCGGGCTTCGATTAAGTGATAGACAGCCTAAAGCCTGTCCCGAACAAACAAGTAGTGCTTATAGTTTATTGACTAATTTGTCCAAACAAGTGACAGAAAGCTCAGCCAAACGCGATGGCTTGATTGATTAAATGGGCAGGCTAGGCGTGACAAACTTTAGGTAGGATGGGCTTGGGCTGGATATGACTATGTATTTCTAAGTCGGGCCAATTTTGATATGCCTCAGCACGGCACAATCCAATCCTCATACCACGGTGGGTGTGTGCGCGTGCATTAAAAGCTTGAGCTTGAGGCACCTCATAAGCCTAGGCTAATCCGAGTAGGGCCTTACGCAAGCTCAGTTCGTTTTCTAAACAAGCCCGTAAAATATGCTCAAGCCTATAGAAAGTAAGCTCTCAAATTGGAGCCATTGCAAGCTAGGCTGAAAAAAGCTCATGGGCTAGCCCTATATTTGGGTCCTCTAGGACATGGATAATAATCTAGAGTGGAAATTATAATAAGAACATATTCAAATCTTGACAGTTTGGCCCACTGTGCTCCAAGAGGCCCACTTAGAATCACATTCGCCTTTTGTACTTTAAAGCCATTTAAGTCATGTTTCTACAATTATTTTTATAGTGATTTCATTTTAAATGGAAAAGGAAATAAAGGGATTTTAATTTTCCAAATTCCGAATTTTTATTTTTTGGCATTGTGAACCATTTTTTGCAATAAAATGCATTTCTTTAGAAAATAAATCTGGATCAAAACGTGGACCACATATCAGCAAAAAGTTTAAGATCCAGAACCTAATACCAATTGTAAATTATAAAAAGAGAAATGTCTATCCATCCATCCCTCACCATAAGGTGAGCAACACTTAGGTGGTTTTTCCTCTTTCCACACGAACATTCCTCTTGTGCGTATGAACATAGATAGCTTCCCTGTTAATTTTTGGACTAACATAACTTAAATTGGATTTTCATAAATACAGGATTGATCTTAATAACACAACAAAAAACTTGAAGTTAATTGCGTACTTGACTCTATTGTATTTGCAGGATCTGAACCGCTACGTTTGGTTGGGGATTTACTGCACTCCACCACTACGACCTTTATACATGATATCGATGAGGAAACCAATGTATTAGTGTACAGAGGAGCTGTAATCCCTATATCCTAGATATAGGTTTTTGAAGACAACTCCATTCCCAACATGGAGTCCAAATCTAATTAGGATTTAGATTCCTCTTAGCATAAGGAAACTTCATTAGGTTACAACTTTTCATAAATGCCAAAGACATCTCTATTAAGGAGAC
This sequence comes from Umbellularia californica, assembly GCA_028538565.1. NCBI lineage: Eukaryota > Viridiplantae > Streptophyta > Magnoliopsida > Laurales > Lauraceae > Umbellularia > Umbellularia californica. Next base: position 10,617,407 of record JAPQWN010000005.1, read on the forward strand.
GAACCAATATAGGGGTCTTTATGCTAGTTGGTCTTCTAAAGTGGGGGATCCACATGGGCGTGTGGTCATTGGGCCACACTTAAGCCCAATATTTCTAACATTCCCCCACTTGATTCACATGACCGCAAGCACTGCTCTATTATTCTTTGGTTATTGTGACCACAAAAAATTCTCAAACGTGACTAACCATTCCTATTTGTGCTAAACCTTTATACTGTGATCAAATGAAAAATTGTTAATGCGAATCATAGCGGTTACACATCATTATTGAGACATACTTCCTTCCATGCATTACACTCATTAACAATCCCCACTTGATCACATGTTTCATGGAGGTAATATGATCCTTTTCATGACCATCCTATTAAGTTGGTCACACTGAAATTGTCATATCTTATATTTCTTGTTTTATTAACCATAATCACATGTGCATAAAGTAGATAAAGTAATTAAGTAAGAAGACAAAATCGTCAAACAAGAAATTTAAGATATCATCAACTAAAATTTGATCAAATCCCAAATGGCGTCTACGAATACAAAAATAATCCTTATAGTGGGAAATTTACAAGCCCCCATGTTAGTGACATGTTTCTAAAATGCTATTGGTGCCAATGCCTTGATCAAATAATCTGCAATCACGAGATCTATGGAGATCCCCTCAATAGACACTAGATGATTTCATACATTTTCTTCGACAACAAGATACTTACCTTCAAAATATTCGGAACTGCCTGAACTCTTGTAATTATTGGAAAATTGAATGGCTAAGATGTTGCCCTAATTGGCTCTGACATAAAATCTAGTATGTGGAGCCCAAACATTTCTCAACCATGATGCCTGCCCTGTGGCTTCTAAACACTCCCCAAATTCAACATTGAAATGGACGGAGTGAAAAGTGTTTGTATAACACTTTTCCACAATATCTCTCCATCCCCTAATTTGAATGCATAGCCAAAAGCATACTTTCTTATATTGAGACAACTAATAAATTGGCTCCCATTGACCTATTGATCGACAATGATTTCTGAAAATCCAAAGCGGTAATAATTAATTAAGCCCAATATTTCTAACAAATTGGTTCTGATACCATATGACTCGACCGGGATCGACCAGACAACTCTCTGTAAGACTATATTAAAAGAAGGGAAAGAAGGAGAAGGAGAAGATTATTTTACAAGGGATGGTTATTTGATGCTGTGAGACAATGGCTCACATTCCCTATTTATAGACTGCATTTTGAATTACATTGAACATGTATTTGAAATCCGCAATGCGATAAGCGTTGCACTGTAGTACTGTATTTCATAATATGAATTATTGTAACTGCTGCATGCTTGCGCTATATTTCTGTAGCAGATAATTGGTGGCTGCTATTTGTCAGTCTTCACTGTATTTTCTGACAAGTCGGTGCTTAGAACTGCATTGATGCTTGTAACTGCATTGAAAATGGTTGTAAACATAACTTGATTGAGGTGGTGTAGTGGAGCACCATAACATGAGCGTACAATTGTTGACTTTGCTCATACTACCACATTTATATATGCATTTTGGATACAAAATGGATGTAGCCTTATAAAGGCATGAAAGGGACATCATTTATGGTGAAATAGATGTGATGATATTTTACTTTATGAATGTTGACTATCATTGATGCAGATTTATAAGGGGTGTGACACTTGTAGCCACGGGGAGAATTTCCAGATTATTGAAGATGCTTTATAAACTGTATGGGAGACATCTGTATTGATGCATTAATGCTGCTGCTGCATGAGAAGTTGCGATATCTGCATTGGGTGGTGAAATTCGCATTGGAATCTGCATGAGATGCATTTGACAAGGCTGTATGTAGACAAATAATTGCTGCATGAATTAATCATTGATGAAGTAGTAACTTGGAGGTTGAGGACTAGGAGTCCATACTCCATATTCAAGTTTTCTTTGAAATAATTTAATAAGCTGTCGCTTAGTTCTTTCAGTAATTTGAAGAGAAGATACATCTTGAAAGGATTCGAGAATTTTGTCAAGAACTGTATGGCCGGCTCTAAAGGGATCATAATAAATTAATGTTTCTTCAGCAAGATCTTCATCAATGCATATAACCCGACGACCATCACTCCAAATCCCTTTAAAAGTGCGAGCAAATTCAATATGTCTTTTAAGATTAATAAATCTTTGATTTTGATCGGCCTGAATATTGTAGAATTGTAAACGCTCCAAACTATAGCTGATATCTGCAGCGTTTGAGGATTCAAACCTTTCGGCTTGATTCCAATTTCGATCTGGGAGGTGTTCATAGTCATTGGGAGGATGCTGTATTTTTGACAGAACAAATCTCCATCTTTATAATTCATGATTGTCCATAATTGATATGGTTGATAAAATCTGAATTCATCTATTTCGCCAAGAGTGGAAGAGATCATTATGAGCAGGTGACGCTTGGTGATGCCAGGCAACTGAGAGCATATTTGACAATTGCGGGCAACTATCGATGGATTGCTAGATTTTCTCTGTCGAGAATCAAGCGATGAACTAGGCCTTGTTCAATATAAGAAATATTAAATTCTTCTGCTAGTAGAAACATTTTTGGAAAACCAGTGGCCCAGCTGAGATATGAGGCTTGATTGATTAATCACTCCATTATCTGACAAGATAGAGTTTCAGCTTTAATTCTTACAGTAATATCATCCGGAAGAAGGATATCAACCTTTTCCAGGATTTGTTGTCTGTATTCAATTGAAGGAATAGATGACGATGCACATTGTTGTTCAAGCATTTGAATTTTTTATTCCAAATATTTGATATGATTAGAAAGATCAGAAAGATTCTTTTGCTTTAAGAAATTACATTTGCCAGTAAGGAATGTACTCCAAATATTATCAATAAGAGTTTGAGAAGCAGCAGACGGGGTGGATAGAAAGATGGGAAGGAATTTGAAAAGGAAGTTCTTCAATAGTAATGACAAGTTCTTTCAATCTAAGGGTTGTTTGCCTTTATCTGTAGACATGAATGGTTTCCTATAAAAGAAGAAATAAAATAAGTATTGAAAAATTTTATATATGCAAGAAAATAGATTTTTTGAAATATGAATATGTATGCGGTTAAATATTAATTCCATTGATTCTTCCAAGCCTTGGACTTTCTATAAATTCAAACTTTATGGGTTTATCATCAATTAATGTATGGATTCCATTTGTATTTACTGAAAATGGCTGAATTTTTAATAAAAAGAGAGTTCCTAAGATGACATCATTTGTTAATACTTTTGTGACAGCAAAAGAAGATTGAATGCATTTTCCATTTTTACAAATATGAGCATTTGGGATTTTGTAATTGACAATTATATTTTTTCCATTTGCAGTGCCTATTGTATAATTTTTTATTTTTTCATAATATCGTGTAGGAATTAGTCTTTCTCTAATACAATTTACATCTGCTCCAGTGTCTATTAAACAATCAACAAATAAATTGAATTCTTTAATTTTGAGAGTTACAGTTGTATATCATTTATGATAGTGATATTTAGTAATAGAATTTACAAATTCTTGAATTTCTTCATCAAAGTCTTTTTCTAGATTGGAGTCATCTTGATTGTTTGAGCTGAATTCTTTTCCTAATTCAAGGATTTCAATTCTTGCTTTTAATTTAACAATATCTTTAGTTGCTTCTTTTAATTTTGCAATGTCGCGTTTTGTTTCATTTACTTCATTATGAAGGTCTTGAATGGTCAATGATTTTGAAGAGCTTGGATTTATAAAGAGAATATCCTTCATTGAAATTGGTTGAAAATCTTTAATTTGCTTAGATGATTTTCAAAGGATTTATCTTCAAGCATTTTTTGGTAATATTTTTGTTTTTCTTCTTCAAAGGAAATATTTTCAATTAATTCTAAAAGTAATTCATCTTGAGCACTTAAGACATTTATTGAAAAATAGGAGGATGTAGAGGAGGAGTGTAGGAAAGTTCATCACTTTCACAACATAGGCAGATATCTTGTTCATCTTCTGAATTATGAGAATGATAGTCTAATTCATTAATTTTCTTTTTTGAATTTTTATTAAAGCAATTATTTGCAAAATGTCATTCTTTGCCACATTTATAGCATGTATAATCAGATTTCTTGGATTTTTGCTTTGATTTTCTTTTCTTAGAATCATTTCTTTCAATTTTTCTTTTCTTATGATATTTTTTATATGATTTGTCTTTATTAAAATAGCTTTTCTTTTGATAAGGTCTACGAGGTCGACGTGATGGGTTTTGTAGGAATTCATATGCAAATTGATAGCAAAAATCCCATAATTCTTGTTTACCAATTTTCTTTTGTTTATGCAAATCATCTTTGATTTTCATATCACTACATATAGACATAACTACATGGGAAATTTTTTGAATTAAATCACCATATTTATAGTTTGCGTAATTTAATCTTTCATTATTTTGTTCTCTAAGAACATTTTTAACTTTTTATGCAAAATGAGTTGGGAGATCATAAATAAATTTTTCTTTCCAGAAATCTTCATTAGAATTGAATAATTGGAATACAAGGGAGAGAAAGACATCTTTATATACCATCTGAAATCAGATAAAGTTCTGCATCAGAGATTGATTAATTGTTCTCTATATTTTTCAATTTGATCACTAACATTCCCATAAAAATTGATTAAAATATTATGAATTAATGTTTCAACTGCATTAAAAATTGGCTGGCCTTGAGCATTGAGAAGAGGTTTACCTTCTTCATTTAATTTAACTAAATTGAGTATACTTGTTTTTTGAATTGGTATAAGATAATATTCCCACCAGCCGTGAAGTTGACAAGTAAATCCAACTATAATTGTTTTTATAATTTGAGCTTGTGTATTGCTATAAATTAGACCAGCATTAGTATAGATGATCATATTTCGCATAATATTAAGAATGTCATATTCGGTTAGTCCATCAATATTCCATTCGACTAATGAACTACCATCATATTTACAATTTGTGATGTCAGGGATTTCTTCAAATTGAAGATTCAGTGGAGTGGGTCTACTGTAATAATTTTTTACTTTTGATGTATGTGTAGTGGGATTGAAAATTCGATTAATTTGATGAATGAATTGATCTTCAGATTCATCAGTGGAAGTGTCTGTAGTAGTCTCAGAAGACATTAGAATCGGTGGTCCTTCAATAACTGCATTTTTTGATTTACCTTTATTAAGAGGATCGATTCTTAAAGAAATTTCATTTTGAAAGTCAGCAGGAAGTTTTAATGGCTTTTTTATCTAAGGTTAATTATGTAATAAATTCTGAGCATAGTGCTGGAACATCTCTTGATATCTGATATTGAGCAGAAGAAGTAGATTCATGTTGAGATAATGTATTTTCAATTCTTTGTATCTGAGAACCAATGGTTTGTAAATATAAATTTGTGAATTTTTTTTGTTCAATTATATGAGATAAATGTTCTGTAGTTATGACTTTAGAAATTGAAGATGATGGAATACGTTTAAAAGGGGTAGCAGTCATATCTTTATGTTTTATTGTTTCTGAAGGAGGATGAACTGATTCAACTTCACCTTTTTTTGTTTACCAAGTTTGTGTAGATTTATTAATTGTCATCATCATGGGTTCATTTTTTATTTATTTTTGACGAAAGCCAATCAAAGAAAGGGATATTTCTACATTCTTTATTCATTTGTTCATACCATAATTCTTTTACTTGAGATCTTTCAAATTTAGAAAATTTGGAGAAAAACCATTTTGTCTTTCGATGTTTTAATAGATCTTGTTGAAGGAATTGTTTATCAATTATGAAATCATTTACTTCTGCATTAGTTTCATGAATTAGAGAAAGTGTATTTATTGAGGCGTTAAAATCAGATTCAGACAGTTTAACTGATTGTATATCTTCATCTTTTGCGTCTGAATGCTATTCATGTTGGCTAAGTGTAAGGAGATTTAGGAATTGATTGATTATGAAGAGTTGAAGAGGCTGATTTAAAAGATCCAGCTTCTGAAGGAATTGATCTTTTTGTAGATGAAAAGTATGACCTTTGTGTATTATTGGAGAAATTGATTGTTACTTTTCCATTAGGATGATCAGTGATTAATTCAACTTCATCTTGGATTAGAGGGTTTTTTGGTTGAGTTTCTTCAAGCTCCCATTTACTTAAAAGATTCACATCATCCAAGGTTATTAATTTGGGTGTAATGACTTTATTTCTGAAATTAGTAAGGAATAAAGTTGTTACTCCTTTGAAATTGGTAAGATCTCGAATCCTTTCAAGATGTATCTTCTCTTCAAATTACTGAAAGAACTAAGCGACAGCTTATTAAATTATTTCAAAGAAAACTTGAATATGGAGTATGGACTCCTAGTCCTCAACCTCCAAGTTACTACCTCATCAATGATTAATTCATGCAGCAATTATTTGTCTACATACAGCCTTGTCAAATGCATCTCATGCAGATTCCAATGCGAATTTCACCACCCAATGCAGATATCGCAACTTCTCATGCAGCAGTAGCATTAATGCATCAATACAGATGTCTCCCATACAGTTTATAAAGCATGTTCAATAATCTGGAAATTCTCCCCGTGGCTACAAGTGTCACACCCCTTATAAATCTGCGTCAATGATAGTCAACATTCATAAAGTAAAATATCACCACATCTACTTCACCATAAATGATGTCCCTTTCATGCCTTTATAAGGCTACATCCATTTCGTATCCAAAATGCATATATAAATGTGGTAGCATGAGCAAAGTCAACAATTGTAGGCTCATGTTATGGTGCTCCACTACACCATCTCAATCAAGTTATGTTTACAACCATTTTCAATGCAGTTACAAGCATCAATAAAGTTCCAAGCACCGACTTGTTAGAAAATACAGTGAAGATTGACAAGCAACAACCACCAATTATCTGCTACAGAAATACATTGCAAGCATGCAGCAGTTACAGTAATTCATATTATGAAATACAGTACTACAGTGCAACACTTATCGCATTGCAGATTTCAAATACATGTTCAATGTAATTCAGAATGCAGTCTATAAATAGGGAATGTGAGCCATTGTCTCACAACATCAAATAACCATCCCTTGTAAAATAATCTTCCTTCTTCTCCTTCTTTCCCTTCTTTTAATATAGTCTTACAGAGAGTTGTCTGGTCGATCCCGATCGAGTTATTTGGTTTCAGAAATACAATTTATAGAAGTCCCGAACTCCATGTGGCACTCTTCTCGTTTGTTTTGACTTGCTTTCCCTTAATGCAGTCAATGCAAACCCAAAGCTCAGTGAATTCATCAAGGTTCCAAAGAACTCCATCATTCACTAATCCATCCATCATCTCTTTCGAGATATAGCCTAATCTTTTATGCCCCAATAGAAATGAGTTCTAATTTATGACTCCTATTTTAATTCTTATATTCATGTTTAGATTTTTATATAATATTGACTGAGCAAAAATATGGTCCAAACTTAACTTATATGAGCCATCACATCCATAACTACAACCAACATAAATATCATTTCTATAAATCTTTAATAATCCATGCCCAAAAATAAAGAAAAAACGTTTATTAATTAAATATAACAAAGAAGCTAAATTTATAGAAGATGAAGAAACACAAAATGTACATGAAGGCTCAGTTGGAAACCCGTGTCCAAGGTCAATTTCAGTGTTTTAATGGCTTCGATCTTAGATTCTTACCGATTCCCCATAACGATAAACAACTGTCCATCACTTGGGACTCTGGCTCGAAAGGAAGCCCTACAAATAATTACAAATATGAATATGGCTCCTAAAATTTTCCACTAGGTATTAAAAGGTACATTTATAAGGCTTGTTTCACAAATCATAAGATTCATTTATAGCCATTTCTACACCTTTGGAAACATCATACCACAGGTTAACAAGTCGACTATACATAGATGCTCCCACTGATTTTCAGACACCTTAAGTTGTTGTTCCAAGTCATCCATCAACTCTTTACATTTGCATAAGATGTGAGAGTTGCATTAAATTGTTTGGCAACCGTGTTCTTCATCAATTGCAAGGAGAGATCATTAGATAGTTCCCACTTCTCAAGGTCTACCTTTTCGGGAGCACTAAAAGCATCAATAGGCTTGGGTGGTTTAGGCTTCTTTATAGCAACAACTATATTTAAAAGGCTCATTACAAACATCCATGAGTCTTTCCAATCGGCGAAGTTGGAATCATTCAGAGTAGGATTTTGAGAGGGCAAAGACAGATCATTGACAACTACAATAAACACATACTCACAATTAATCATAAATGCTTTGAATTTAAATCATGCAACTATAAATTTAGCATAATTTAGACATGTGTGGGAAGGAAAAGTTAAATCGGACTTATTTAGTAACCACTTGGTCACTTTGGATGAACCGATTATCACACTGAGGCTATCCCACTACGTACAATGGAAAAAGATGGAGGACGCCTGTGGGCGAGACAGCCACAGTCTAATTGTGTCATATGAGACTTATTACTTTATAAAAAAAAATGTAGTTCATGAACTAGTAAAAGAAATTACAACTAGCTTAACTTCAATTACAACAATCTTATTAATAGCCTGACAACAAATAAAGTTGTGCACATTACTTAAACTATGAAACTATAGCTAATGTGCTAAGATCTTTATTATTGCTATCCATATCAGGATTTCATGTCACAATACCATCAAATTAGCTTATTTCATTTAATCATAAATAATATTTTTATATGACCACAAGGGGATTTACTTGACTCCCCTCGATCTCGAAGGGATTAGTCCGGCACAAAAGACTAGGACACCCTCTGATATAAATTTCTTTTATATATGATGGTAAAATAACTTGTTTAATGCATACTTTTAGAAATGGCACAAAAGAGTGACTTTTGCATTGCACGTGTTGTTAATTCGAATAAAAGAGAATTAACATCATAATCTAAAAAAAATATATTATATAAATATAAAACACCATTTCTTTGGTCCTTGGCCCCAACCCTAGCCCTAGCCCAACCCTGGCCCTTGAGCGCAGGGTAAGTGGGAGGGCTCGATCTAAGGCCCGGTCCGCACATACGAGGTGCGCGTGCATCTCTTTATCCCTCACTTTCGCTCTTCTCTCTCTTTCAGTCACACCCACCATGTCTCTAGAAACTCCTCCGTAGTCTTTTTCCTCTCTCTGTTTCACTCCCCATCAATGGCATCAGCATCAGCGTCTTCTGTTCGATCATGGAGAACTGCTTTTCTCACCTTGAGAGACGAAACCCTGGCTCCTCTTCCTCGCTCTTCACTCCCCAATCTCCTTCGCACTCTCCTCTTCTCGCAGACCGAGATCCTCATTTCTGCAACACCAAATCTGCCTCCTCACGAGGTAATCAATACATGGAAGATGTGAAAAAAAAACCTCGATATTGAGATTTTTTTTTTTTTGAATTCAGATATTTTGTGTGGATTTTGAAAAGTTTTGGTTTTTGTAGTAGATTTGTAAGTTTGGATGTGATTGAAATGACCATCAATTGATAGATTTGGAGGATTCTTTTAGCTAGATGAATTTCCTTGGGAAATAGATTTTAGATTGCTGTCATTTGCTTAAAGTTAGTGTATTTGATTGTGTAGAATGTTATGGAATAACCATTCATTTTCAAGAGGGTAAGATTTGCTTCTTCAAATGGTCAGATTGAGGAAAAAAGAGAATTCTCATTAAGTTGCACAAATGAGAGAATATAAAGAACTTTATCTAAGATAAGATGACAATGGTGCCAAATGGGGATTCTAGTAACGCCCTGGTGAGGAAACACTTCTCTATGCAGGTTGATGGCCACTCAAGGAAAAGGGGCAAGGTGAGGAGGACAAAAACGGAAGTATGAAGGATAGATCGGGAGAAGTGTAACCTATATGAGGATTTGACCCATGATAGACCGGAACGGTGAAGAAGAAGAAGAGAGATAGAAAGAGCTAAGGATAGATTTGAAGAAGTGTAACCTACATGAGGATTTGGCCTACAGTAGATTGGAGTGGCAAAGAAGAAGAGATAGATAGAGATAGAGCTAATGCATAATGACAAAGGTGGCGTGGTGCAACTGCATGACATGATATGGTAAGCGTGTGTTGAGAGAGAGAGAGAGAGAGAGAGAGAGAGAGCATAACCATTTCCATCCCTAGTAGATCCTGTAACTTGTCCCATTCGTAGCATAGGCAGAGATGGAAATCTGTCTTTTAGATGGGATATTTGAAAACAGAGTTGGGAATTTGTAGAAGAATCTAGAGTTTTGGAGCTTGAGAAGGGGTGGATGGAGAGAAAATAGGGTTGAGAGAGGATATTCCTGCATATTCCTCTCTCTGTGTCTCTCTCTCTCTCTCTCTAATTCCTCAATCCCCATGGGCCATGCCCTAGCTTCTCAAAAGAAGCAAGGAGCTTTAAATAGGATTCGGCTTAGTCTAAACCAACCATATGAGTTGACTTGGACTTGGCTGAGTTTTAACTTTTGAAACACTGCCTGACCGCAACATAGTTGGGATAAGGCTTTGATGATGAAAAAATAAGATTTCCTTACCTCTTTATGAGATGATTTCTGAGATGATTTCATGTCAATCTCTCTTTTTACTGGATGGTATTTTCTTGCATTTCTCTTATTGATACATGCAAATAAATTATCTTGCTAGATCAAGGAAATTCTGTAGCAATTTCTTAACTGAGAATATATTTCTAAAAATCTCTTCAAAATTGCTAAACCAAGAATGCAGGTCTATAAGAAAGTAGATAGGGTTGGGTCAATGAGCTGGCTGACCATGGGCGGCTATGCCCAATGGGCCAATCATCTATGGCTTGGTCCAGTGGATTAGGTGTCACAACTCGAAATATGGGGCCCAGGTATCCCGTGTCGTGACCTATGATGCACAGATACGGCATGTATATGGCAAGGACACGCTATAGACACAGCTGAGACATGGATTTTACACATAAAAAGTGAAGTATCGGATACGACACGACACGATACATTGCCCATTTTGAAGTATCCGTGCATCATAGGTCGTGACCAATAAGCATCATAAACCATACATGCATCAAATTAATGAACACATTACACATAAAGATTCAGGCCTTCACCAAATCAATCAAACCTTTCTTAATAAGTCCAATTTGTCCAAATCAAAATTATAATGAAACTTGTCTACCAATGCTTAAGAGAGGTTCTTACATCAACATAACCAAGTAATGTTTAAAGAAAAAATGCTGAAATAAATCAAACTATATCTACTAAGGCTAATCTTTATAGAACTAATCATTCATGTCCTCATATGTCGAAGCCTATTGGTTGATCATCGAAGTCCCAATCCTCTATATTCAGGTTACCTGAAGTGGGGACACATTAGTGTACACTAGTATATAGATTTTCTTTTCTTCTCTCTCTCTCTCTCTCTCTCTTTTAATAGTTACTTTTTGGGGTCTTTTCTTTTTCCTGCTTGTCAGTGTATAGATTTTCTAATCTAACATGCACATGATAAACAATAAGCATATAATGTGCAAAAATAACATCAGTAAGATAGACAACATGTAAATTCATACTGGTGCATCAAGTTCGATTAGTGTGGCTTATGGAGGTTATTGTTATCTTTTCCCATGGATTACCCCCTACCCGCATTATGGCACAGATCAACATATACTCTACCTTTAAAAGGTACAATCATAACGTAGAGTCTCATCATATGCCTTATACCTCCAAGTGCCCATTAAGGGTCCATAACATAATCCATAATGGACGGAGGGTCTATAAACATAGTGACTAGCAAAGGGTACATAAACATAGCCCATACATAAAGTATGCATACCATAGATTGACCATGAGGGGTCCATAGCATGGCCGGTACCGGAAAATATCTCTCATGGAAACTCACATAAAACATAAGACCTGAGTGCGAGAATGTCTTCCCGCACCGTGCTAGACTGCTCCGGGTTCTTTTTAAACTTAGTGAAGTTCTACCAGTTTCTCATATTATAAAACAATACGTATCCCCAAAACATAATCCACATAATAACATACATCGGGTTTTCAGCGTCACACATGACCGGATTTAGTTTTGCTCCACTTCATTTCATAATTGGTGTCCGTTGTGTAGGGGTGATCACATCACCTCCACATACAACATAACTCATGGATATTTATAAAAATTAGCATAATACTTATTTGACATAGCATATGTGAAGTCAGATAGGAACCACCAAGGTAATTCAACATAGCATATGATGATCATAACCCCTCCGAAGGATCAGTTGGATGGTGCTTTGAGCATTCGTGATGCGCTGCATTTGTAAAGCAAAATGTCTAAACCCCCGGGAAATGGTCGAATTGTGTCTTCAACATCAATTCTGGGTTCGATTTGGACATCTGCAACTTCATCAACATCCTCAGGCTGCTGAATCATCGTTAGGTCGATCTTGACAGCTCTAGTACGTCATATTATATTCAATGATGTAGTCCCAACTCTCAAAGTACCGGGCGCGTCCATGGCTGAATCAAGGAAATTTGAAATGAATTAGCCACAAACAGACCGAACAGACAACATTTGTTCGGCTGGAAGCAGCCGGACAAATCACTTCCATTCGGTCCTGAAGGTCCGAATGGTCACAAACTTAAAATGAAAAATGAAGTTTGCTGGTGAACGAGTGAGAGAGGAATGGAGAGAATCGGCCTCTGTCTGGCCCCTTTACACATTTCCATGCCAACATTCATCTCTCATATGCATGATAGATGTAGAATGATACCAAGATGAATGATAAATGGAGAGATGTATAGGGAGAGAAAAAGATACCTTCACAATGAGTCCAAGAAGAGAGGGAGAAGAGAGGGATAGAGCGAGGGAACAGAGAGGGAAAGGATGAGAAGACAGCGGGGTGTGAGGTTGGCGTGGATGGGGAAGATGGGATGTGAGGAGGCGATGGTGAGTTTCAAATGGAGATTGAGGTCGGGTGATAGAGAGGGAGGAGGGGATGTGCATAGAGAAACTGAGGGTTCAGTGTTTGGGCAGTTTCGAACAAAGGGTTGTGTCCTGAGAATTTTTGCTGCAGACTTGGACGTGTACAAAGAAGGGATGTGGAAAAGGCAAGTAGGGATGTGGCATTAGCAGCTCTCCAAAAATAACCTGAAACAAATTATTACTTACCAGTTATGTCTCTTCAAAATCCAAATCAGCATTCTTTGCTTCAGTTTTTCCTAAGCTATGGCCTACAGACTAGTATCAATCGACGTTCATGCTTCTACGAAACTCTCTTGCTTCTATGGGCTGCATAAGGTGCTTGAACTCATAGCCTAGGATCTGTTGTTTCTCAATTGAATCTCCTTGGTGAATCCAAAACCCACCGAGTCTCTCATGTATTGTGTCTCAAGAAGAAGCTAGGGGATGATGTCATTGCCCAAATTTTATATTGCTGAATGCTGTCATTTGGTTAAAATTGACAGATTTCATTTCATAGAATGTTATTAAATATGCAATCTTGTAGAACATTAGTGAAAACAGATTTGATTTCATAGAGACATCCTATGCTGTCATCAATACAATACAGTGAACATTAAAAAATAAATAAATAAATCTGTCAATTAATCTGAGTGGGGGGACCACCTTTGCCAATCCGACTCGCTCACATCACACTTGACTGTATGCATAGGGACTATCCCAAATTTCATGGCAATTGGAGTGATCTCCACTTTTGGATTTGCGAAAATGAGGAATGAGAAATGATAAGGCCAATTCAAATCATATTTCGCATTGAACCTGCTTTTGGTCATGAAAACTCTTGGATTTCGATGCATCGGCATGGTAGGTGATGAATTTATAAACCACCCACAACTCCACTGGACTAAACCACACCTTTAATCAATGGAGTTTATCTTGCCCCATGGCATGATTCTATCAATGGTGATGGTGAATATCACTCTCAATACAGTTGGCTTGTTGGCTGTTACTGGCCATGGAAGTAGGTTGAGATCCATAGTTTTGTTGCCTTGATTGGTGGCCATTATGCTTATTTTCTCAGCCTTATCATACCAATAATAAGATCAAGTGTGTACATTAATACATTTGGTCTCATGAAATATGTAATTATGTTTCCTACACCCAATCAATCAAATGGTTTCACTCTTGTTGGAGTGAAACTCAGACTTTATTTCTATAAGAGGAAGATCTGTTTTACAAGCGTGTTGGATAAAGCATAAGGCAGGCCCACATATGTGAATTAGATGATTAGCTGCATCAGTTTTGTTACTGACAACTATACTGGGTTAGTTCTCTTTTTAGTAATTTGGCAGAAGGAATTCCATTGTGGCTGGGGTAATGTTTTCTTCTAAACCTTTCTGCCACAAACCAGCACCGTATAACGTTTGGGGCAGAAAAGGCAAGAACTATATCCTGCATGATGCTGTTCTAGTATTTATACTTCCCTGGATGTTTGTTTTTCTACTTTTGTTCTGGATTGTTATTTTAGCTTGTATTTGTAGAGATTCCTTCATTGGTGGCATTTTTGTGGTCTTAGGTCACATCGGATGTGATGCTTCTGGCAGAGTTGGTGGCTTTAATTCCAGAAGGCGAAGATGTAGCCGATACGTTTATTGCTACCTGTCATCTGGTAATCAATCGTCTTTGTGCACTTTTGTCCATAGCTACAGAGTTGAGCGTTTCATGTATACATGATGAATCGTGAGCTTGAAATTTGAATGTTTTAAAATGTATCTGGTACTAGAATTGGTTAATTGTATCAAACTATTTGCCAAGTACATTCCTTCTAAAAGATATGGTTTGATGCTAATGTATGCTAGTGTTGGACACAGACACATTCAATGCTTCTAATAGGTAAAAGGCCTTAATATTTATTTGATTACTGTTTTATTAGTACTTTCATTCTTCTCTTATGAGCTATAAGCTACTTCCATTCTTTTACTATAGATAATTTATATGGAGAATTGGTTATATGCTGGAAAGAGTGTGAAGATCCTGTTGGAGTGTTGACTTTATAACCAGGTCTCACCTTATAACTTGATGGGTAATGTGTGAGAGAGGAAGACCATCCTCTTTTGTTACGACTTGATGCTACTTTTTCCCAACTTATGTCTAGTACAATTGTTAACATCAGTAGGTTTGGGTAAAACAAGAAGAGGGTGGTCTGGGTATTTGACCATTAAAGGAGATAAATTTAGCTCTCCTAGGCAAATGGCTGTGGAGGGTTGGAGACGACTCTGAAGGTCTATGGAAGTAGGTGCTTTTCTCTAAATATGAAATTTCCTGGGATGGTTGGCTGGTGCGCGACCCTTTATCTTGGTTCTCTAGTATTTGGAAAGGCATCGTTGCTGTAAAAGACATTGTTATGAAGAAAGTGAGATATCGTGTTGGCAAAGGTGACAAAGTGCACTTCTAGTCAGATCTTTGGGTGGGTAATGTACCCTTAGCTATATCCTTTCCTCAATTGTATAATTGTGCTAGTGATAGAGGGGCCAAAGTGATTTACTACTTGGAGAGACGAGGTGATTCTGTTGTGTGGGGCCCTATTTTTAGAAGAAACTTGAATGAGGTTGAGGAAGGCCAACTCCGGTCTATGATGCTACGTATTGCCAATGTTTTCATTCCTAGGATTGGGAAAGATAGAAGGAATTGGATGGCTTCAGCAGATGATATGTTCTCAGTATCTATGACTAGAGATTTGGTGGTCTCTCATACTAACTGGGCCCGCCTATAGAGAATGAAAGCTCCTCCGAGGTTAATTGCTTTTGGGTGGATGGTGCTCCTTGGTCGAATTCTGACTATGGACAACTTGAGGTGCCGGCGGGTGGTTGTGGTTAATGCATGCCCAATTTGCCTTGCGGGTAAGGAAACAATTGATCATTTGTTAGTCAATTGTAGAAGTGCTCAACGCCTTTGGAGAGTGATCTTGGGGTGGTTCAATTATTTCAGGCTGCTTCCTTACCCTATCCCTTCTTTATTTGAGTATTGGAGGTTAGGGGTGGGCTCAAAAGAGGGAGGACTTTGTGGAGGCTCTCTTTATTTGCGGCGATTTGATCTATTTGGAAAGAGAAACTTGCGATGTTTTGGAGGAAAATCCACTGATGAGATCATTTTAATGGAGAAAGTAAGCATTTAGTGGCATTGTGGGCCTCTCCACTGCCTCACTTCAAGGGTATCTCGGTGGACTCCATAATTCTTGATTGGATGGAAGTGACGTTCTCCAATTCCTACTCCCCTTGCTTATCTCCTAGATGTTGAACTCCTCGTCTAGGTACATTAAAGCTTAATTTTGATGGGGGTGCCTCGGGTAACGTGAGGCAACTCGTCTCAATCATCATAAGCTTTTTGTTGAAGGAGATTCTAAATGCCTCATTCGGTGGGGTTCTCAATCCTCTAGTTATCCATGGTATCTTGTTAACATCAGTGAAGAGGTGCTTCAAGTATCTGGAGGGCTGAACAACACTTCCTTCATCCACATTAGACGTTTGGTGAATGCAAAAGTAGATAAACTTGCCGGGTGTTGGGGTTTGAGTGGGGTGGGACCTTTTCCTCTTACTTTTAATCCGTATTTAGCTCTCTTTTTGGGGCTGCTGCCTATCTTTTTGGGGCAGTGACTCATCTTTTGTTGTTTGCTCGTCCCTGCTTTGTGGTCCTTCTTGTTTTCAATATAGCACTTTCAATATAGCACTCTTATACTATAAAGTTTCTCCGAGAAATTAATGAAGTCACCATTTTGAAAAGAACATTAGTTGGTTTGTCTTAAACAAGTACTCAATAAGGTTTTGCCTGGGAGATGACATGTGTCCTAGCTGTTGTACTATAATAGAAATTTCTATTGGTAGAGATGGAGGACCTTAAAATTTTTTTATAGCAATAAATTTATTGCTCTGAAAAGGAGGCGGACTGAAAAAAAAGAAACAACAAAACAACTATAAAATGAATACAGGAAAATAACGTAAATAAAACAATCAAACAATATTATATGTCAAAAGAAATAGAATCACGAAAAACTCCCTCCTTTGTGAGAGCATCGACCATATCATGAGCGTCTCGAAGAATATGATGAAATGAGGCATCAAGATGACAACAAATATCTTGCACCACCTCCACCCAATCAGCCAATCGCCTAGGATGGGAAGTCTTCCTTGAACCTTACTGGATAGCTAAGAAAGAGTCTTGTTAACCGAATTGAGTAATTCCTGATAACCAACCAACATAGGAAACATTTCAGCTTTATTATTATTTGAAGCTTCCACAGGCCCTGAAAACCTCCAAACAACATTACCAGAAGAATCCCTACTAGCACCTCCAATACCACCTCTCCTAATAGAGTGTTGATGATTGCCATCAATGTTAAGTTTTAGAATGCCATGAGGAGGCGGCATCGAATAACTTTGACGAGCCAAAGTAGCCCACCTTCCCCCATCTAATATAGCCGTCCAGGATGTAGTAATGTCTTTCAAGAAAATGCCTTCAAACTGATTCCTCTTACTCGCCCATTCCGGTACTGTCCATACAATATTATCGACAATCTCCTCCACGGATTGAGACTTGTTATTGAAAATTCTATTATTCCTTTCTAACCAAAGCTTCCTGAAAGTAGCATACACCATAAACTTCCACAAGATTCTACCATGAACAAACTGACATCTAAAGAACCACTGTTGGGAATGTTCTGCAACTGACCAAGGCATTACCCAGTGCATATCAAACCTACCAAGAAGAGCCATCCAAACACTGCGAACAAAATTACAATGAATGAGCAAATGATTTGCCATTTCTTCATCCCTTAAGCACATTGGACAGCCATTGACAATAAAATTATTTCACCGCCTCAACTTGTCAATAGTCAAAATCGTTTCTCTTCTAGCTATCCAACAAAAGACCAACACTCTAGGTGGAATAGTGGGATCCCAAAACACTGCCAATCTACAAAAGCACTGGAATTACATGTCAAAACATTATAAAAGGACTTGACCATGTTCAAAATAGCTATGTAGCGGTCGCAATATAGGCAGTAGCGGTTGAGGCCACTACATTATTTTGAAAATAGCAGCACTATGGTCTAAATCCTAGTAGAGCCAAGCAATTTTAATTTAGAACATTGTTTTTCCCATTTCTTCTCCCCAATAACCTTTCCTAAAGTTGTCTCTACTTTTATATGA
The DNA here is from genome assembly GCA_028538565.1 of Umbellularia californica. Classification (NCBI taxonomy): domain Eukaryota; kingdom Viridiplantae; phylum Streptophyta; class Magnoliopsida; order Laurales; family Lauraceae; genus Umbellularia; species Umbellularia californica. The sequence continues at coordinate 10,635,556 of JAPQWN010000005.1, forward strand.
TTCCAAATCACTTAAAAAAAAAAAAAAAAAAACAGATTGACTGCTACACAAGCCTAAGTTTTTTTTTTTTTTTTTTTTTTTTTTTTTTTTTTTTTTTTTTTTTTTTTTTTTATCACTTAAAAAATCGCACCGCTACACTGCTACCTATCGCCGGCGCCGTAACTGCTATGTATCGCCTGCTATGTAGCATTTTGGCCACTACTTCGGCCACAACTGCTATTTTGATCCTTGGACTTGACTGAAAACTTTCCCTTGGCCTCAAGTTTCTGTAATCTAACGTCTGGTTCATGGTTTAAAATCTTGGTCTCGGTCGTGGTATTGGCCGGGCCGAAAAACCGATATGATATCGGTATCGGTCGCGGATATCGGTCCGTCGTGGTTGTCGCGGTGTGAATTTTTTTTTAATCCAAAAAATTTTGCAAAAATATCGAAAAAATCCAGAATATTAGAAAATGCTGGAATACAATATTTTTTTCCAATAGTAACAACAATAAATCAAAATCTCGGTCACCTTAAGTTATGAGTCCTGTTTGTGTCGCAGTTCGCTGTCTTCTTTAGTATTATTTTATATAATGCAACCATTATTGATGCTCATGATCAATTTATTAGTGTAAAATATAAGAAAATAAAGAAAACATATCAATCATCATTTAATACTAACTCAATCATCAAATAAGTTGTGAAATTCAAGACCCTGAAGATGACACATTAAAATCAGAAACATAATAGTGAGATAGATAAATCATAAAGCACTTGGGCATCAAAAGGTTCATGGTTCACCTGAAATTAGAGGGGACTGGTAGAGAGTATAGACGAGGGAGAGATTGATGAGTATGAGTGTATGATAGAAAATCCGAAAACAAAAATAATTGGAAAAAAAAGTTCAAAATCATGTGTATGAGTAGATATAGCATGAAAGTATGTAGATCTAACTTCTAAATGAAGAACACAACACAAATGACAAACCCAATGATTTCTATACTTCATCTAAAAAATTTAAAAAAAAAACACATAATAAAATGCTTTAGGTTGATTTTCTCTTACCTTAGATAATATTTTCTTCAAAAATATTTTATTATGTGTTTTGAAGAGGGGAGAATGTGGGATTTGAAAATATGCAAGAGGGAGTAGGATTGCTGCTATGGGTCGTAAGGAAATGAGAAGAGAGGAGAAGAAGATGAAGATGGGGAAAAAGTTGCAAAAATTAGGGTTTTACCCTTTTTATATCATCTCGGCTGATATTTTCAAAATATCGGCCGAGATATCGGTTCACACGATATGAAATGCATATTGGCCGATATTTTGCAATAAAATGGGGATATTTTACCGAGACCGGTATCTCAGCGAGATATCGATTCGGTATCGGCCGAGATTTTAATCCATGGTCTGGTTTACCCAAAGACAAGTAAACCTTGTCTAACAATGCAAGCATCCTAGTAAAATTTGATGTTAAAGAATCCATCAAATTCCTTCTTAAGCATATATCCCAAACTATCAAACCACCCATAAACTAAATAGTCTCAACAATAAAAGCATGTTGCCGCCTATCCAAAGGGTAGATATTAGAAAATTGCTGACTCAAAACCTGCTGCCCACACTATTCATCATGCCAGAATTTAATACGCTACTCGTCATAAACTTTATACTGAACCCACTGCTCAAAATCACCCTTCATTGATAGAACTGACTTCCAAATACCTGAAGCTTTGTAATCTCTTCCTTGCACAAATCAACCATCCCTTTCTAATTTGTATTTATGAATTAGGAGACGCCTCCACAAACAACTTCCACCCTCCCGTGCTCTCCATAGCCACTTCCCCAGTAAAGCCTTGTCAACCTTCTCAATCGAACGAATACCCAACCCACCTTGGGTGATAAGTTGACAAACAAGCTCCCACTTCACCAAATGGTATTTTTTTTGCTCTACTGAATCATTCGAAAGAAAATGTTGCTGAAATTCCTCAATCCTTTTTATCACACTTTTAGGACACCTGAAACAAGACAAAAGGTGGATAGAAATACTCGACAACATGGATTTTAGAGATGGACCTTAACAGAGTAAATGGAAACCAACAAAATTTGGTTTGCAGATTGATGAATTCCAAATAGACTAGTCTGTCAAGTTAATGGTGGGTCCCAACAACCTTCTTTCAGCCCCAGCTAGAAGACAAACAAATCACAATGTGGCCATCGTCAACTTAACTTTTCTACATTTAATAAGGTGAGAGATAAATTTGGAACATGAAAAAATAAAAATAAAAAAGACCTTTTCCGGGGTTGGTTTCGATAGGTCTCCCTATAGACTATCACCCTGTGTAAAATATGGAAACCGTTTGGTGGGAGGTATTGTTTTAAGGAACTCAAGTTTTCCAAATCCTAGCCATTAGATAAAAACGGATGGGCGTAAATTTCGCATGATCAATCAAAGTGCCCACAAAATTTGGATGAGTGTCCAATTTGGGTGAGTGCATATTCATTCTTTTTTGGGTGGGTTGGGGGCATGTGGCCCCAAAGGCCAGGCCGTTAGGGGTGCACAAAAAATCCGTTGATCCGTCAATCGGATCCGAAGGCCAACAGATCGGTGGCGGATTGGAAATTATATAATCCGTTATCAATAGATCGGTGGCGGATTTGACCCGATCCGTTGTGTGTGTGTGTGTGTGTGTGTGTGTAGGGAAGTGCTCCTATGAGAGACACTATCACAAACTTGGTGAGAGATGGGTGGGGGCCTCACATTTAAGTTGGGGGTCCTTGCATTTAAGTTGGTGAGAGTGGATATGGAAGTGAGGGCCCCCACCCATCTCTCATAAAGTTTGTGAGAGTGTCTCTCATAGGAGCACTTCCCATATATATATATATGTATGGCACAGCTCTCCTAAGGTCAAGCTTAGGATAAGGTAGGCTCAAGTGTGTGGTGGGACCCACGTGGGGATGGGAGGGATTTCATGGACGCCCTAAGATCATCCTCTCTGCAAAAAATCATCTCCAACCGTGATTTCTGTCATCTTCATATGGGCCCAAAATTTTAATGGTCAATAGTCCATTCAGATCGATACATAGTTGATCCAATGGTCCAATAAATTTGGATCTAACTGAAAGTTGGTGGACATGTGCAATTCAGTGGGGTCGTGTGTTTGGTCCATTTGGATGAACCAAGGGTGGGCCCCACGAGTGTGAGCTGAAGAAATGTTATCATAAGCTTGAGCTTAGGAGAGCCTCTCTCTCATATATATATATATATAAGGGTCAAAATTATTCCTTTCGAACCTTAATCCCCAAAAGGCCAAAACCCGAACTTCATCTCCAAAAGTCGTCCCAGGCTCCCAGCGGCAGACCGCAGACCTTCATCTCCCATCTCCAAAACTCGTCCTAGGTTGCTTCGTCGCTGTAGGCATCTCTCTATCTCTCTCAATACACCATGAAGCCATAAGGAGCCTGGGATTAGTTGGATGACTAGTTTCCTTTTTGTTGTTAGTTTTGTTGGGCTTTTGTCTATGGTCCCTCTGAGCAACGTCATTTGTTTAAATTGGCTTCTTGAAGCTTTGAAGCTTATCTTTGTCTTTTTTGTAATGGAGTTTGATTTGTACATGGTCATATAAAGTTGTAGATTAAAGTGTAGTTTGAAGGTTCCATGGATCTCTTTTATGGGTTTTTCTTCTATTTGTCACTCTTGCATCATCATTGCCTTACCATATATCCAGGTCTGTGTTGTTGCTTGTATATTTGGGTTGCATATTCTGATTGAAATATGTTTTTTTTTCCGCATTTAGTAAGTTATTTGTATTCATTTGCTGCATGTCTGATGGGGTTTTCTTTGACAAGATTTGTTATTGCTGAGAGTAGTTCATGGGTTTTTTTTTTCCATGTCATGTATAGGGACAGATTGAACGGATTAATCCGATCCGATCCGGTCATCCACGGATCGGATCGGATTTTAATAGCCACGGATTGGTGACGGATTTCAAATCCGTCAATCCGTAGGTCATGGATTGGTGACGGATTTGGCCCAATCCGCACCAATCCGATCCGTGTACACTCCTACAGGCCATTACATGTTTAAGGATAGCGTGGCTGGCCCACATGTCATCCTTGATAGTTTCTCTGAAGATGGAAATGGTTATCAAGCGAGTAGATTTTTTTGAAGTCATTTATCATTATTTTAACTGTTATAACCTGACCCCACTATCAAAATGATATAGTCTGCTTTGGCCGAAGTTTCATTGCTTTAAAGCACGTCATGTGGGGTTAAGGCCAGGCTGCACATATATGCCCGGAGTCAGGAGTTGGATGTTTTTGATGTGGGACTCAGAGCAGTCCAAAGGCCCCTGGGAGACAAGCAAGCAAGCAAGACAAGCTGGCCCAGGCGGGTAGGATCGATCTCGCATTAACCTTTTTAGAAAGTGATATCTTACCGATGTCTTGGTCTGTGTATGTGGGAAGTTGATTGTAGGAAAGATATCGTAGGCTTTTTTTTTTTTTTTTTTTTTTTAAATTTCAAATTGCCTTTGTCGTAGAAGCATCCTATTATCTTATTATTTTTTTGTGTGTAAGGTGGACTGAATAGGCTGCAAGTTGGTGAGATAATTTTTTTAAAATTTATTTATGGCATTTTTGGCGGCTTGATTTCTGTATAAGAAGAGAAGTTCTCAGCAGATAATTGCAAATCTGATCTTTGGTGTGGAAGTTTTCTTCAGATGTGCCACAGTTAAGTGCCAGCTAAAATCCACATTTTTGAGGATTTTGAGGTCCAAAGGGGAGGGGTCAAACCTGTGATTTTTTCTGCAGATTTGTGCGCTCTCTCCCTCCTTTGTCTAGCACCGCACAAGACAAAAGTTGTGGAATCCACACCTCAAATGTCCACAAAAAAAGTATGTTGCAGATTACAAGTTGCGGAATCCATGACCATTTCCAAATTTGCCCATCTTGTAGATTTGCAATGTTGACATGGAAACACTTACTAATTATCCTTAGCCTCTCCTTGCGACAAAAAATAAGCTAGTTGAGTGTGGGTTATGGGTTTCATGAGCAGGGTGAATGGTTCGTCTATTTTGGATTAACAGTACAATTTGATGGAGCATGCTTTCTTCTGCTGTATTATCTAAAATAAGGAACTAGTAATTTTGTGAAAACTTTTAGAAGTCAACAGAGAAGTTGATAGTGATTATTATTATTATTTTTGAATGTTGTTAGAGTTTATTATAAATGGGTGTTTGCTTTGACATTTTGGCTGCATAAGATCCACATCGTCTGTATATCCATTGAATGTATGGAATCTTCTAGGTTTATTTGGTTTACTAAATACATTATACAAGCAAGGATCTATTTTAGAATTGGTAATTTGGCTCATTCTTTCTAGGATAAAGTTTTTGGATGGTTGGTGTTAACTGCTGCTTCTTGTTTACTGTGGTTGGGCACAACTGTAGATTACCTTGCTGCTGCCGTAGCAATGTGGTTGGCAAAACTAAGTGGATATTCCACTGAAACCCCTCCTAAAATGACCCTAGGAAATCTACACAACATCGGTAAATCTATGTTGTAAATTCTTTACAAGAGAAAATCGGGAAAACGGTCCAGTGTCATCTTAGACTGGAGAATTAACCTATTGTTTTGGTTTTTTAATTAATTAAAGAGTTAATTAGTAGATAAAGAGAGATTTCTGCTCCATAAAATTTCAGTACTATGCTGTTTCTCACTGTGGAGATATGCTTAGTTATTTCTAGGTCTTGGGTGTTTTTTTCAGTTGCTCTTGAAGATCTTGCATTTTGCTTTTACATGGAAGAATTACTGTCTGAATTTAAGTGCTCAATTTCTTCTAATGAAATTTTCTCTTTGATGAAGATCCATAATGTCAGCTTCCGTGTCTGCTTGGAAATGGGTACTTCTTCTAGGGTCCTTATGTTGGACTTCCTTGAAAAGATGGTCCTCTGGTTTCTTTGCAAGGCTGATTCAAAGACTGGCTTTTCTGGGAATGTGGTTAGAGTAAAGGCCACAAAGGAGATTTTGGAGATTATCAGGTGAGTGAATCCTTGTATGCTTTTCTAGCTTTCAAGAGCACGATCAGCTTCATTATATAGTTTGGATAGTTATTGTGTACTTTTCAACTCTTTGATGCAGTTGTCTTAAATGTGAAATGATCAGATTCTACTATCCCACTGTTGGACCATATTTGTCTCTCTTTATTTGTGAAAATGCACATGCATGTCTAACAAAAAAACAAGGAATGCAATATTGTTAGCTGAAATCTTGAAAAAAATTATATGTTTCAGGAATGAAAAAACAATGCTTAATATGACATTTAAATTTTGATTAATGAACAGTTGTTCCAGAAAAACTATCCTTGCAAAGTGAACAGTCTTGTGGCGCATTGGTTTTGTAGCAAAAATACATTTGTTTGTGTGATCTTTTGATTTTATATCGTCATTCAAGGCTCCTAATTAGTGGTGGTTACCTATTTTGGTGAAATGTATTGCTTTTGGAAGTTGGAGTATGTTTCCATCTTTTCTACAATACCTATACTGAGTTTTCTCAATGGATATTGCAGAAACTGTTCATTTTCAGAAAACACAAAGTTAATCAAGATCCCTCTCAGAATTGTTTCATGCTTGCATGCTGAGCTGGCTGACTTGTCTTATTCAAGTAGCAATCAACAATATGCTGACAATGGAACTCGAGTTCCCAGATGTTGTAACAACTTGTGGGAGGTTCAGACTGATGCTTTTGTCATGATAGGGGACATATTATCAAAAAATGGGTCTTCCTTGTCTGTGGAAATGTGGCAATCAACCCTTGAGGTATGCTTATTGCTTACTCCTGTAGTTTGGATGAAATCTAATTAAATGCTTTTGCTGTGGATATGTGGCAATCAACCCTTGAGGTATGCTTATTGCATACTGTAGTTTGGATGAAACCTAATTAAATGGGTAGCTTAATTTGTTCATGTTGAATTAGGTATTGAGGAAAGTGATGGATGGCTTGGCATCAAGGAGCTTGTTGGTAGAAAATAACATCATGTCAAGGTGCTATTTCTTCAGTCCCCTGGTTTTTCCTTTGGCCCTTAATGGATGGTTGGCTCCGTGCCTCTGTCCCCAGGCGTGTTTGTTCACCTGTGTGGAGTAAAAATGAAATGGTTAAATCATGAATAAAACAAAAATAAAGGGGGTTAAAGTAAAAAAAGCACTTTTTTACGAAGTTTACTTCTCCCTAAGCTATCACATTGGTTGCAGTAAAATTAAACAAAAATTAAAAAGAGGCCAAAGGAGTAGTAAAAGGCCTAGTGGTGTTACATCCAAACTCTACTTCTCCCCTCCACTATGTTCGTCCAAACAACAATGAAGTAAAAACGTCACATCACTACTTTACTTCTCACTTCACTTATTTCCATCCAAACAGCAATGAATTAAAAAGTGTCACATCATGGCCTACTTTAACCCCTTCCTTACCACTACTTTTGCTAAACAAACGGGTAGGTTGGGTCATAGGAAAGTAAAATACCCTTCAGTTACCTTCTTTTTCGACAACCCCACATGCAAGGCTGCAATGTAGTAATAACTCGGTCTCGGTGAGTCCGGGGTCGATCCACAAGGAGCTAGAATTCAATCAACTTATACCTGTCCTATGAAAAATCTAAAACTATCCTAAATAAAATCTATACTGACCTAATCTACTAGTCTGAAAAATTAATGAAATTACAACAATTACTACTTCAAAAATAATCCCAAACTAGAAAATTGCAATCACCATAAAAAGAGTTAAAAACAACCGATTGCATAAATTAAAGTAAATATTAGAAAAAATGAAATAAAAATTTAAAAATCAGAATATGGTACTTGTAATTCAAGAGTCTGGATCCATTGCTCCTAAGTATTAAAAATACAAACTGCGTATTTCAGTCCCTTCCATAAGCATGAGCCAAGATATATGTTCTAGATTGTTAATTAATGAGAGATATCACAAGACTCAAGGCCCCAACAACATATTTTCATATCTAGAGGTCCCAAGGCATTCTATATATCCGGAAAAAATATAAAATCCTAAGTAACTTGGATAATGAAAATAAATTAACAAACACAAAACAATACACTTACACACCTTTTACTGAAATTGTATGTCCTTAGAATTAATCAAAGTTTACAACTTCACCGTCTTCTTGAATTACAATTAAAATCACCCCTAGATCTTTTTAACATTTTCCTTCAAACATTCCCTTTTAAGCCACATGAGAGAGAGAGAGAGAGAGAGAGAGAGAGAGAGAGAGAGAGAGAGAGAGAGCTGCCCCAAAAAGTGGACGCAATCAATCCTAGGGGGAGCTTGCTTTGGACATCCAAGTATGGCCCCTTTTATTCTTGTTGATTACTTGGTTTCCAAGCAATTTCAATCCTTTTGGAAACTCGCTTTCTTGGGCAAATGAAGTTTGGGAACTTTTTGGAATTTTGAATTTGTTTCCTTTGATGACAAGTTCCTTCTAAACTTATGTCTCCCCATTGCTTGAATATCTCTTTGCTTGGGCCCACTTTGCACTTGAGAGAATATTCGCAATCTGAATTTTGAATTCAAGCAACACCTGGAATAGGGTGGGCCCCATCTTGGGCGTGCAAACCAAGGTAGAACACCCCTTGTTGGACGTCCACTTCATGTTTGAAATCTTCTTGGCTTCACTTTCCTTTTTCTTCCTTCTTTCTTCTTTGGTTTCCTTACGTCTCAAGTTTCCCTTATTTCCTTCCTTTCTGAGCCACAAATTCAATTTTTGAATCTTTAAAAATCCTCAAATAAACAAAGAAGGGAATTCTCAATGTTTGCAATAATTGTTGGGACCCACCATGGCCGTCCCCCTCCTTGGGATTCGCGCTGAAGGATGGTGGGCCCCCATGGTGACTTCTTCATGAAATTTTCTCTCTTTTATTTCTCTTCAATTCTCCTTTGAATTTTCCAGCAAAGTGGGTCCCAAAAGTCTGATTTTTCCTGCAAAAATTCAAAGAATAATCAAAAGAATAAGGCAATGCATGGGACCCTATTCAACATGTATGCATGCTAATGAATATACCATGTTGATCGATTTTTCGTGAACTACACAGTGGTGCAAAGAAATCATGCATGTTTATGTGTGAATCAAAAGAAATTCGATGCCATAGTATGATAATCCAAGAGAGTAATTTCGCTAAAACCATTCAAATTTCTGAATTTTGAATGATGTTCTCATGAATTCAACTTTGAATGCTCAAATGCATGACTTTAAGAAATTCATGATTCAATGAAATTATCCTTCATAAGTCCATAAAATTAAATGAAATAATGCGAATGAAATGCAGTTTTATGGGCTTATTACTTCAATAGTATGCAAATGGCCAGTGTCTCCTTGTACTAACCCGAGCCAGAACCTGTTACTTAGGTGGCCCGCCTCCCTATGGGAGGACTTTGGTGTCCTTAAACAACTGTGCCAAGCCGGCAGACTCTTGAGTCCCTCTCTGGCCTATAAAGTTCCTGGAATGTGTTGACATAACCCATAATTTTATCTTTCTGTTTTGCAGGTTCTATACCTCTCTCTTGCATTGTTTGCATTTGGTTATTTCAAACCCAAAAGGTTCCCTTTCAGAGCATGTATGTTTCTCACTTTAACTATCTGAAATAGCCTTCAGTGCTAAATACTTAGTTTTATTTTGCATTCGTCTGCCATATTTTATCGGACACGACACCATTGAAGCGGCACCAGATGGCATAAGATACTTGTGTTTGGAAGTCCCACATCCCACATCGCCTAATTCCTGAGTTGGACAGGGCTTCATATACTTGTTTGGGCCTTCCATCTATCAGCTTAAGCTTTTGGGTTGGTGCATGGTTTCTTACATGGTATCAAAGTGGTTCCGATCCTGTCGTTCTTGTATAGCCCATGTGAGAGGCCCGTCCACGAAATCTATTGGGCCTATTCGGGAGGGGGAGTGTTGGGAAGTCCCACATCCCATATTGTCCCAGTCCTGAGTTGGACAGGGATTCATATACCTGTTTGGGCCTTCCACCTATCAGCTTAAGCTTTTGGGTTGGTACATGGTTTCTTCTCACAACTTGTAGATGCATAATTATGTTTAAACCCTTATTGTATTAGGTTTTCCTTATGAAATTGTAATTTTCTATTCTTCTACTCATGAAAGACAATTTTCTTATGCTTTTTATACTGTTGACAGTTCTTAACAAAAAGTCTAATAAATGTCAATAGTTTCAGCAATACATAGCCTGAAATTACTATTACCTTGTTTAATAATGCTAAAATTAATAGATGGGTCAAATCTTTCACTTAAAAGTTTAAATGGGCACACTTAATAGACATGGCATATTACATACTTATATTCTGGATTTTGGAAAATGGAATCATTTTTCAGTTCCAGATGTGTTTTTTTCTCCATTTTTCCTTGTCAGTATCAGTATCTAGATATCACAGCATAAGTGTATTAATTCATGTCAATGTGTTTTTTCCTTTTCTTTTTTCATTACCTTTTGTTTTGAATATGCATTTCCACAGGTGGCAGGTTTTGTTGCATCATTGCAAATGTTCTTCATGTATGGCCTTACCAATAAATCCCAATTAGTTTGGCAAAATCCTGGCTGTAAAGAGGAGTATAGTTCTCTGAGTCTAAGTTTGAGATTGGAGGAATCTAGGAACAGTGAGCGTGGCACCTATAGACCCCCGCACTTACGGAAAAGGGAAGGGCTGAGTACTCCAACATTTAAAGGCTGGAATGCACAAAGCATTTCAAGCCGTGAGGCTTCTGCATCTGGCATTTCATCTTCAGATTCAGAGCACAGTGATAGTGATGGATCAGTAAAAGGCATAGACCAATTTCGGAGTTCCAGGGCTAGAATAGCTGCCATTTTTTGCATACAGGTAAGGTTACACTCATTTTGAGCCTCTTCCTTTTTGTTGCCATTTGCTCCTTTTCCCTATTAAACCTTAAGTAATGGTTTACTTTAGACCGGAGTGTAAGTTCTATTATGGTCACGTTTGCTTGAACCTTAACTGATGCAGGCCAGACCCAAGGTCGGCCAGCCCATTGGGCCCAGCCCAAAAGCTTGCTTACAAGCGGAGGTCCAAAGGCTGCCAAGACCCACTAAAAGAAGTTTCCAGATCATGCAGCATATTTTTAGTAATTGATAAAAATTTATATCGATATTAGAAAGTGTCCTTTTATTTGATTTAGAATTGGTATTGTTTCAAAAGTAGTCTGATTTCTAACCGATATAAAGAGCTGTAGCCCTCTTGTTTAGTATACATTGATTAATAAAATTTTCTCCTTGAGTTTTCCTCTCGGTTGGTTGTTTGTGGTGTGAGACCAAGACGGTTTGGATCCATATGGATCCCTATCCCTAAGCTTTGGCTTGTAGAGTAGTCTTGGCTACTCTTCCCCTATCCGCGCTGTGCCATTAACATTAGAATTTAACATAGTTTACCTTCTTCTGAACTGTCTCTATGCATGTATATTCTTTTCCTAGGGTAACTACCAAAGAACAGTAACTGATTCCTTTATCATCCTATAAAGTAATACAGAAGCAATGTTGACTAAACATGGTAAAACAATATTAGATGTTGGTATGCAATTGTGTCACCATTCAAACAAACTCTCCATCAGGCCCTCCGTTTGGCAATTTACTATTACAGTAAAAGTAATGTAAAGCATCAAATCAAGAGAGAATAAAATATAAGGAGGTTATGATGGTATTTTGTCTTTAGTGGATTGGTAGGGAATCTTTTTGACATTTTTTTTTTGGTAAAAAGCGAGTATTTTTATGTCTTTTAGTGGAGAAAAGAGGTTGCTTTTTGACTTTTTTTTTTTTTTTAAATGAGGGAATTTTGAAGATGTGTACTTTTAATGTGGCCCCTCGTCTGAAAAATGTTGGCTTTACATTACCTTTACGAACCTAGTAAATTGCCAATCTGAAATTCCTACAAAGTGAAGTAATCCAAGAGAGATTGGGAGGTCAGGCCTTAATTGTGACTTCAAATGAAATAGACTTGTCACAGAAGGTCCTTCTGTTTCTGTCTGGCCAAATTGGCCATAGCACAACAAAAATGCAATGCGGCTTCACATGATTGATCTTCTAGAATGGTGACTTCTGCTGCAACTATGGGAGAGAGCTCTAACCAACTGAGGCATTGACTATTGCATTTTTAGAAGGGGTAAAAACTAATAGCACATTAGATTTGTAGAGCTGTGCTGTGGACGAACAAATGTGAGACATCCTTTAGCCTTTGCAGGCATTCATGATGTGATATCTACTGTATTATCTATGCTGGTTACTTGTTAAAATCTTATTCAGTAGAGCTGTCCAACAAAAGGCTAGAAACTTAAGAGGCCGCTTAGGTTATCATCATCCAGTGCGGGTCCCACCAAAGTAGGGTCCTGGGAGGGTCTAGACTGGAGACAAACCTAACCTTGATCTTCTAAATAAAAAAGAATAAAAATAAAGTGCACACACAGAGGCTACCCTGCTCATTGCTAATTGATCTTACAAGGACTTCACATGAAAGTCGGTTTTCGGGCAGGTCTGCTCCATTTTCTAGAGTGTTGACTGATTGGACAATATTAAAAGAGTCTCGAATCAGTCTCAAAATCATGAAGATTTTGGTGGAAAAAATTGTGGTTTGAACAGTCAGGCTTACATGCTGAGTCTTCACTGAGGATGAGATGTAGAACAGCAGGCCTATATCATGTAAAATATATGTGACAAGTGTAAAAAATATTTTACTTGCAGGGTGGCCCTTTTATTTTCTGTTGTATGATAGTAATAAAGTGACTGTCATTTTCTAGAAGAAAAAGGGTGGCCGTCATTCAACATATTCTAATTCTCTAGTTGAGTTTGTTGCAGTTTTTCTTTTCTTTTTTCTTCTTCCAAATATCTGTAGCGTCTTCCCACTCTTGATTCAGTACTGAAGCTATTGTCTTGGATATTTTGAAAATATCGTAAAATCTTAATGAGCCAATGTCAACAGTGGTGGGACGTTATAATTTTCATGCCATATAGTGAAATTTATTGTCTTGGATAGTGTTATTGAATCATTTTGTGTTTATATGCTTTTCAACTGGAAGGATCTTTCTCAAGCTGATCCCAAATCACTAAGTGCTCATTGGACCATGCTTTTGCCCACCAGTGATGTGCTACAGCCGAGGCAAGCCATTCAATCCTGTCTTCCCTTATTGTGTGATTGATTTTCTTTACTTTCTTGGAATTGATTGAAGGGGGATTATATGTTCTCTGGCCAAAGAATTTGTTTAATAGCTTTGGACGCTGAGTATCTGTAAGCAAATAAACTAGACTGTTGGCTGGCCCATAATGTAGTAACCCAGAACATTTTTGATGGGGCTCAACCCAGACTCTGCGCAGTGGGATAATGCTCACTATAGGGTGCATGGCCTGCAAATAGATGTTAATTATTTTTCCTTTTGTTAATACACAACTTGGAGCAGCAATTCAAATTCTTACACGATAATTAACTCATTATGAAGAATAACGGAGTGAATGTAAAATATGTGAAAAACATATAGTTTCATGGTTTGTACTTACGGAGAGAAAGTTCTCTCACCCCGTCAAGCTGAGGAATAGATGTTAATCATGCCTTGCTTTGCCACATGATATTGTAATTGGGGCCACCCATCAGGTCAATGATCCAGATCAAGAAATCCTGTTCATTATGACCGGAATTTCCATGCCTATCTGCAGGTCAATAACCATCAAATTCCTCTGGATGAAAAGTAAAGTTGGAACTTATTTTTATCACTTCTTTCAGTTTTTTACCATAAACCGTATGATTTTTTTCCTCTCCACAGGAAGTATCAAGCAACTCTATTGACATGCTTGCTTTTTGATCCCATTTTGAAGGTAATGCTACTGTTGCTTTAAAGTGTCAAGCAACTCTATTCTTTTTTTTTTTTGTTTTTGTTTTTGTTTTTGTTTTTGCACATAATACATTTTAGTTTTCCTGGTCTTTAAAGTGTCCCGTTGGCTCTTCTTTTTGCATTTTCACGAAGCATGGTGGTTCTCACTAACCTTTGATTCGTTAAAGGTGTATAGCTGACTTTTCCTACCCACTCACATTTACAGACACGGATAGCATCTACTTCAGCTTTAGCATCCATGTTGGATGGTCCTTCATCTGTTTTTCTCCAAGTTGCAGAATATAAAGAATCCACTAAATGTGGGTCGTTTACTACACTTTCTACCTCGCTTGGTCAAATTCTCATGCAGCTACATACAGGTAGATGTGGTCCTGCTATTTGTTTACCGAAAACTAAACTATTTTCTATTTCTACCTTTGGGTGTGTGTGTGTGTGTGTGTGTGTGTGTGTGTGTGTTCTTTATGTTTGCTCTCATGCCAGTTTCCTGCTATCTCATTGTGCAGGCTTGCTCTACTTGGTTCGGCATGAGACTAACAATGGACTGCTGGCGTCCGTCTTTAAAGTCCTTATGCTGCTTATTTCTGCTACTCCGTATGACTCTGATTACTCGGATCACTCTTTGCCATTGAAAACACTTGACATGCTTGAATCAACTTGGCATGATTCGACTAAAACTCAATTTGGCCAATATTTAGCTAATATCAGTTGACTCACTTATTATGTGGTGTTGTTGCCTCATTGATCCTTTCTGTTGGGTGGTAAAGAAACAAATAATGTATTAGAAAAAAAAATTGGACAAAATCAACCTATAAAAATTTGAGATTTTCTCTTGCATCATTGGGCCTGTTATTAAAAAAGCTTCTAGTTTTCATAAAAAAGGTGAGATGGCAAGGTACAAGCGGATTTAGAAGAAAATATCAGAGGGGAAAGAAGGTGAGACGGGAAGACTTGATCTGTGTGTTTTTTTTTTTTTTTTTTTTTTTTTTAATTTTTTAATTTATTTTTGAAAGCTTTGATCTTTGTTTTTGTTGATATCATGCTGGAAGATATGCTTGTTGAGTGGTTGTGATTGTCTTTTTTAGCGAAAGTGGTAGAGACGTTTATCCCAATGTCTACCATTCAAAAAAATAGAGGTGTTAATCCCAATGTCCGGTAGTAGAGGCAAGGGAAATTGTTTCATCTTTGTTTGTTTCATGGAGAGGAGAATCACAATGAAGGCCTGGTAGCAGCATTTAAGGAAAGTGATTGGTAATAAGGCTTGCAAGCTATGAGCTTTCACAAAGGAGAAACAGTAAGAGATGGCCATGTAGAATAGCAATGATGCAGTCTAGATAGAAATAGTGAAGAAGTACCAAACGAGAACTGTCATGGTGGGGTGACTCCCATGGTGGATGCTACCCGGAAGAATCTAGGGTATTGCGTTCTGTAATCTGTCTTGCTGATGTTATGAGGAACTAGACGGGGATCTCTGTGGAAGGTGATAAAAGTCTAGTGGTGGATAGCAATGCATGTGCCCACTAACTTCTCTTTTAGCTATCTAGAAGTTTGGCGGGGAGGATGAGATGGGAAGGTGTCATTCCATGCATCATAGGTTTGTGTGTGGATGAGGTTAGAATAGCAAGGATGGGAGGGGTTTTAGTTCTGCTTTCTTTCAGTAGATCAGAGCTAGTAGCCACTGCAATTGAGATCGAAATGCAATTCTTTGTTATATTGTTAAGTGAAGAAGTGGTAGGCGGGGAAGTTTTAGCCCTTCAAAAGAGTTTGGGTAAGATACTACGAAGTCCCTCTTCAGGGTTGGAGCGGGAGTCCTTCAACAGTGAAACTGGAGAGGCAATAAGGGTGGACAGGGAGACAACAGAGATGGCATGATTGGAGTATGGAAAGAGTTTGTCCAGAGGTCAATGCTCATCATTAGATAAGGTAGAACCCCTCCTTGGATGTTTTAGATAACTAACTCCCAATTGGAGCGAGGGAAAAATGTTCTTTGCCTGCATTTTCATTTAACCCAAGTAGACCAGGAAATGTGCCATGTAGCTTGAGGTGGATAGCTCCAATCCTATAATAGAGCATTGTAGTCTAGAAAAGGAGCTAAGCTAGTTAAAGGTTGGAGCTAGAGTGGGTGGTTGGAAGGGTTTTTTTTTTTCCTCCAAGGAGCCTATGCAGAGGGAGTATAGCACAGGGAGGAGGTTGAGTTGGCAAAGGAGCTTTCAACAAGCACTAGAAGTTATAGAAGGGGACAGGAGACTTTTAATCCTTCTCCATAATGAGGAAAAAAAATGGGACAAAAGGTTTCTTTGAATTTGTTGCAGAAGAAAGCAAATAAAGAGGTAAGAGATGCTGGAAAGAAACCTAAGGGTCCGTTTGTTAATTTAAATAGTATAGTGAAGGTGATGTTATATGTCACATCGTTGCTTTATATGGGTAATAAAGGTGTGTTGAAAGTAGAGTTGACTTTTTGGTTAAGTGAAAAAGGTGTTTGGATTGTGATGTTAAGCGATTATTGTACATTACTTTATACTGTTTGGATTTCCTGGCCTCAAATTATTAAAATAAACCCAACTTTAGGCAGAGAAAAAGGAGGGGCAATACGCAAGTTTATTGAGAATGCAACGTTACACATCTGAACACAACATATGGTCAAACATGGAGCATTCTGTAATAACATTTCAAATAAACAGAGGTACCAACATGCAGTAAAACGGCCTCCAATGAGTACAACTCAGCTAGCTACATGGAAAAACTCTTGTACTACAGAAATGTCCAAGGGCAACACCGTATCGATTCCATGATTTTAAATTATATTTACACCATAATAAAGACGTTGGTTTATTCAGAATTTACTGACAACTCCCATCCTGACTATCTGACTAGTCAGTCTTGCTACGTTTAATTTTGAAAACAAAATGTCCTGTAGTGATTCCAGATGAGGAAAAGTGTGATTACTGAACCAAATGCAGTGATTCCAGAAACACATTGGCAGAGAATTTGGGCACAAGGACGGTTGGACCACAAACAGAGATAGTGGAGTAAGATAGGTAATTTGCTGCCAAGACTCGTCACCAAACATATTCTCTTCACACGAACGTTCCAGGAGGCCATTCCAGTGATTATACTAACATGTCAATTGCAACACACAAGTTGTAACAGTTGCTGCAAGCTACCACTACACAAGACCAACATAAATTCCAACCATATTTAAA
Source organism: Umbellularia californica (assembly GCA_028538565.1). Taxonomy (NCBI): domain Eukaryota; kingdom Viridiplantae; phylum Streptophyta; class Magnoliopsida; order Laurales; family Lauraceae; genus Umbellularia; species Umbellularia californica. The sequence continues at coordinate 10,652,636 of JAPQWN010000005.1, forward strand.
CATTTCAACAACCTGGTGAATATTAAGATAAGACAGGTAATTTGCTGCCAAGACTCGTCACCAAACATATGCCATTCACAACAACGTTCCAGGAGGCCATTCCACTGATTATACTAACATGTCAACTGCAACACAATTGATACAGTTGCTGCAAGCTACCACTACACAAGAACAACATAAATTCCCACCATATTGAAACATTTCAACAACCTGCTGAATATTAAGACTCGGAATATAAATAAAGTAAAGCTCATAACTACAGAAACTGGAACTAAACCAAAACAGCCTGCTGTGCTTAACTACATAGGCCATTTTGTAGTAGCACGCATAGTTAGGTGATAGGATACAAACATTTTATACGCTTCGAATAAGGTAAACAATGATACCTAGCAGAATACATATAATCAAAATGAGGATAAAAACAATCCTAATAGGTGAATTCAGACGTTGGTCCATTGCAACTATTGCCCCTCGAGGACGGCTTGATGAAGGTGTACAGGCATCTTTGATATGGCTATTGTCCTCTTCATAGTTGTGGAGACTGTCCATAGCTTCTTCTATATTGGTGTATCCCTTATAAAGCGCATCGGGAAATTGATTTACTTTTGCTTTGCAATCGGTCCATGTATTATAATATACTAGGCCCCCTTCGGTAGACAACGTAAAAATTGAACCGAGGCATCATCAAGATTGAAGTCAAACTTGAGATGTCAATGAGTTTAACATAATTGATGCAGTGTTAGAGAAAATAAATGTGAGATGACAATGGATATTAAGACATAACTGATGCCATTCATTTGGATTAAGCCACCAAATTGAAACAGTTGTGCAAGCATTATGAGGCCCATCAGCATAACAGTAACATGAAGCAAACATTGAAGTCATAAAAAGTAAGAAAAACAGCCACTATGGAATATATCAAATGACAAGTCCATGTAATAAGCCAATCCAAAGTGAGTTAACCATGGCAAAAAGAGAAAAAATTTTGGTAACTAAACAAACAGCCAAGTAAAAGAGAAAATAAATGTGAGATGACAATGGATATCAAGACATAACTGATGCCATTCATTTTGATTAAGCCACCAAATTGAAACAGTTGTGCAAGCATTATGAGGCCCATCAACATAACAGTAACATGAAGCAAACATTGAAGTCATAAAAAATAAGAAAAACAGCCACTACAGAATATTAGATTAGTTAGTCCAAAACATAAGCCAATCCTAAGTGAGTTGAATGGCAGAAAGATAAACCAACAGCCAACTAAACCAACAGCCAACCAAACAAAGTCAAAACCATGAAACATGAGTGATACACATATCAAATGATAGTGTAATTGTCACTTCGAATTCTTGGGAGACGGCGTCGAATCCAAGCACTTTTATCTTTTGCGCAAAGGAAAATAATGGCCATATCGGCATTGATTGTTAGCCACTCGTGTGCAATCTCCGCATCCAGGTCACTAAGATCAGCAATCTGGTCCAGCTCCTTTACCACATCGTTGGACACTCGCTTCTTCAGATGCCGAATACTTTTAGCCACTTAAGCAATAGCACTGGTGATCCTCTTAGAACTGCGATCTACTGCTGCGGTGTATGTGTCAATGTCCTTGGGGTCCTTTGCATGAGCCCGCTTCTTTGAGGAGCCTTCACTTCCATTCATTCCGAGATTGTCAAAACAATCATTCAGTCCCATTGGAATTGATCCAGACACCTGCGTGTTAGCCCCACCTACGGATGTTGTAGGATTTGGACTCCCTACATAAGTCGATGGCCTTGCAAATTGCCCATTTGCAACATCTTTGCCAAACACTAGGCTTAGCTTATCATAATCGATTGTCTTTCCTCGCCACTACACCGCATTAGGATGCTCCTATTACAAAGACGCGTTTTCCTTGCAATGTCATGTAAACAATGGTAATTACAAAAGATTAATGGATATCGAGTTAATAAATGTGTTGTATATACCTGTAGCCATGTAGTCCAGACATCATCTTTAGCTATGACTCTTTGTTGCTACGTCAAATCCAAAACCAGACGCATTGAGAACCTCTGTGGCCTGCGCGAAGTTTTTCTTCAGTACTTTACAATGATTGATTATTGTAGACGCAGTTATATGGCCAACACCATGATTTGATGCATTCATTTTGGTTGCTATAGTTGCGTACACATCCTGTTTGTAGCCACGATTTCCCCTTTTCCCAAGCTCGATCTGCTCTTGTACAAGATCCAGCAATTCTTCCTCCATGGAGGCATTGAAACAAACATTCTTTCGTTGTGACATGTCTAGATTAATATAAATGTGCATGCTAAGAAAGTATGATCTCCATAGATTGGCAAAAGAAAATTAAAACAACAGCAAGGTTGTCATTAATATCATTAGAACATAAGATAACAGAGTACATATAGTCACCATACATTCAAAAAGAAAAAAAAAAAGTCTAACCATGCTAGCTCATGGTATTCTACTTGGACAGTGACAAACATATCATTGACTTGCATTATGTTGAGTGTAATCATGCCAAAGTCTAGCTGCATAAGCATCCCTGAAATTGCTCCACTGCTGCCTCTTTGCTTGGGAGTAGTATTGAAATACTTGGGATGCTTGATCATTATGGTGGTAATCATCAGCCAGAAGGGTGGTTACATCACGTTCTTCCCCACTCAATTCGGAAGCTTGAAAGAGTTCGTCATCAAACATATCTCCCCCATGTTTTCTTATGAAGTTATGAAGGACAGCACATGCGGTAACTATTTTCACTTGGGTGTCCATGGAGTATTGTGGAGCTATTCTTAATATCCCAAACCTACATTTCATGATTCCAAAAGCCCTTTCAATTACATTTCTTGCCTGGGAATGCCTTCTATTAAATAACTCTTTTGCATTTTGAGGATTTCTTCCTCTATGCTCACTGAGGTGGTAACGCACACCCCGGTATGGTGCCAGAAAGCCTGGTGCATTTGCATACCCAGCATCCACTAGGTAGAACTTACCTATTGCATATTACAGAATTAAAAACCCTCCAATGTCAAGACACCATGAAAACTGAAATTACTGAAGTTTAACTAACAAAATATATTCATGATTACCTGCTGGGATATAAAGGGGATCTGCATGGGCAAGTGAACTTTGAAGAACGCGGGCATCTGTAGCGGACCCTTCCCAACTAGGATGCACATACTGGAAATTAAGGCCAAATCCACATGCAGCCATTACATTTTGGCTCAAAGTGCCTTTCCTATTCCGGAAGGGTGTTTGAGTAGCCAATGGGACATGTACTGGAACATGAGTTCCATCAATGGCGCCAACACATTCCTGAAGAGAGTTATAGTCATTAAACATAATTTTTGTCTTAAAAAAATGTGTGAAGAGAGTTACAGTCATTAAACATTTTCTGTCTTAAAAAAATGTGTACGACAATTTTCTTCGCTTATTATTAATACCTCAAGTACGGTAGTCCCTCAGTATTTATCCCTGCTTGTTTGATAATGTCGGGGGCTAGTTGTGCAACCGCTGTTGAGACTATGAAAGTGACTGCTGATAGTCTCCCCTGATCTACCAAACCTGAAACTATTTGTCCTATTCCTAACATTGTGTGTGATGGTATGCAAAAACTCAGCAATTGCGTCCTCCACTGTGACGTATCTTGTGTCTGCCAATGAATCTTTATTCTTTAACACTGTACACAACAGATCGAAGCAATTTTTGTTTAGCCTCAATTGACTAATACATTCGCTGTCCCTGCCTTGTGTTAAGTAAGAGATATATTGCATCCTCTCTGCATTTCTAATTCTTCTTGCAGACCTCTGTTAGCCTCAATTGACTAATACATTCGCTGTCCCTGCCTTGTGTTAAGTAAGAGATATATTGCATCCTCTCTGCATTTCTAATTCTTCTTGCAGACCTCCGTTTATTCCTAAATATTTGATCACCCAAGGAGTACATCTCTTTTTGCCATTCTGAGGCCATAGTCCATCAAGTTACTAGGATGGCATTATGAGTATTATTGGCCACAATATCTTCTGCTTTAGTATCGGAATCATTTCCACCGTCACCTTCCATCTACAGAAGTTGCCCACACTTATCCTTATGAACAGAAGAGACAAAAATTTCATGTTGAATTCATCCATAAAACAGATAGAAAAGTGTAACACCCCACCCTTCACACATGTATGATATTGTCCGCTTTAGCTCATGGGCTACTCGACCAGAGGACCTGGCCCAAGCGCATCCAATCTTGCCTCACGGTTTTGCTTCTGATGGGCCTCAACCCATCAAAAGGCCTCATGCAAGGTAAGGGTGTAAGCTCTACATATAATCCCATTCACTTTCCTCTCTATAGTCGATGTGGGACTTCGGGGCGTTACAATCCACCTCCCTTAAGGCGGCTGCACGTCCCTGTGCAGTAGCCTGCCAGTCCTTGTAGCCTGCCAGCCCTCTTGGCCCGCCCACATGAAGACCCGCCCACTTGCACCAGGCCACGGCAGGGGACCCACACTCGAACTATTCGAGAGTCAGCTCTGATACTATTTGTAACGCCCCACCCTTCACACATGCATGATATTGTCCGCTTTGGCTCATGGGCCAGGTCCTCTGGTCGAGTAGCCCATGAGCTAAAGCAGACAATATCATGCATGTGTGAAGGGTGGGGCGTTACAAAAAGTATTTCGAGTTATATAAAACTACATATCAATACTTGGAAGGAAGATTTTAGATACACAGACTGTAATAATTCCACCCTGCTGTATTAGGTAAAAGAGATCAAACAAAATGGAAATAGTGTGTAGCAAAAAGAGTTATAACAATGTAAGGTGATGGGTCACAGTATACATGTTATCTGCAACAAAAAAAATTTGCCTGGGAATGTTCATTTGTAATATAATCTATCCTAATAACTTGCATTTTTTTGTCTGTGCAACAGACATTATTCACTTTATGTATAGAGCCTCAAAGAGAACTGAACTGTATCTGGAGTAAAAATATTGCAAATGTAAAAATACGATCAATTGCATATGTTGAATGTTCAAAACATACGAAAGTTCATGTTGAGTCGAAGAAATATAAGGTATCAGCCATTCATTTTTCACTTTGTATTAATCACAGGTCAAAAGTAACCACTGCATGGCAGTATAACATTATGTATTTACTTTTAATTTCCCATCCCCTGCAAATAACATCATCAGCATAAGCCATTAACTGGGAAAGACACCAAATAAGAAGTTATAAACAGGTCCAGCCTACTACAACTCGTTATATGTAGCTTCCATCTATAAAAACAAGGCATAAAAATATTCACAAATTGACTGATGTTTATAAGAATAATATCACATGGACGTCATATAATAGGTGTTTTCGTATCCACAGACACAGAAAAATGGATGGAAAAAGTTTATTAACCAAAAAACTGCATATCGAATAATTGTTGCAGGAGGCCCAACAATCAACCAGCACCGCATACACAGAATATGGAGCAGAACTAATAGGTCTTTTGAATACTCTCTTGCATGATCAAGATATTGTAAACTGTAATAATTAACAAAGAGATGATTTTAATAGAGGGCCTTTCCTGTTAGTGGCCCTAGAGCAAAAGAACTTTGCTCTTCTCTAAAATGGGAAAGGGGAAATCTATCTTAATACATATGCATCTAAGACGCCCCTTTTATAGGCAATTGATCAATCACTAGTCATTAGATGCAGGTAGTTGCAGCAGTTAGAAGAACTTACTCAGTCTCTGCTGTTGCCATTGCTTCTAGTCTTCTGTGATGATTTTGGTTGCAATTGATTCTAGTCTTCTGTGATGATTTTGGGAGAGGACGATTTGCCCCAAGATCTTCTTGAAAAAGTCCCTCATTTCAAATGCAGTTTTCTAGGGCATGGGCGACACATGTACGAGTGGCTAAGATTAATCGAACTCACTGTGTATTTCACCTGTTCATATCTGCAATTTAAATCTGGCGAATTTGAGGCAGGTGCCATAGGCACGACATGCGCAGAGTAGAAGGAGGTTGCAGTGATTCCTCTTGATGGGCATTTACAATCGTTGAGAAAGATGGAGGTAGTGTGAGGGTAGCGTTTGTTGCATTTACTGCAAGCCTGCGAATGGGTTTGTCAAAAATGGTAGCGTGAGGGTGAGTTATGGACAAGTTGAAGTGATGGGTAGCTTCTAATGAGGACAGCTAATTATACATTACTCATACTACACCAACGTATGATTAATAAAAATTGCAATCCACAAAAAAATAAAAATTACAAATATGTTTTTTTTTCCTGGAAGCTACACAATTGATCAATAAAAAGAGCTATTTTTATCTACATTACAAGCAAAAGAGATCGAATCAACAAATAAAGCAAAACATGATGTTAAATTCATAAAAATCACACCATCTATTGAAACCTTGAACTCTTACATTTTGACCCTTGAAGTTTTTTCTTCTTTTATATTTAGACCATATAACTTATATTTAGACCTGTTAAGTTTTTATTTATTTATATTTAATGTCAACGGATCGGATCAGATTGAATCCGCGGATTGAGGGTGAAATCCATTACCGAGCCATTGCTAATGGATTACAAGATTTTCAATTCGTCACCAATCCATTTACCTTCGGTTCGGTTAAAAATCCACGGATCAGATCGGTTTTATGGATCGGCGGATGTTTTGTGCACCCCTAGTTTTTATATCCAAGGAGCGGGAGGAACATTTTGTGAGAATGGTTATGTAAAGAATAGATTCATCATTTGACCTAGTGGGCCTGGGCCGTGGGCCTAGTATGCTAATTGGCCTCGATAACGAGTTTTTGGTTTTCCTGACCCAAAGTCTTGTTGTACTTAGAAGATAGAGCCTTTGTAACGGTGGATAAGCATAATCTCCTGTAGCTAAGCTAATAACAGTTTTCAACCCTATTTTTTTTTTAACAAAAGTTATCACTATTTTTTTTTTTAACAAAAGTTATCAACCCTAATTGTACTCTTCATGTATAAACACATTCCTGTGGTGGTTCCAAGAGAGGATCACTGAACTTTCTCCTAATTACTTTCTTCCTCTTCTTTCACAAGATTTTACAAGTTCAACTGGTGTTACCAATGCAATTATCAGGTCATTGTCCTTTCGTGCTAAACCATGTGAGATGGATGGGGCCCAAGCTGTTTAGATTTGAGAATTGCTTGCTTATGTCAAAAGGATCTCAGGTTATAGTGAGTGGCAGTTGCAGGTTGCAGTATGTTGTGCAAAGTTATGTGGGGCAGAATATTCAAGTAGCTTCAAATGTTGAGAAATAGGATTAAGGATTGGAATTGGTCTAAGTTTGGTTGTATTGATATTGATATAAGAGAAATGGAATGTCGAGATTGATATGCGGGATTGTATGGAGGAGAGGGAAATAGATTTGGAAGAGAGATCAGTGCAGTGGGAGGTGATTTTAAAGTTACAAGAGTTAAATCAATCGTATGGAAGAGGTGTCTTGGAGGCTAATGATGCCCACATACGGATATGGATACGGACACTGATATGGGGATCGGGGATACGACTCCTCACTTTTGAATAAGATAATAAAAAAGAATAATTTCGATAAAACCATGCAATTTCATGAATTTTGACTGATTTTGACATGAAATGCACTTTGAACATCATGATGCATGATTTTATGAAATTCAATGAAATTAACCCTACATAAGGCCATAAATCTACATGAAATGATGCGAATGAAGTGCAATTTTATGGACTTACCACTTGGAAATTTCATTTTATTCTAAATGATCAACATCAAAACCTATTCAGCATCTCTTCGGGTGGTTTTACAGCAAGTGGGTAGGGCGTTAAGGATGCGGTTGACATGCTAGCTAAAATTGGGGCGGATATTAATGTTCCTTTTGTTGGCTATATTGCAGTTTTCATTGTGTTCTCTGTTTTTTGTTTGGATTTTGTTCTACCTCTTCTTTCTATGCTTTTTTTTTCGATAGTAATAATATCTGCTCCTGTTGGCAATAAAAATAAGAAAGAAAACGGGAGGAAACTATTTTATATTTATATATAGTCATACTTTTGTTTTAGTTCTTATTTAAATACTTTATTAGATATTAATTGTCATTGACTGAAGCAGGTTTTATGAATACTTGATGGATTTTAATGAGTACTTGATTATTTCCAATCCACTGGTAGCTCAGTTGGTGAGGCAACTCCCTTCCATAGAAACAACCAGGGATCCGTCCCTGGTTGTAATGCTGATGGTGAGGGACTTGTATGAGGGTATGTGTGGGTGGGAGTGTGAGTATTTACCCAAAAAAAAAAGTTTCAAATCTAGAGACGATGTGTTTAGTTGGGTTTTCAGCACAGTCCCTACTGTCTTTAATATGTCAATAGTTGGAACTAGGCTTCTTGAACTTCCGATTACATATGGGGACCTCTCTCTCATGCACACAATGTTGGAAAAGGATATTTTATTTTCTGAAAACAATCTAAAAATATATTTTGGAAATATGGTAATCTTTTGTTTATTTTCTGATTGTGTTCATGGACCAGTTATGCCCGAATGCCTGCAGATTTGTTGCCAACTGTTATTTCAACTTTGCAGACACGGATTTTGGAGGATCTTTCAGTTAAAACTGATCATAGTCTTCAGGTTAGTACAGCTTACTATTTTATATCTTGAAGAATTATCAAGGGGATCTGGATCATATCTGCAGCCTTATTTGCAGGCCACTGCTCTGAGCTGCTTGGGGGCAGCTTTGTCTACCTCACCTGCCATGTTACAGGTCACGAAACTGCTTCAAGAAGGTATGTCAGCAGGTATGTCGACTCTGTAAGCATGTCGACAAAGCTGGTAATAATTGGTCAAAAGTATATTAATATACAGAGATTATGGCCAATGAAACTTTGAAATATATTTCCTGTTGATTCTAATCAGGCGGAGGTAATAGCTATTTTGGAAGCTCTTTCCATTTACATTCATGGATTCTCTGATAGGCTTGTAGTGGAAAGTGGCTTGTCCGATGCTATTCCTTGGATGAATGCTACTGATGGCTGCCCTTAGAAATTCTTCTTTTATTTTCAAGGGATCATGTTACTTTCTTCATCTCTTCAAGTTGTTTTTCCAACATGTGGGAAGATGTGCTAACGGGATGGCAGACTTTTTGGCCAAGCAAAGGATGGACAGGGTTATCCCTTTTAGTGCTGCAATTTATTAGCAGTTTTTTTTAATAATGCTCTTATGCCTATGCTTTTGATGCAGTCAAGGGTATCAAGGAAACCTGGAAACTGCAAGTTACTGTTGTAGTTCTGCAGTAACAGCAAACTTGTGATTGCTACACTTCAGACTTGATGAAAGTCAAGAAAATAGGGGATTCATTTCACCCAAACACAAGATCTTATGCACAAATGCCATGAAGTGGTGGAGAATTAATGGAGTAATAAGAAAAACAATTCACTGTTACTCAATAGAATTGACTGTCGAACTGTGATAACAGTCAACTGCTACTGCTTATATATATATTTATTCTACATAAACTGCACAAAAGCCCTAATTTCCCGACTAGATTAATCTCCTTACAATGATTATAAGTATTAGAAAGTGTTTCCTACTCAAAACATGCAAGAATTAGAAAGAAAATTAAACAAAAAATGGAAAATTTCCATATCCAGGTCATTCTGGAAACATCCAGAGAGAATGATTGTGGGGCCGACATGGCCCACCTCTTTAACAGCTGCATCCTACAACCCTTCAGAGGACTCATGAATGACCCCAGTGGTTCATGTCCCATGTGGATCAGGTCTAGTTTGATGCACAGACTGTAGCCCCATGTTGGCTGCACGTCCAATTATTTGGCTTCTGAATTTCTGGAAAATTGCAAAACGTTCCCCTGCTTCTTAATTTATCCAAGCAGTCCCTGCGACTAAATTTTAGGCTTAAATATGGACTGTTTGGGCCCTGAACTTTGATCAAACCTTGTTTGAACCCTTGCTGGTCTTTTAAGTATGTTCAATTTGCACCATGTAGGCTTTTGCCACTTCAAAATCTGGATTAAAAACCCAATCTGCATCAGCTTTAGTTTTATACGAAGGCATTTCTCTGTTGTATCATTTCTCTTCATTAAGTTTTCTAATAAAATTTATGTAATAGTGAGGAAAAATAAAAAAAGAAAACTAAGAGCCAAGAACAATCAACATATTATAAAGAAAAGGTGACACTGTCCCAATTGTATCTCCAGAGATCAGTAGCTGAATTTTACACACTTAGCTCTTGCCCTTGTAATGAATAATGATGATAGACCTAGCATTGAATGCAGCGTATTCCATAACATTTGTTTGAAACATTTGTCATTATGCTCTGAGCCATATTGAATATTGAACAACAGCAAACACCAAATTTCAATTTGTGGATCTCTTAGCATATATTACCACATAATGCGGACTGTGAAGTCTGAAGGTCTTTGATCAGACTGGGCAACATTGTTGGAATTCCAAACAATTGGAAGAAATAAGTCGTCGTTAGAATTAAAATATGGGAGACATCTTCCCCACTCTTCAGTCACAAGACAAGCGCTGATTTTCCCAGTCCATCCTTTGTCAATAATATTATGAGTTACCATTAACTCAAAGTATGTGATCAACACTCTCTTTGTCACTCTCATATTCAGGGGATATATAGCTGGTTTTCAACTTATTTTCTGTTAAATGGATATTGAAGGAATGAGCTCTAGAATGTCAGCACTTTCATCTAATAACTTATTATTATTTTAATCCCATTGAAATTTCTTGATTGAAGCTTAGTAATATCTCATTTCATGTGAATTGTGTGGTCTGTTGGAGATAAGGAAATAAGAGCAATGCCCATCCTAGTTGACATTTGACAACTTGAAGGGGGAATTTTTTAAGTTCTTTTTTTTTTTTCGTTCTTTTCCCATAACCATCATAACTGTACATTAAAAGATATTCCCATCTGTTTAAAGTTGCTGATATTTATTTTAATTATAGTTTAGAGTGATATGCGCTTATATAAGTGTACTTGCTCTTCTTCCAGGTGTTGCAGCTCACTCAGAGTCGAATGTAGTTTGGATCATATTTCAATTTTCTCAACCAGTGATACATCCTACCATAAGCATTGAGGCTCTTCAGGTTATAGAAAAGAGTAACAGAAATTTTACTTTCAAACGGGATGCAATCATCTGTTTTATTTGATATATGCACTCAAAACTAGAAAGTCTTTTCTTATCAAGTAATTATATGGGTTAAAAGAACAACTACTATTTGCAAGATTTCCTGTATTTGTTTTAATGTTGAAGATATGGGAATTGAGATGAGACGACAGAGCTGTATCAATCCAAGGTTGCAGGTTTGAGTAACATTTCCAATAAAAACAATTACAAAATTTGAAATGTGCAATTCTTAAATGCTCTAATTCCGACATTTGGCAATATAGAGTTGCTCTCTTTGAGAGTTTTTTTTATTGGAAAGGTAAAATTATATATCTAAAAAAGGAAGAATACAACAGACTAGGAAGGAATACCACTTTGTAACGCCCCAGAACCTAGAGCTCATCAGATTCCGGAACGTTGTTACAAGCAAGTCAGGAACCATGTAAATCAATTTATAACAAAGAATTGAGCAATGCTTCTAATTTATTTAAGTGATCAATTTGAAAAGAAGAGAAGTGATAACAAGTCTGCCAACAAACAATCCTTAATCCATAAAGGACAAGTTCAACATTATTGAAAGAAAGTAATCCGTCTCTAAAATCCTTTATATCATTTCAATACTATTGTAATGCTCTCTCCTCAGTCACGCAGATTGAAATTCAATGGCTGATCTCTAACTTTGCCAAGCTCCCCCAAATGACCCGTACCTGAAGTGGGGCAAACCACTAATTAGAAAACTGGTGAGCAATATTTTAAAAACACGAGTCACAAATAGCATAATTCAATAACAGAAATAAATATATAAAAAAAGAAGCCCATGAGATGATAACAGATGTCCTATAGATTTACTTATTATTCAATGAAGTTTCGAATTTCATCTCTTAACTTTGGTAAGCTCAATATTCAAAACACACGGAGGGATAAGGTGGACAGGGATAAGGTGGGAATATTGAGCATACCAAAGTTAAGAGATGAAATTCAAAACTTCATTGAATAATAAGCAAATCTATAGGACATCTGTTATCATCTTATGGGCTTCTTTTTTTATATATTTATTTCTGTTATTGAATTATGCTATTTGTGACTCGTGTATTTAGAATATTGCTCACCAGTTTTCTGATAAGTGGTGCCCCACTTCAGGTACGGGACATTTGGAGGAGCTTGGCAAAGTTGGAGATCAGCCATTGGATTTCAATTTGTGTGGCTGATGAGAGAGCGTTACAATTATATTGGAATGATATAAAGGATTTTAGAGGCGGATTACTTTTTTTCAATACTGTTGAACTTGTTCTTTATGGATTAAGAATTGTTTGTTGGCAGACTTGTTATCACTTCTCTTCTTTTCAAATTGATCACTTAAATAAATTAGAAGCATTGCTCAATTCTTTGTTATAAATTGATTTATATGCTTCCTGACTTCTTCTCTAAATTGAAATGAGAAACATAGGTATAAGAGCATTATACCATATCCTGGAAAACACACATTACAAAATGGGATCAAGCAAAGGACCCTATGGATCTCTTGCTTAGCCAACGTGTCCACTATGTCGTGAGAAAATTGACACACATGACGGAACCCCACCCGTATGGAAGTGGATAAAATTTTGAACTCATTAAAGTAGAAAGGAGTGAAGGACCCTTTCCTGCCAGAGAAGCTCACTGATCTTTATTTATTTATTTATTTTTGATGGAGGGTTTTAGCATATTAATGTGTTAAAACTAAAGCTAACTGCTAGCAAGTCAAAGTGATGCAGGACATAATAAAATCTAACCTAATATGGTATGATAAGATGAGATTTAGAATTAAAATTAATATGAAATTGAAACACACCATTCATATTGATAAACATTGCAATCTAACGAGAAAATCAATAATTGAACCAAGACAGGCTTGAAGTCCTGCTGTAAAAGTCCTTATCAGATGAATGGGTAAAATCTCAATGGAAGATTGAACTCCCTAAATGCTTAGGGAAGGTCCATTTGTGTAGATCTTGTGTTTCTTGCGATAATCCAGGCACGGGTTGGGTGAGATGGACTAATAGGAAAACCGGGGGTTGAGATCTAGTAACAAGGGTTGCAGATTTGATGATTGGGATGTTAAATGGATATTTAGGGTTAGTGCAGGAAGATTTCTCATAGGTAAAGAAATAGAAAAGGAGAGGAGAATATCTTTGATTGGGCTCTCACCGAACTCCGATCGGGAGGCGTTACGTCCTTTCAGCAAGGGGAAACCCAAGAGTCTCACAGAGAAAAGATGAAAAATCCATTCCTTTCATTATTCTAAAAGTTTTATTACAAGATAGAATAGCATAAAGAGATCTACCACCGGCTGGTGCATGTTTCTTGGGAAATCCCTAATTTCCTGGAAGTGTAAGAAGCAAACTATAGTTTCGAGATCTTCTACTAAGGCAGAATTTCGCTCCATGTCATCTGCTAGTACTGAAATCATATGGCTACGACCAAGGATGAAAATAGTGGGACCGCTACAAAGCGGGCGATACGTAGCGGCGTAGTGGTGCAATTTGAAAAAATTTCCAAAAAAATATGAAAAAATTCCAGAAAATCCAGAAAATTGGAAAATGTGGTTCTTTTGCAAAAGTAAGTAAGAAAAGGGGGCGTAGCGGTGCCCTCAATAGATGTCCTGTATCGCTGTATAAATAGAAAATAATAGTAATGATTAGTTTTTTCACATGTATTCATGTTTCTTAGTCATGCTAACTTAAAAAGTAATGGAAAGCTCATTTAAAATAAAAATAAAAAAAGAAAAAAAAAACCACCAACTAGAACATGAAATAAAGGTATAAGAATTAAGAAGACTTAAGAGTTAGGTCATTAGTCATTACTCAATACTCATTAGTTAACATTGAATAATCAAATATCAATACTTCAACATTCAAGGTTCAAATTCAATCAAGTGAATGAACTATGAAGTAATCAACATTCAACATTCAACACCAATTTAGAAATGACAAAGAATAGAGAGTTAGTGAAGGAAATAGGAATACCTTAATCACCACCAAAAGGAACATCGACCAAGATTTAAGGGGCTGTGGTTATCCTCATTCCCATCAGTGTTATCATTGCTATTGGCACCATATTGAATTTGGTATTGATGAGCATTGGGATCCACAAATCCAAAGAAGGCAGCCGCACCCACATCATAAAAACATGGAGGAGGTGGAGGTAGATATCTACCATATTGCGTTTCACCATAGTCTCCATATGAGTAGGACCCTGAAGTTGAAGACTGTTCTTCTCCTTGTTGTATTTGACCATATGGAAAATAGTCAATACTGTGAGGGTCCTTGTCCACTGTAACTAGGGTTCCACGATTCGGTCCATGATGCCGCTTGTTGCCTTCCAACACCTCCACCTATATATCCTTGTTCATTACTACCTCCAGGAGCAGGTGGTGAGATTCTCCGACGCCGTTGATAACCACAGTTTCCTTCCATTCTTTCCGGAAAGTCTTGTACCTCATCTACAGGAATGACATCTTCTTGATCATGTTGGTAGTATTCACTGGTAACACTTGTCCCACTAGTGTCTCATGCTCCATCTCCCCCATCTCCTCCACCATGGCTACTCGAAGAGACAGTGGTATTCATCCTCTCAAAAGATGACACAACATGAGCATGTTCTTTCCCTTTAGGTTATGGTTGCGGGCCTTGCGGCTGTGCACTTGAGCCTTCTCCTCTAAGTGGGGCACCCTTTGCCTCGCCCACATCTTCATCAAGTAAATCTCTAACCTCCTCTTGAAAGCTCGAATCTGAATCTAGCAATGGATCCTCTATCTCGGCTATCCATGGGAGCAAGGGATAGTCCTCTCTGAATATGTGATCCAAACTAATAGGACAATAGCTCGGATCATCCCTTTCCCTCCTTTCTCTTGTTCTGTTTCTCAACTTCAATTTGTAATGGCAATATACAAGCTTGTTGAGTTTTTGCATGGTAAGCCGATTCCTGGACTTTGTGTGGATCAAGGAGAAAGTGCTCCAATTCCTTTCACAGTTTGATGAAGTTGTAACTTGACTCAAGATGCGAACAACCGCTTTCCTTAGAAATGGTGTATCCTCTCCAAAATTCATCCACCAATCAGCTGAAATTCAATGTAAACAAATAAAATTAGATATTTATTTAAGTCCTTTCAAGTTCCAATCAATTGAGAGATAAATGACAAAAACCTAATAGGTTGGGTGATTGGGTCTTTTGTTCATACCAGGTGGCATCTTTCCAATTGCCCTTATTGCAAGAGGGTCAGCGAAGCCTCCTTTCTTTTGTGTGTATGTAGATATTTACAGTGTGAAAATTAGGAATAAATCAATAAACCATACATGTTTAAGACTTATCTCAAGCATATACATATGTCATCTCAAATCTGAATCACTAACTCACCTCTTGGATGGCTTCGATTGAATCGTCTACTCTCAACAATTTCTTCAACACTTTCCTTAATCCTACTCTCAACTCCGTATCTATTGTATCGCTGTGTTGTTGGGCATTGTGGTAGTAGAATTCGGGATTAAGGAAATAACCTACACTGAAAACAAGTTAAAATGCAAAATGATTAAACATCAATCAAAGAGAGCTAGTTATTGAGTACCTGCAGCATGCAATGGATGGTGCAGTTGGTCGTTCCACCGAGCATCAATAATCTTTATATATTCATCATGATATCTAACATTTTCCATGATAGCTTGCTTAGCCCGATCGATTGCTTCATATATATATCCCATTATTGGCTTGTTACCATCTACAAGCTGCAACACTCTAACTAAAGGCTCATAAACCTTTAATAAATTAGACACTTTCTTCCAAAATTTATTGTCACTCGTCAAGTTAGAGATCTCAAATTCCGGACCACTTGTTGCATTGCCCCATTTTGAATAAAGTCATTCCTCTGATGCAAACATCTGAATCAGCTCTGTTTTAAACCTTACAAGGCTCCATCGCAATAAAATGGGTAGCAAACCTAGTTGATCTTGGACGTATCAAGGCATGGTTATTTGTGAATCTTTTCATCAAGCTCAAAAGCCATGAATGATCATAAATAAATATGGTAATGCCTCTACATGCCTTGATAACTTCAGCAATTTTCTTCTTTTTTCCAATATCTTCCATAATGAGATCTATACAGTGTGTTGCACATGGAGTCCAAAATAGACGAGGCCTTTTATTCTCCAACATCTTACCAGCTGCCTTGAAATTGGCACCATTATATGTAACAATCTGTACAATATTCTAATCTCCCACACTATTTACAACCTTATCCATAAGAGTGTATATATATTTAGCTGTCCGTCTATGTTCAAATGCATCCACGGACTTCACAAAGACACACCCAGCGACTGATTGTACCAAAAAGTTTATTAATTGTGTTTGTGTGCTGCTGGTCCACCCATCACACATAATGGTGACCCCATTCTGTTGCCACATGGGCCTAAAGTTCTCCACCCATGCCTTTATTTCTTTACATTCTTCTTCGAGATATTTAGTGCCCACATCATAAATAGAGGGCGACTGTATTCCCCTGCCAGCTTCTGCGGCAACATCAAAAATTGTTTGGAAAGAGGGGGAATCTATTGCTGTAGGTGGTATGTTCTTGTGAATTAGCCATTTTGCTGTAGCTTTGGCTAACCTATTTCTTGCACTCTTCATCACCCCTTTCATAACACTTGATATATTTGGTTGTTTAGACCCCTCTTTTCTGTGTGCTAGAGGATCAGCGGGTGGAGGAACTGCTCTTTTAGTAGAAATAACTTTTACATCAACATCTCGTTCCCGGGTGCTAAATGCCTTACGCATGGCCCCCGCAATGCCCTTGCCCCTGTTTGGCACAGTAGATGAGCCCCTGCATCATCATATTTGCTACTTCCGGCAAATGCACGACGTTCATATTCTTCTTGTGACTCATTATGGACTCTCGACATGCAGCCTCCATCTGTGCCTCTTCATCATCAAAACCTTCATCCCCAAATACATCATAACGGGCAGCATCAACATCGTGCTGTCTCTTTTCTTTTATCTCTATTTTTCTGGCTTTGTTTTGGCCAACCAAAGCTTTCATTTGTTCCCTGACTTCCCTTGGTATTTCGGTACTGCCAGCAACATTGCCAGAAATGTGGTCCAAGTGGTGCTTGAATCTTGTAATGCCCACATTGGTCATTTTCCCACAAAACTTGCATTTGATTTTCAACCTGTTGTTCTCAACTGCCTCACCAAAGCTCCATGCGGGATCAATATCACAATGCATATTCAAAAATCAATTGACAAACACAAATGCGCAATAGAAGACTGAATACCTATAAATATGAATAAATAGTATGTTAAAAATTAAAAAAAACAAAAAAACATGTTAGAGGAAACATATATCTAATACTTAAGAATCATTCTCTTGACATTTAATTGGTATTTCATTACTTAAAGTACAATTTTTTTTTTCAAAAATTAAAAAAAAAAAAATTTTAAGAAAAAAAAAATTAGGAAAAGACAAATATATGTTGGATTGATCTATGCCAAACACATTCAAAACATTTAGGAGCATTTTTCAATACATTTAATTGGCATTCCATTACTAATTTTTTTTTTTTTTTACAAAAATAAAAAAATCCGAAATAGAAAAAGAAAAAAAAATTGAAAAACAAGCAATATATGTTGGAATGATCTATGGGAAACATAGATCTAAAATCTAGGAGCCCTTTCCAAGACATTTGATTGGCATTTAATTACTCAAGCAATATATGTTGGAATGATCTATGGGAAACATAGATCTAAAATCTAGGAGCCCTTTCCAAGACATTTGATTGGCATTCAATTACTAAATTTTTTTTTTTTACAAAAATAAAAAAATCCGAAAAGAAAAAAAGAAAAGAAAATTGAAAAGCAAGCAATATATGTTGGAATGATCTATGGGAAACATAGATATAAAATCTAGGAGCCCTTTCCAAGACATTTGATTGGCATTCAATTACTAAAAATATGTTTTTTACAAAATAAAAAAATCCGAAAAGAAAAAAAGGAATAAAAAATGAAAAACAAGCAATATATGTTGGAATGATCTATGGGAAACATAGATCTAAAATATAGGAGCCCTTTTCAAGACATTTGATTGGCATTCAATTACTAAAAATATTTTTTTTTACAAAAATAAAAAAATCCCAAAATAAAAAAAGGAAAAAAATTGAAAAACAACCAATGTATGTTGGAATGATCTATGGGAATCATAGATCTAACAATATGAAGCTATTTTCAAGTTGTTTCATGAGTTTTTTCATAAGTGATAATGGTTTTTTTTTTTAAATAACTTAAATCCGAAAATAAAAATAACAATATATAAAAAAAAACAAAAGATATGCATGCAAGATCAAAAGGAAGCATGAATCTACAATAAAACAAGACAATGATGCCATTATGTTGTGATTCATAGTAGTTAGAGTGAAAATCTCAAAAGTTGAAAAAAAGTCACATACCTAGATGAAGAATCTTGTTTGGAATCTTTAAAATCCTTTAAATAGTTGAATGTGGGTGATTTGGTAGCAAGAAATCTTGAAGAAATCCACACTTGGGAGTTTTGGGACCACAAGGAAGAAGAAAGGAGGAAGAACCAGTAAAAAGGGAGGAAGAAATGAGGGTTTTTAACCCATTTAGTCAAAAGTGGGGGATTTTAATACCCCCGCCACGGTATGGCCGTGACATCGGCTGTTGCGTGGCAGTATCGCCCGCTACAGCCGATATATCGGCCGCCACGTTGATATTTATATCCATGGCTACGACGTCTTCTTTGTAAATTGGGTGTCCTTGTTGGAAATCCTATACCTGTGTATGGGGACAATACTAGTGCCACCCAAATCGCAAGCAATCCGGTCTTTCATGAAAGGACGAAGCACATTGAGATTGATTGTTATTTCATTCGTCAACATGTTGTTACTGAGAAGATCACCTTGCCTCATGTTTCTACCAGTCACCAATTGGCGGATATATTCACAAAAGCTCTTCCCAGACCTCAACATGATGATCTTACTAACAAATTGATGTTTCGTGCTTTCCCACATCAATTTGAGGGGGACTGTAGAAGATAACATAGGCCCATGTAACACTAATATAGGCCCAAGTAGACTATCCAACGTGTGGGTCTGTGTTAAGCAACATACAGGCTGTATTATGGATTTCCTTCCATGTATAGAGATTAGGATTCTTTATTCTTTGTTTCTAATTGTAATTACTGCTGATTTATAGCATGTAATTAGGGTAATCTTATTATAAAGATGGTTAGTCGATCCTCTTGTGAGGCATGGCATTTTCCTCCAAATTCTTCTCTTCCTCTCTCTCTTATGCTCTTTTGGACTATAACACCCCTTATTCTTTTATTCTCTTCTTTAACGAACATGGCCCCTCTTTTATGACTCTATTCTTCATTAAATAACTTGGACTTTAAAAACCCTTTTATTTCAATCCATGTGGCACTTCCCAAAGTGGGGGCTTCTACATGATTGCACACGTGGCCTTCTCTCCTTTAAATGGTAGATCCGCCATATTCCAACCGTCGGATATTATTGTAATGGTAATCCAATGGTGGATTTATGACATCTTGGCAAGCAAAGTCATGAAACACATCATCCATCCACATCATAGCTTGATCCGCCACCCTACGCTTCCTCCTTTGGTAGATCTTGAAGGAATTGGGGGAATTAGGCATGATGTCCCCGTCACGAAGGATCTTGCCTCAGAGTATGGAGTCACCGAATGAAAGTGCTCCTACATGACATCATACCATTCATACACATGCCACACATACTATTGACCCT
Organism: Umbellularia californica; assembly: GCA_028538565.1. Taxonomy (NCBI): domain Eukaryota; kingdom Viridiplantae; phylum Streptophyta; class Magnoliopsida; order Laurales; family Lauraceae; genus Umbellularia; species Umbellularia californica. The sequence goes on from JAPQWN010000005.1 coordinate 10,672,567, forward strand.
TCAGTATTCCAAACTGATGAATATCGCTAGCTGGAGAAAATATTGCATATAAGATCAGTTACCCTGTATTAAGGGATTGCAAATGGCTGTAATTATCTACCTTTTTGTTATAAATATTAGCCTAATTCACACTTACGACTCATATGAATCTCCTTTTGTACTGTTAATAAACCATTTGTCATCTTCCTGTTTTGCTAGTCACTTCTGTAAACCTTGAAAAACTGTTGCACTTGTGATGGTTTTCATTTCATTTGATCTCCAAACCTAATGTGGGGATGTTTGTTTACATCTTATACTATTTGTTCTTTACTGGAATGATTGTTTACATACTATACAGATAAGCTGTAGTTCTTCATTAACTCACTTACTGGTTCCTACTTGCAGGCTCTTAGAGCAGCATTACACAACTATCCGAATGTAATGACTGCTTACTGGGATCAAATTTCTGCTACTATTTTTGACTTATTGCAAATAGATAGTCCTGCTTATCCTAGTTATGTTCCATCACGGACTTGGAAAAGGGATTCTGGGAGTACGTCAGGATCAATTACTGAAAAATGCATTATGGTTGCTATTAAGGTAAACCTTATGCTATAACTGTTTGTAGTGATCACTTGATTCTTAATAAATACAAGGATTTTTTCCCTCAAAATAAAAAGAGTTAAAAGTGTTATTTTGGTTTTAGTATGGGTGTTGAGTTGAAAAATGAAGCTTTCTAAATACATCCAAAATCCAAATAATTATTTTCTTCCATTATGTGTGTGTGGGTGTGTATTGATATGTGAAGATTCATCGATAAGGAAAAGTATATAGAAATTGGCAAGGGAGAACTATACCAACAAAGACTCGCAATTGATCTAAAATGGATATGGATTAAAACTTGAGAGAACATGGAACCATGTCTCAAGTTGCTAACCAATGCCGCGCCACCCCCCCCCCCCCCCCCCGTCAACTACCTAGGCTAGAAGCACACGCCCGCACAAGACGCAGCATGGGTCCTTTTTGCCCTTCGCTCATATGCTCGCACACAAAACGCGGCATGGGGCTTTTTTTGCCCTAAACGGATTTGAACCCAGGACATGTTGGCTCTGATACCATCTCAAGTTGCTAACCAATACACCCAAAATGCCTAGGCATTAAAGGTGCGGAAAACTAACTACTTAACACCGTGTTCACACATCCTATGAGCTCCAATTTTTGCCAATAGAGAAGCAACCTCATTTGCAGCCCTTAAAAAAAGATAGAAGCATTTACATTGACTTGCATTAATCTTTTAATTCAATGTACTTCATTCTCCAATAAACTTCCCCTTCTTTGGAGACCCAACTAATGGCATTTTACTGAATGGACTTCCCATGGCCAATACAAGAGGACCATTAAAATTTGTTACAGCTTTCTTATATTACCAATATTTCTGCCTAAGGAGTCCCTGAACCCAACCAGCCATGATATAAAGGTCAATATCCCCTCTCAGAGCAACAGCTCTGAACACCCACGCTGTAGTTTCCTCTTGAATCACTTTGTACATTAAATTTAAAACATACTGATAAAGGGGAAGTCTAGACCTAATCCTCTTCGCAAGGCCATCTTTCAAACAAGCCTCTCAATCACACCTATACTATCTATCTTTTTCTCCCGTAAATTTTTTTCTTGCAACAATACACTTTCCAACCCTTACCTAATGAAATCATATAACTCATTTTTTCTTCTCTTTGCTTCCCTTAAGCTTCAACTATAGTCAACTACCTTTCGTAGTGAATATGTTTGGGAATTTATCATCTTTGACTGTAGGAATTGGAAGGGATTTTCTTTCCAGAACAATATAAGATCACTCCTGCGGGGCCCACCTGGATGTGTGCTAGTCATGGGGTGGGGATGAAATGATCATTCTAACTCTGGATTTAAGGCCCTCAAAGTTGAAGATATTTCAGTTGTTAGACAAGTTGTTTGTTATTGCATTAACAAGTATCGTATTGGGGTGAGTTTTATTTCATTGGCAGTGCTGAAGATCAATCATAGTGGGCTCTCGTGTTCGGCACTGGACTGTTCTTGAAGGGTGTGTGATTGATCAGGTGGTGGTAATGATTTTTTAAGGTCTTGTTATAGATTAGGGTTGGAAAAGAACAATGCTTTCCTGATCAAATACATGCAATACATATTAGCAATAATTTGGACGTCCAGTGTAGGCCAACGACTGCACTGGTGAGGAAAAGTTTCTCTCTAGGTTGATGGCCCCTTAATGGAAAGGGCTAGGCCGAAAAGGACATGGATGGAAGTAATAACAATAGATCTAAAGAAGTGCAACCCATTGAGGATTTGGCCCAAGATGGACTAGAATGGCAAAACAAAATTCATTTAGCTGACCCATCATAGTTAGGACAAAGCTTTTATGATGATGTTGATGATTAGTGATGATCTGCTATGCACCATGTGCACCTCTGTGTGGACCCACTTGGATGCATGAAAGCCATAGAGGTTTGGGGATGGAAAGATCTAGTTGCCCCCCACTCTTGTGCAAAATACCAGCCCCATGGCACTGATGCTCACTGTTGGATTGAAAATCAAGAAATGTGATGCCTTATAAAGCGTCATTAAAATTTGTGGGCTAAAGATTAAGGGATTAGGACTTAGGATGCTCCTATGGGTTGATATTTGCATAGGGGTTGGGGACAACCAAATTTCGATCCCCCCACCCGCTGTTTTAATGGATCCAGGTGGGTCCCATAGGGCTTTTCCACAGTGCGTAGAGGACAATTGCTATATATATATATATATATATATATATAGAGAGAGAGAGAGAGAGAGAGAGAGAGAGAGGATATCTCCTGCTTAACAGTTACCATGATCAACAATAGCATTGGGGCACCTAGAGCGATTATTCAGTGGTAAGGATAGGTTTGGGGGAGTGGGAGTTCTATGGATTGATTAGGAGAAGACCAAAAACCAGCTTGATTAAATTCAAATTGTCCAGATACCAGGGTTTCAAAAACAAGAATAAGAGAGTTATTGATAAAAATGAAATCCTGCACTGGATATAGCTCGAACAAGTTTCAAATTGGGTTTGGTGTCACTTCATGCACGGAAGGGGGAAGGTTTGTGCATGAATATGGGGTGTATCCGAAAGCAGCTTCATTGGGTTTTAAAAAATATTAAGCTTCAAAGTCAGCGTGAGAGAGCTATCAAAAACTTCAAAGTAAAATCTGAGGGTGGATACAGTTTGGATATAGGCTCAGTGCCAATTTGCGCATGCAGGTAAAATGGGATCGAGAAGGATCCACTGAGTCATTTCCCATTTCAGTCCCATGAGCGACTTCACCCGTGGTGTCATTTTCATTGCACGTGTAGAACACATTTTCACCAACTGATGCTCAGATGTAACAAATGTGCAAATCCTTGTGGTAATCACCTGGATGCATACCATTTAGTAGGGTATGAGATGGAGAGGTCTCATCAGTCATCATGGATTAGGACTTGGCAAAAAAAGTTAGCACCATCAAATTATCCAAACCCTTTATTTATAAGCACCTTGATTTTTTCCAGTGTTTGAACTTATGCTTTTATTGTATTATAATTTATACCCATCTGGAACAGGTTTGATCGGTGTCAAAATGGGTAGGTGCCACTCGCTGGGGCATGTGAGAGGGTTGGATTTAGCATACATGGGCCCCAAACGGCCCATGCATGAATATGAGAGAGAGAGAGAGAGAGAGAGAGAGAGAGAGAGAGAGATATCTTCAAACAGTTTGAAATCTATTTTTATTTTATTTGCTGGTAAACATCCCCTTTTTTTTCTAAGACATTGTATGATTGCCTTTTCCTTTTACTTTGTCGGTATTGGTTTTTCCCTTCTACTATACATATTAGGAAATATTTAAATAGCTGTCTTTTTTTTCTTTTCTTTGCTCATTTTTAATTGGCTAATACCAGTAGCAAGTTCTTTGTTTTCTTCAAGTTTCTCAGGTAAGCTTTGCGTACAGCCTATTGTGAAGCTATCTTGTTGAATGCTAATTATCTGTGAATTTCTTGTCGCTAAAATACTAATTACATTAGTACCATCATTATTTAATTTTGTGTTTGAGAAGCTTATGTATGATACAGGTTTTGGACGAGTCTCTTCGTGCTACATCAGGATTTAAAGGAACGGATGAACTTATAGATGACAGATTGCTGCATACCCCATTTACTTCTGATTGCATAAGAAGTAAAAAAATTTCATCAGCTCCGTCATATGAATTTGATGGTCTAGCGGTCTCTGAAAGCAATCCCACATCATATTCATCTGGAATCAAGCAGTGGTGCGAGGCTATTGAAAAGCATCTGCCTCTAACTTTATCGCATAGCTCGCCAATGGTTGGTCAGAGTGTTGCAAAAAAAGAAAATTGCTTCATTTATTTATTAATACCATGCTTTTATTGTTTATTGACCATAAACTGATCTCAGCTATTATTCTTATATAATAAATAATAACCATTTCTAGGTGTTATTGGCATCACCATTAATCATTTTTTTCAAGCTCTAATTTCAGTTCTCATAATTATTTTGATGTACCATTTGATTATTGTTTGTTTTGATGTGGGTAATAAACATGCATGTGAACTCATAGGCTTGTTAAAGTAATTGACATGTTTGGTGCATTCCATGTTAAAATGTTTTCTTACTGTAACTATGTTGCGTTGAGTAGGTGAGGCTTTTGTTTGTTTTTGTTGTATTCTTTCTTCTTTTAGGTAAGAGAAGACAGGATCCTCATAAAAAATGAAAAAAGTGAAGCTGTCCATATTTTAGACATAACCTTGTTGTCGAGGTGACATGAAAGTTATTGTTAGCAAGGAACATAATTGGTATGCACCAAGCAACCTAGAAATAAGCTACTTAATATGCACACAACTTAAAACTCGCAAGCGTACAAGATCACTATGTAGTGTAGTGAATTGTACGTATGAGGTCGATCCCATGAAGACTTGTGATAAAACAATGTCAAAATTAACTAAAAATTAGAATATTAAATGGAATAATTGAATGATGAAAAAACTGAATTAAACTATTAAAAACAATAAATTAAACTATCAAAAGATAATTGGAAAGTAACTTAAAACACAAAACTAGTATGAGAATTGAAAAACAGTAATAATGAATGAACTAGGGTTTCATCTACTCCCCTAACCAATCCTATGTATGTCCCTTATTATCTTTTAATCAAAAATCAGATTTTATTAGTGACATCTATCAACCTAGACCATGGCATATGCATCTAAATTATTATTCCCCTAAACCTAATTCATGAGTGGCATACTACATGAATTGTTTATCATGATGCAAAAACTAAGCATGGCATATGTCCTAGTCAAAACAAACATAATGCATAAAACAATGTGAAAGATAAATGCATGAGTCTAAGCATGGCATATACTTAGATTATTCATGGTTCTAAACCCTAGATGCATAACATCAAGATCAATCAAAATTAAGTTAGCTACTCGTAAGATTAATTGAACATCACATGGTTGGCATGGCATATACACAACTCATCAATTAATAACATGGTTTAGAATCTCAACCAACAAAACTGAAATCTGAATTAAAAGACGCCAAAAGAGACTACATAGAACTAGGCTAGGGTTTCAATTACACCCTAGCCCTAAAAAGTTTAGCTACTCTTGTCTTTAATGAAAAATAAACTAGAAAGTAGTCATAAGAAGAAAACTAGAAGATGATGAAGATGCAGTGGATGGCCAGCAACTTTTCCCTTTTATTCCTCCTCCAAAAGCTCTCCAAAATGCTCCAAAGATGGCTCCAAGGATGGCTATATGGCAGCTAGGGTTTATGGGATGAAGATGGCTGATTTTTGTGATGATAGGATGCTGTTATGGTGGCTGGAATTATTCTGGATGTGGCTGCTGTAATGGATGGATAATGGCTGCTTTATGTGCTGGAATTAGGGCTGGAATTATGGAATGAATGGTGCTGGAATTACTGTTCACGTCCTTCCCTTGTATGCTATTTATAAGTCTTGAAAACAACCCTCTTAGTAGTTAGTTCCCTTGTAGAAATAGGTCTCCAACTTTCTCTAAAATTCTGTTTCCTAATTAGATTGAATTAGGAGCCTTCTTTTCTTGATTAGCAAGCTTTCTAAATCTGGTCCCACTTGTATCTTCTAGAAACTTATTCACATGGACCCACAAATCTGAGATTAATTGCAATGAATTAAATCTGAACTTTTGACATAAAAGTTGGCCCTACATGGTGCGTGAAACATGAGTGTGGGACCCCTCTTTTAGGACTTCTATCTTGACTTGAACTAGACTTACTCCAAACTTTCCTTCTTTTTCTCCTTGTTTTTCTCCAATCTTGGGCTCCACTTCAACTTGAATAGGACTTCTAATTTCTGAAATTCTTCTATTTGCAATAGATGTGGACCCTCTTGGGCGTGTAACCCTAGATTGGATTTCTTCCTTTTTCTTCTTTCTTTCTTTTGCTTTTCTTCTTTGAATTGTAAGTTCCCAAAGAATTAGAAATTAATCTTGAAATCTAGAATAGCTTGGATGGGACCCACCATGGTCCTTCTTTGGGATTCACGCCCATCATGTCTTCTTTAATTACTCTCTTTTTGCTCCTTTTGACCTTAGCATAAAAATTAACAAAACCTATGTAAAATCAAATAAAATAACTATACTAGCACAAGATGAATCAAATGTTAGGGCTTAGATTATAAACAATTAACCACTTATCAATAATACCTCGTCATTAGTGATTGTAATGCACTTTCAGAGATTAGGTTGCCGTATCTATTGTAAGAAGGCACTGATGCAGGCCCTAGGGTTAGGACTTGCATGGAAGTGCTGAAGCACAATCTACGCTGAAGCGCATGTCCGAAGACACTTTAAAAGTCTCCGCATAGACGATAAACGAGGACGCACCTTAATAGGAAAACCCAATTCAATTTATTAACTCCCTGAGAACTTCTTCTCTACAATGTTATATAAATAAGAAACATAACTTAGGGCCTAAGAAACCTAATAACCTATCTTAGGAAATGAAATAAGAATCCTAATGGAATTGGAAACTAAATCCTAATTACAACTCTTAAATAAAATTAGAAATCTAATAACAAATAAAACCTAAATCTACTTAGGCCCTACACGTGGCCTGAGGTCCATCTGCATCATTCTCCTCGGCTTGGAAAAAGCTCGATCTCAAGTTCGGTAAATGTCTGCCTGAGTCGAGGATCAATCGAACAAACTTCCAATCCATTGGTTGAACTGTAATTTCTGGGCACAACTTCAAGTATAACTTCTTTCGATGGCCGTAATTTGTGCGGATGTGTAAGCGAACCGTTGGATGCTTCAATTGATAAATATGCACCATCAAATCACAATATCTTACTAGTTGCTGGTCATCTCCAAGTTTACATTGATCTCCAAAGACAAAATCATATGAAAATTAATGTGGGGAATTTCAACAACTGATGTTTCTTCCCTAGCCGCTTGTATATCACCATTACCCATAGAAGTGTCTTCCTCTAGCTTCTCCGTCTGAATATCTTCTGCCACTGATTCTTCAACACGGTGGTCCGCTATTATTTGAGGTAATTGTCAATCTTGAGACATAATTTTGCTTAGGTAAGATCGTTTAAGCATGCGCTCCACACGAATTGCTTCCTAATATGCCTAATGAATGGTCGTGCAGTCACTCATTCTCTCCACTATATCCTGTCTCAACCTTTTACAAAACTAATGAAATCATGCTCTTCATCATCCTCAATTCCACATGCATCTTGGAGCCTTGAAAATTAGTCAAAGTATTGCAGAACAAACAAATCTTCTTGTTTCAAATCAAGAAATTGCGTAAAATAGACTTCATTCTCAACATACCATATTCCATATTTACCCGCATATTTGACTCTTTGAAGTGCATTGTGGAGTTTACTAATGGGTAATTTCATATGGGATGTATGAATGGACTGACCTTATTTGTAGATCTGCTCTCCACGAGCGTGTAGGTGAAAATGGATTTAAAATCTGACGATGGATGAGCCCGATATCGTAAAAAGAATTCTCTGCTTGACGAAATCAAATTTGTGCCTTTGATTGCAGTTGTTGATGTCAGGATGTTGTTAGCAATTCCGTATTTTTTTTTTTATCTTCTTGTAGGGTCAGATTTGTCCGGAACTGACCCGGATTTGGCAACCAGGCCCACAGAACCTTAAGTTTGGCACGTGTCTCAGGATTGCAAGTGGGCTCTTTGTTGCTGCCTTGGGCTTTGTGCTGAGAGGAAAGAAAAGGAAATGGTTTATGAGTTCCCTTTACTCGTTCTCTCTTGGCTACACAGACAAGACGAAGGTAAGGATCTCGGTGGAACACTGCTGGCAAGGCAATGATGATCGGCGCTGGTATTCTAGTGATGGAGAACGAGGATGCTGATCTTGCCTGGTGCTTGCCTGCTAGCAATGATGAAGTACAAAGGTGCCATGTACACACTTTCTTCTCTTCTGCTACTTCTTCTGCTGCTACAGCTTCTGCTTTTTCTTCTTCTTTTTTTTAATTCTGGGATGCGGTTTTTGTGGGTGGATATGCTCCGATCGGTGACCAAAGGGTGATCGGAGCGATGTGGATCTTCGCTCCCAACTGATGCAAGCCCTAGGGTTAGGGCTTGCATGGAAGTGTTGAAGCAAAATCTACGCCAAAACGCGTGTCCAAAGACACTTCAAAAGTCTCCGCAGAGACAATAAACGAGGACATGCCTCAGTGGGAAAACCCAATTCAATTAATCAACTCCCTGAGATTTTTTTTTTCTTTAAAATGTCATATAAATAAGAAACATAACTTAGGGCCTATGAAACCTAATAACCTATCTTAGGATATAAAATAAGAATCCTAAATGGAATTGAAAACTAAATCCTAATTACAACTCTTATATAAAATTAGAAATCTAATAACAAATAAAACCTAAATCTACTTGGGCCCTACACATGTGGCTTGAGGTCCATCTGCATCAAGCACTTGGACTTCTTTGTTGCAGCTTGCCAAGTTTATGCAAGAAGAATTCAAATAACTAGCCCTAGTCCAATATTCTTCCCCACATGCGAGATGGTGTGACGTGAGACCACACCAAACCATCATCTTCGACGTCAACATCTGTCCCGGAACTCTTGGGGTCCTTCGGATTCCACATCGGTACTTATAAAAGTATCATGATGCATTCCTATGTTAAATAAAAAAAAAAAAACTCCAATAGGAACCCATGCAATCCTATTAAAGAAATTTGCATATAATTAAATGTCTAAATAATTAACCAACGGGACAAGTCCACTATCTTTGAATAAAATAAAACAATTACAATCTTAGATTGTTCTACCTAAAAATAAACTAGATCAATAAAAAACGAAACTATTTCTCTTCAATCTTCTGTGTGATCCCATTCTCTCAAGTACGCATGCTGAAGCCAATCTCTTGATCATTAAGAAATTCCTCATTATCTAAACCCTGGTAACCTGGAAGGGGCAACCCAGGAGTCAGTGGATACTAAGTGATAAACATTCAAATCCATTTGCATAATAAACAACACTATAAATTTGAATAACACGAGAACTAATAAATTATGCAAGTTGATCAAAGTGGCATTCCACAATCTTAACAATATCATGGTTTCACATTCATCATTTTCACTACCACCACCTAACCATCTATAGCATTGGCCAACACAGGATCATGTACCACAAGTGCAAGACCACACACGGTTACCTTTAGATTCACATGTGCGCATATCACAGTAACCCATCGGTCAACAGCATCATGGCAGTACCCGAGGATCAAGTGTAACGACCCGGGCCCACTACCCTCATGGGATTTCAGCCCAATCTTGCCGCATGGTTTTAAAAGGCCTTGTATGGAGTTAAGGCCTGGGTCACACATATATATCCAAGATCAAGACTAACTATTTCCGATGTGGAACTTATGCTCCACTCCTACCCAATTCTTTAAAAATTTCCCCTCCCCTCTCTTTAGGTGGATGCTTGTCGGACCCAATGCCATTCTAAAGGGGGGCCACTACCGACATTATAATGTCACGCCTATGGGCCCCCTGTAGAAGGGCGTTGGGTCCTGCGAGCATCCGCCTAGAGAGAGAGGGCGGGGGAAACTCTAAAGGACTGGGTATGCAGTGGTGCATAAGTCCCACATCAGAAACATGCTTGCCTTGATCTTGGGTATATATGTGTGTGATCCGGCCTTAACTCCACATGAGGCCTTTTAAAACCGTGCGGCAAGAATGGGTTGAAATCCCATGACCCAAAGCGGACAATATCATGTGGGCAATGGGCCTGGGTCGTTACATCAAGTCCTCCCCTGGCTGACCCATAGTCAAACAATCCACTATCACAGCTGGCAAAGGCCAGACGACCATCCACGACTGACACAAAGTCAGATAATTAAACATGGCTGACCCGAAGTCAGACAACACAGAATTGCACAATCGTTGTATGAAGGATTTCATCTCCATAAAGTGCCGGTGGTCTAGGAGTGTCCACGGGTAATTCCAACCATCTCTAAGTCCTCTCAATTTATCATAAACTTGGGTTCCAAATTGTTCCACACTCCAATCGAATACCTACAATTGGGTTGGTTTCTGAAATCAGCCCCATATGCTAAATTTCCCGATTTCGTCTACCCCTGTCCGATTCAGTATTGGTATCTGTCTATCCGAGACGTATGAGGATAATTGCATAACCATCCCTTTTATAGAAAGCAGCATAGTACATGTATGACATGCCAAAAGGCCAAAACACTTTCAATTACAGGGATATACATAGGTCACAACATTAACTTTGTTATACCGGAACAATGTCAATAGGCATCATACAATATGTGTAACCAAGTAAAATCAGCAGTAATATATAAATTCATACAACAATCTATCAATAGACAGATGATATAAAAGAAACCACAAAAATTTAACACGTTAAGAGTAATAAACTATGACCCGCACTCATCCAAGTGGTTCAGCTTGGTTCCAAGGACTAAGTCTTGTGTTCAACCATTCTGAAATTCCGATGTTGGAGTTGGCTAGGGCTCCTTTCTTTTTAACACAACTTCAGATTTACAATATGGCAATACAACAGTCTTAGTTATGTGTGAATCTGAACATTCATTCATCAATAATTACTAACCAGACTGACATGATGTAGACACAATCAAGAAACATTAGAAAGCAACAATTCAAGGCTCTAAAGGTTTGGCTAAACATCCTTTCTAATTCCTCCAAATGGTACATCAAATTTATTACTGCCATGTAGGAAATTAGCAATATATATCCAGCATTGTAGATATCTAACAACCAGAGCTCTCAATTAGAAATCAGCCAAGACAGAACACAGGTATACCAGTTTCAGTTAATACTGAAATCTCAAGCTTAGGGTTCAGTCACGGTTTCGTACTCTATTTACACATATATTCACATAGATAAGATACCAGAAACACAATTAAATCCATAAAAGGCCTGGTTCATCAGCTGACCATGACTCACACTACATGTGGGGGTTCGTCCAGAGCAAAACCCTAGGCCTGGGTTTCGGCCAACACCTAGGACCCAACTGCTAGGGTTTGAATGAACTCCTCAGTTCAGATCTGATTTCAACTGGTCCAAAACTTCAAATTGGGAGTTCGGCCAGCAGGGTTCTTGGACTAGAACTTTCTGATTGGTTTCTATATTCTCCTACCTCATGGTCATCCATAACAAAGCAATTCAATAAAACTCAACTCTACTAAGCACTCGTCACCACATAGCCATAGATCTAGTAATTAGGGTTCTGGAAAACTCAGATTTAAAGAAAACATCATAGTTTTGCAATTAAATTTGAATGCTACTCATATAGTGTACTGTTGCTCCATTGATTTGGGGAAATAGATAGATCATCCAAAAACACACCACTGCTGGTACTCTTCTTCTCTTCTAGTTCTCCTTGATTCTCCACAAGAATATAGGGTTTTCTAGTTCAAGAATTAGGGCTAGGATTCTCTATTGGAGAGAGCAAGGGAAAGAGAGGTTCGATGTTGGGTTTAGGGCTAAGGGGTGTCGACAAATTAAATAAGGCCAAAAAGGGGGTGCACATAACCTAGAGTTGTAATGGGACTCAATTACCCCTTGCGGAAGTCCTCTCTTAGTCCAATATGTTGTGCACACAATGTTTTAAACACTCATGTGGTCCATATCTTGTACAAAACTATTCTTATTTATATTACAATTAGTGGGTCCTATCTCATGAATAAACTAATTCCTACTAGTTTTATCACAATGGGTCCTACGAATTGTAACAAAGCTACAATTAAAACTAAACCCCTACGGGTCCCATAAATTAAAAGAATACTGATGAATAACTCAAGGCGTGTGGGTCGTATTGACTTTTCTTAAACCATATTTTTAATGGCCCTCAAGTACAGATGATTATCTAACATGTAAAGGGTACCCATCAGGTTCTTACTTGGATTTGATAAATATGGGTTGAGCCACTGGGAGCTACCAAAACCCCTGAAGCCATTATATAATTAAAACACAGATTGAGCCTTGTGGATTCCTAAGATTTCCTTATCCAAATCTGCAAAATTATGGGTCCCACAATAATTATGCATACACATACTTATATAAATATTCAAGAATATTCAGGGAATTAAAGATAGAAAATAATAAATAATAATTTGGCCCCTGCACAGGGTCTGGGGTATTACAGCATCTCCCCCACTTCAATCAGCTTGCACAACATAGATCACATAGTTTCTTGTTTATCATGTGATAGATGAGAATTCTCTAACCAAGTATTCCTTCTTCATGGAAAACCGAGATCAAGTCAGTGACCTTTTGGTAGCCATTGATAACTACAAAACTTTCCATGGGGGAGAAACTGGTACATTTCACTCATTTTGATGGGTGTTGCATATGGTGGGGCACTTCATTGGAGTTCTAGGTGGTCGCCTGTGAGTTTGAGGAAGAGGGAGAAGAATGAGATAAAGATTCTGTTTTCTCCTAAATAAGGGTAGTTTCATCATTTTTATTTTTTTTAAAAGAAGTTGCCACACTTGTCAGTGATGAAGAGAGAGTGCTGGAAAAGGACCTTTGTGAAAGAATCCTAGAAAATTATACTATGTTGAAATAATCAATTCTCAATGTAAGTTTTTGAAAGTTGACTAAAAGTTTCATACATATTTTAAATTTACCCTAATGGAAAATAGCACAAATCTATTCTATTTTCCTAGGTTGTGGGCCACACCAAAATAAATGGATTTTTTTTCTTGGATTGGGTTTTCAAAATCAGAGGGCTTTTATGGGAAGGTACAATCTTAGGAGTTCTTCGTGCACACGAGTATACCAAGGGAGCATCACCAGGCAACCCAGCTTTTGATATTGGCAGCAGCTGGAAGGTGGTGTAAAAGGCTGTCCACTTGTGACAATATAAGGCAATAAGTCGCGTGAAGACTTCCCAGCAATTGAATCTTAATGAAGTCATGGGCTCTCTACCATCTGGATTTCCCATTTCAATGGAAATGTTGATCATTCTTCCTTATGCTCTCTAGTGTTATGTAAGCACGTTGGGTTGATCATAAGGTCCTTGTCTTCGAAGAATCACTGAGGGAATAATCTGGTGGGAAGGTCCTTCATCCTAGGCTACATTTTGAGTTCTTTATGACTGTTAGGTTAGTCATGGGCACCTTTCATTAGAAAAGGGAGAGCTATATGCAACAAATACCATCTGCATTTATTTGGAAACTATGGAAGGACAGCAGTAAGAAGGTTTTTGTACGAGCAGCAAGACATTTAGAAGGCCATTAAAGCTACAAAGATTAACATTTCTGTTTGGATTGCTCTTTGTTGAGCTCGATATTATAGAGGTGAACTAGCACCCAACAGTATAATTAACTTTCTATCATAGTTTCCTCATGCCATCTATCTAGATAAACGCGAGGAGGCACTTTACCATCTGTTTCATATCATACATATGATGTGATCAGGACCGTTTGTCACATGTACCACTAAGTTTGAAGAGATCTGGGTCCTTGAATTTTGAAAGTAGAGAGAGAGACTGCTAGAAATGTCCTTATTTTTTCTGTAACACTTGAGATATGGTTAGAGTCTTGAGTTTCCTGTCAATCCCATTTCTCATGTACATCTCTCTCTCTCTCTCTCTCTCTCTCTCTCTATATATATATATATATATATCTATCTATCTATCTATCTATATATATATATATATATATATGGACACACACACACAAACACATTTTATACATGGGTTCTAGACTGTAGACTCTGCTTCCTATTTGTTCAAAAGGTAATTTTCATGTATGCTTCATTTGGCCCATTGAGCATTCAGCTTGTTATCTAAAAACTCACTTGAAATCAAACCATGTCGTTTATTTGTAAGGCTGGGCCTTGACAAACACTGATGTTTATAGGGTACTGTAAGAAACCAAATATATATAATACTCTCTTCAAACTAACTTTGTACTTGTGTCTCGTTATTGTATTTATGAGTCTCGATCCTCTTGAGTCTCTGACTTGGAGAATTCCTACTGAAAACTCAATTTGTTAAAAAGAATTCCCATACTGCGTATGATGGGGCCTTTCATTGGATTTGTCTTTGGGTTCATCAAATAGAGTTTTGATGGGCGTTCCTTATGGTGGGGCCTTTCATTGGAGCTTTAGGTGGTCACTGGTTGGTTTGGAGAGGAAAAACGAGATAAAATCTTTGTTTACTCTTGAAGCAAGTGAATTTTTGTCATTTTGAGTTTTTTTATTTATAAAAAAAGAAGTTGCCAGTGGTGGGGAGAGAGTACCAGAGAGGATGTTTATGAAAGAATCCAAGAAACTTTTATACTATTTTGAAATAGTCAATTCTTAATTTACTTTTTTGAAAATTAGCCTAAAGTTTCATCCTTTTTTTGGAATTTACCCTTTCCATTATAGCAATGTACCTCACTGTAGCTCGGATGTAAGTTGTGACTGTATATCAATATAAACAATTTCATTCTTCCTTATTTTGCATATTTAAATTAGTTGTTGATGGTTGAGCTTTGTTTTGCAGGTAAGGGCAGCTTCAGTTACCTGTTTTGCAGGTATAACGTCCTCAGTCTACTTCTCACTAACGAAGGAGAAACAGGACATCATACTTTCTTCTGCTGTAAGTTTGATTGCATTCTGCTTCTAGCTGCAAACTTTACATACAAAACAGAACATCTAGTATAATTAGTTTGTATTGGTTCTTGTAAATCTTTTGTAGATTAATGCAGCTTTGAATGATGAGGTCCCATCGGTCAGGTCTGCTGCTTGTCGAGCTATTGGTGTCATTTCATGTTTTCAACAAATTTTCAGCAGGTGATTCTAACAGTATCAGTTTGGTATACCATCGTGATACACTCATTCTCATGAAAGCCAGTGAATTTTCAATTTGAAGCTGCATTTCTAGTTATTATTTTTTTACATCTACACATTGGGTTGAGAAACGCTGACAAAATTTCCATCCTACAGTGCAGAAATTCTGGATAAGTTTATCCGTGCTGCTGAGATTAACACACATAATCATTTAATCTCGGTATTTTCTTTATTTCATAATGGATTATTCTCTTCCTATATGTTTATTATTAACTTGGTTAGTCTTTGAAACTCCAAAATGTATTCATTTTGCCATGGCTACTTTGTTCAGGTTAGAATAACAGCCTCTTGGGCTTTGGCAAATATATGTGATTCTCTTCGTCATGGAGCTACTGAGTTAAATTTGGAGACTAGTTCTTCAGGTATCTGCAATGGCCTTTTGCATGGTTTTACTGGTAACATGTTTATGCTGCCAATTGATTTGTACCAATTCTGTTGTATGTTAACAATTATAGGTCTGAATACAATTCGTAATGCAGTCTTCATTTTAGCCGACAATGCATTAAGATTAACCAAGGATGGTGACAAGGTAAGAGATTGAAGGCCCTTAAACCCCAGGTTCAACTGCAATCAGAATCAATAATATTTGTACTTGCTGCCATCATACTTTTCTCTGTTGTATTCTGTCAATTTTTTTTTTCTATTTTAAATAGCTCAAGGCTCGTAGTTTAGGATGATGCAAGGGGAAAGCTGCTCCCTTTGTAGCAAGGCATTTGCCTCCCCTGGGGAGATGTTTGAGATTGTAGAACCCTAGCTCATATATGACAGTCATAGACATATTGAAAAGAATACTGAAACGAGAGAGAGAGAGTTCTTGTGAAAATACTCACATTCGATGATTGTCATCTTGGATTTCTCTTCTTTAAATAGACTTTACAATGCCTAAGATTAGGCTATAAATCAAGGAATTAAAACCTAATTAGATCTCTAAGAATGGAAAGACAATTAATCTATTGTTGTACACCTTTTGACTAGATCTCCTATTTACACTTGGGCTGGGCCTAGTATCATACAAGTGGGTTGGGCCCAATATCATACAAGTTTACACTTTAACACCCCCCCTCAAATTGATGCGGGGAATCAACCAGCAACAATTTGCGAACCAGGAATTCATGCCGTGGTCGTGGAAGGCCCTTGGTGAAGATATCAGCAAGCTGGAACTCAGTGGAAATATGGGGAAGAGTAATGACTTTGCGATCATACTCGTCCCTAATGAAGTGACAATCCACTTCAATATGCTTGGTCCTCTCATGAAACACAGGATTTTCAGTAATTCTAATGGCACTTGTGTTGTCAGCATGAAGAGGAGTCGGTTGAGTCTGGGAGAATCCAAGCTCGGAGAGCAACCCACGTAGCCATAGAATCTTAGAACAAGCGGAAGACATGGCTTGGTATTCAGATTCCGTGGAAGATCTTGAGACTCTATCTTGCTTTTTACATTTCCAGGAAACCAAGGCGTCTCCCAAGTAAACACACCATCCTGTGGTAGAGCGACGGGTGTCCGGACAACCAGCCCAATCCGCATCAGAATAAGCAGTGAGTGTAAGTGGTGTGCCAACTGGAAAGAATAAGCCGCGGGTAGAGGTACCAAGGATATATCGAATAATCCTTTTTACTGCCGCCAAATGATGATGCCGTGGGGTCGTCATAAACTGACTGACTAGATGAACAGCATAAGAGAGATCTGGTCGAGTGATGGTTAGATAGACGAGGCTACCAACCAAACGACGATAGAATGTAGGATCAGAAAGAAGATCACCGTCTTGTTGATGAAGCTTGACATTTACTTCCAACGGAGTGTCGACTGGGCTAGAATCACCGAGATCGGCGAGATCCACGAGGTCAGTAGCATATTTATGCTGATGAAGAAACAAGCCTTTCTTTGATTGATGAACTTCCAAACCCAAGAAATAATTCAAAGGTCCCAAATCCTTCATATGAAACTTATCTTGCAGAGAGGCCTGTATCTGTCGGATCATATCACTGTGAGGGCCAGTAATAATGATATCATCGACATACACAAGGAGAATGGTGGATCCTCTGGATGAATGAAGTGTGAACATCGAAGGATCATACGGACTCTGTATGAAAGAAAGCTGAAGGAGAGTGGTTCGGAACTTGTCGAATCAGGCTCTGGGTGCCTGTTTAAGGCCATATAATGAGCGTCGTAATCGAGCAACATCGGTCTTGGAAGAAGAAGGAATTCCTTGAGGGAGACGCATGTAGACTTCCTCTTTAAGATCCCCATGAAGAAAAGCATTCTTCACATCCATCTGATATAAAGGCCATGACTGAGAGGCGGCTATCGCAAGAATTGTACGTACTGTTGTCATTTTGGCCACTGGAGCAAAAATCTCCTCGTAGTCAATTCCATACTCCTGCCTGTTTCCAAGTGCAACTAGCCGAGCTTTGTAGCGATCCAAGGATCCATCAGACTTTAATTTCACCGAGTATACCCACTTGCATCCAATGGGTTTGACAGATGAAGGGCATGTAACAATGTCCCAAGTATGATTTGTTTGAAGAGCAGTAAGTTCTTCCTGCATAGCCTGTTTCCAACAATCATGCTGCACTGCCTGAGAGTACGAGTTAGGGATAGAAATAGAAGACAAAGTGGTTAATAATGAAGCATGAGTAAAGCCATATCGATCAGGTGGTTTGATGTGGCGAATGGATCGGCAAAGAGCAAGAGGATCTGGAGGCGGTGGATTAGGTGCAGGATCAGGAGGCTCCGTCGGTGGATCAGGTGCAGAATCAGGAGTAGTCAGGGTAGGCGTAGCGAGAGACCAAGAGGCAGGATCACCTTTAACATTCCGTCTTTTATACACAAAATTTGGCTTAAAACGAGTAACAGGTGGAGGCATAGTATCTGAAAAAGATGGTAAGAAAGAGAACAAGACAAAGTCATTCGAATCACCATGTCTTGGAAAGAAATATTGATTTTCAAAAAACACGACATTGCGAGACACTCGAATTCTTTTGGCTTTAGAATCATAACATAGATAGCCTTTTTGATGTAGAGCATAACCAAGAAAGGCGAAGATTGTGCTGTTAACTTAGTGCGCTCAGGGGGAGGAAGAAGAACAAAACAAACACACCCAAAAGGACGAAGATGATCATAGAGTGGATTTTTTTGAAAAAGTCTAAAAAACGGTGTTTGGTTGTCTAATCTAGATGAAGGGAGGCGATTTATGACATGCACAGCGGTTGAGAGGGCTTCGGGCCAAAACCTAGTTGGAACAGAAGATGCTAACAAAAATGAACGAGCAATATCCAAGAGATGTCGGTTTTTCCGTTCAGACACACCATTTTGTTGGGGGGTATAAGGACAAGATCGCTGGGAGATAATGCCTTTGGATTGCAAAAATGTTTGAAATTCCTTAGAAACATACTCCCCCCCTGAATCAGACCTAAGAATTTTAATGGTAGTGGAAAATTGATTCTCGACATAAGACAAGAAAACTTTAAAAGCCGAGAAAACATCAGACTTAGCATGCAAAAAATAAATCCAAGTAAAACGACTATAATCATCAATGAATGTAACAAAGTATTTATAATGAGAATGAGAGATAACAGGTGTAATACCCCATACATCACTATGAACAATATCAAAACA
Source organism: Umbellularia californica (assembly GCA_028538565.1). Taxonomy (NCBI): domain Eukaryota; kingdom Viridiplantae; phylum Streptophyta; class Magnoliopsida; order Laurales; family Lauraceae; genus Umbellularia; species Umbellularia californica. The sequence goes on from JAPQWN010000005.1 coordinate 10,691,597, forward strand.
TTGCAATGCTAAAGAATCATGAAGAGGAAAAGGAAGGGTTTTCCCTTTCCCCATCTTGCAGCTATCACAATTAAAAGAAACATCCTTAAACGAAACTTTACTATCATTAATTAAACCAGAATTTAATAAAAACATCAAAGTTTTGGAATTAGGATGTCCTAAACGATTATGCCACAATTGGCATTTATTATGACTAAAATGGGAAAACAAAGCAGACTCCGAAGGGAGCTGTTCTTTGGACGAAATCTGGAGGGGAACAGACGTCCCTGCTTAGGGCCCTTCGCTAGCACCTTCCCCGATACTTGATCCTGCACAACACAACCAGAGCGAGAAAACAAGATGGAGCAATTACTATCAACAAGTTGACCAACTGATAACAAATTTGTGGTTAAGCGAGGGGAAAGAAAAACATTCTGCAAGGGTAAGGAGTGAGGAACCTGTCCAACAGCAGAAATGGGAATACTGCCACCATCAGCAGTATTGATGCAGAGGTCTCCATCATACTTCCTAATATGAGTCATATTGGCAGGAGAGTGTGTCATGTGATTGGAGGCCCCTGAATCAATATACCAGGTGGATACGAAAGATTTTGGTTTACCTGATAGGCCAAGTGCAGAGAAAGCATTTATGATCATTTGCTGGACCATTTCGGGAGTGAGGGTAGAAGAAGAAGTGGCAGCAGGTGGTGCAGGCATGACTGAGGAAGAAGCTTCAGGAAGATGTGCAGAGTAGGCTTTCTGCTGCTGTGCCCGATTCTGAGGCCGCGTCCGGCATTCCGGAAGAACATGACCTTTGGTTTTGCAGTAGGAACAAAACTTCTGGTGCACTGAGTGGAAACGTGTCCGAGTTTGTGGCAGCAAAAACATTTGACCTTGCTCATGTCCCGGGCTTGAGGCTTTCCCCTGGCAGCATAAGCAACATCAATAGGAGCAGCCTGAGGAGCAGTCTGAGTAAGTGCCGTCTGAGTCACCAAGCGCTGTTCCTCTCTAAGGAGTTCGCCCAAACACGATTCGAGTGAAGGAGATGGCACCCTGCTCATTAAATTGGACCGGACAGTTTCAAATTGTGGCCGTAACTTCATTAGAAATTGATCCCGCTGACTCGTCTGATGGATCTCTTGAATAGAGGCTAAGGAGGCAGTAGGGAGGTCAGCATAAATAAGCTCAGCGTAATCAGTCCACAGACTTGTGAACTGAGAGTAGTAATCCTGTATCGACAAGGTTCCTTGAACAAACTGCGAGATTTCATGTTCTAGATGAAACCTGCGAGCAGAATTTTCCTGCAAATATATCTTCTTTAAATAAAGCCACATTTCTTTGGCAGTCTTGTATGGGCGAAGGTTCAGGATAAACTGTGCATCGACGGTCCCCAATATCCAGGTCATGATCTGCCAATCTTTAACCTCCCATTGAGCTACGAGCTTGTCATTAGTAGGTTTAGGATCGGAATCATCAATATGTCCCCAGAGTTCTTTACCCTTAAGGTAAATTTGAAATTGAAAAGCCCAAGTAGTATAGTTTGTACCATTAAACTTGATCAAAAAAATATCTCTTTTCTCCATGATATTAATGCAGAGATATGGGCTACAAACAAATAACAGCAAGCCTACTACAGCAGAGAACAATCAACTTGAAGCACACAAAACAGCCACCAAAGAGTGCAGAAAAGTAACGAAAGGAACCAAAGTAGTGTAGCAAAACAATCACAGAGGATCAGAATTACTGAGCTGGACGTACTAACCCAGCATGAAGAAAAGGAGCAAAAAATTCCCTAAAACAGGGAAAAATTGAGCCAGACGACCTTGAAAGCTGGTGCAGGAGAGATTCGTGGGCCCCACAGCGTGGTCCAATCACAGATCAGAAGACATCATCCTGGAGGAGATCAAACAATGTGTCTTCTAGTCCAAGTTTGATTGGATTTGGATAAGTATCCACAAAGTTGTACGGCTAAGATGAAAACTTATTGAGTAAAAATCGCCAAAACCATCAGAAGAAGAAGTGAGTAGATAACACCTGATCCGATGAAGAAAAAATCCATAAAAATCTTCAAAAATTCTTTGAAGAGTAGTCGATCATCACCATGTAGATTGCTAGCTACAAGAGATTTGATCAAAGGTGGGCCACCTTGATCAGAGATATCCCAGGTAGATAGAAGAGAAGAAACGAAGCTTTAGAAATCTCTCACAATGAAGAAGGAAGAAGATCTCCTAGAACTCAAGCTCTGATACCATGACAGTCATAGACATATTGAAAAGAATACTGAAACGAGAGAGAGAGATAGAGAGAGATAGAGAGAGAGAGAGTTCTTGTGAAAATACTCACATTCGATGATTGTCATCTTGGATTTCTCTTCTTTAAATAGACTTTACAATGCCTAAGATTAGGCTATAAATCAAGGAATTAAAACCTAATTAGATCAATTAGATCTCTAAGAATGGAAAGACAATTAATCTATTGCTGTACACCTTTTGACTAGATCTCCTATTTACACTTGGGCTGGGCCTAGTATCATACAAGTGGGTTGGGCCCAATATCATACAAGTTTACACTTTAACAATATATATAACTGGTTTTGGATGATCGTAAATTTTAGAATTTTTTGTACGTTTGGCATTGACTTTTGTTGAGAATCCATCAAGATTTAAGAGAGCCCATCTCTTGAAAAGATTGGTGTCTCTCACAGGACAGCAATGTGTCTAATCCCTTCCTATTGTTGTAACCTACGTTACATGGACTTGTTACAATGAACCATGTATCATGTAGGCACCAATTGAGTACTGACACAGATTCTCTTGCTGGATTTTATTTTATATTTTTGTTTTGGGCTCTGGTAAATACTCACACACCCACCCTCACACACCCTCGCACAAGTCCCACACCATCAGTGCTACATCCAGGGACTAATCCTAGTTGTTTCTCTGGAAGGGAGTTGCATCACCAACTGAGCTACCAGTGGATTGGATTGGCCTGATAATTTAAATATTGTTTTCTAGTTGACACTTATTACACTTACTGTTTTCATTTAAAACCTAAGTAAAATATGGAAATTTTTACAATAAAATCCATACATCATTTTATGTTGGTGTTATTTTTGTATAACTGGAGTACTGGATGCCTTGTATTGATGTTGGGTTCCTATCCACCTACTTGGACTCATCCAACGAAGGTTATAACTGAGGCTTATTGCTTGATCTCTTTCCTTGGAGTTTTTCTCATTTGAAATTATTAGGCATAGGACCTGTTAGGCTGTTACAGCTTGTATGCCCTCTGTGTCAACAGTTAACTTCTCTACATATTTCTCCATTCTGTGTTGATAGTTGCTTTCTCATGTTCCATCAGCTTTCAGCTAAATGATTATGGCTAAGATGGAGATTAGAGGCAGTAAGAGACCTCAGTTTCACCTTTTTATTAGGGATTGGAGGTTTGGGAGGGTTGGCAACATTGGCTGGCAGGGTAGTTCTATGGTGATTTTGATCCAAAATTGGAGAGCAGCAAAGGCTAACCAGGGATACATTGTACAGAACCTAGTATAGTTTATTGTTTGCCTTGGAGTTTTCTTCTCAGCCTTGGAATACTGGGATTATATGCCATGAAACTGTGCTGATTTTTTCCAATGGCTTGCTTAACTGTGCTAGTCCATACATGCCATCATCCATGGATTCTATACTAGAATGTAAAATTTAAACTTAATTATCGTATCAGTGCATATGTTTTCTAGCCTTATTTGATTGATGTTTACTAAACCCTATCAGTTGAGGGAACCTTCAAACATTATTGGTTACCTTTCTTTCCACAATTCCTGTGAAGTAGGCTTTAACATGTTTTGTTCTTTTTGAAGATGATGAATGAATTTACTTGATTCTGCAAACATGTTAAATAAATTCCTTTCTGTTATGCACCATGCATCATTTCTTTTGATTCACATTTAAAAGACTGTTAATAACTGATGCATACATGCTGCATTTTTTTTTAATTAGTTCTTTTTAAATGGTGTTTTTTTTTTTTTCCATTAATTCTATCGACACTATTTCAGCTATTGGCTATCTTAGTTCAAAGGATTAAAATGGCACTTGCATGGTGTGGAAGTGGGGGGTCTAACACGTGGCACCAGGGTCCACCAAATCCCATTAGTGCTGACTTGTATTGATAGCAGTGATAAGATGAATTTCTATTAACTGTTGATAATCCTTAGGGATATGATTGGCTTGTAATCATGCCAATCAAGGGGATTAAAAGGAGGGGACTAGTCCTAAGGACGGTGCTCAATTTTCTGGGAAATTTCTATTCTCTTGTTTTCCTCTTAGGTTGATAAAAAGCACCACTTTGTCAAAAGCACTAATGACTTCAGTTGAACCAATACATCAATTTAAGTTTCTGAAGACGCATTGCTGTGACCCATTAGGTTAAGTCAAATGCTGTGAGGGCTCTTGGGAATCTTTCAAGATTTGTCAGATTTACAAGTCAGTCAACCGTGTGTAAGGGACCAATGAATGGTATAGATTCATACAACTAACATCACTGAGTTGTTTTTATCAAGTAAGTGTCTTCAAAGCTTGTCATTAATACACTGAGTTTACTTTTTCAGGAAATTCACACTGGCTGGAAAGAATGGTGCAAGCATTTGTTTCTTGTGTAACAACAGGAAATGTTAAGGTCTTTCTTCCTTTCAGATGTGATTTAGGTTTTAATGTGGATGCGTAGTGGATTGTCAATGGCCTTCTTTGGCCCAAGCCATGCTCTGGTTTACAACATTCTGTATCGAGTAACCACCAGATGTGGACCCTGATGGTTATGACTGGGTTGGTGCTGAATTTTGAACCTGGCAAAGAAATGAGCAAGGCCTAGGCTTTACTTTCGTATCCTTGAAACAGTGGGCAGGATTCAGGCTGACCCAGGCCCTTGAGTTGTTCCACTGACACTCATGTAACTATCTAGTGCAGTTATCTTTTCTAATAAGATATGTTAACATGCTCTACTGGCATTCAGGCTTGCCCAGGCCCTTGAGCTGCTCCACTGAAACGCCTAAATGTTGTTATCTCCTTCATTTATTTTTTATAATGAATTTACTTGCTCTACTGTGTCATCTGGGATGTGTTTGACAGGTCCAATGGAATGTCTGTCATGCATTGAGTAACCTTTTCCTGAACGAGACATTAAGACTTCAGGATATGGTCTGGTAAGGAGATCTTTATCTGCACATGCATTCACTATTTATCTCAGGGAGATGAGAGAAGCAAGATAAGGAAAACATCTTGTTATTATCTGCTTCTTTATTTCTTTTTCTTTTTCCTTGAAATTTTGTTGTTAACTTAAATTTTACATCTAAGTAACTTTTAGATCGAAAAGCTCATGAAATAAGAAAATGCTTAAGCAAGAGGGAAGCCATTTGATTATGGTTTGATTGCTTGTCTTTCAGTGTAAAATTCATGATTCTAAAAATCATTCGAGTCCAAGTCGGTAGGTGCCAAGTCAAGCCCCCCTGCGATACCCACGTCACCAAGTCCTTCAGTTTTTTGGGCCCAAAATGCACTTTTTTTTTTTTGCTATTAGAAGAATGTTGTAGGAAGCTCTTATGGACAGTTTACACTGATTCTAGATGATCAAAATCACCCTTTTCTAAAGATCCAAGCATTTGAAGATCAGTGATGCTATTCATCCACAAAATGAAGTACAAGTTTGGATACATATAACAACTTAAATAAATTATTAATAAATGAAAGACAGCAAATATTAAAATTTTAAATTCAAGAACTATATTTTCTACTTTTAGATCAGTCTATTTTTCTTATTTTTTTTCAAATGTTGTTGGACCCTGAGTGCTAATTGGTCTGACTTGGCCAGTCGACTCGAATTGAGGGGGTATGTGTCGCTTATTGATTTCAATTTTTAAAACCTCGTGGAAATTCCATTTCACCAGATTGCATAAGGATCCCTATATTCAGTGGATTATTTCATGTGAGAGCTATGAAATTTAGTTATTCACTTAAATTTTACATCTTGGTAAATTTTAGATCTAAAGGCTTAATAAGAAAATGCTCAAACAAGAATATATATATATATATATATATATATAGAGAGAGAGAGAGAGAGAGAGAGAGAGGTCCAAGGTCTCTCTTGGTGATTAAAAATGGTTCTAAGATGCAATATTGGGATCAAATCCACTAGAAACTACAGGTCAACCTATTTACTCTTTTTGGTCTGTAAGTGGAAGTAATGAATTTATTGGTTTCTCTTGGCAGGGCTCCTTCTGTTTACAGTATCCTTCTACTTCTCCTTCGCGACTCCACTAATTATAAGATTAGAATACATGCGGCTGCTGCATTGGCTGTACCAGCATCTAGAGTTGGTGAGTTATCACGCACTGTTGGTCACCAGTGAAGGGGTTTCAGTTAAATGCTTTTTCTGTATTTCTCCATTTTTCATGTTTGGACTTTCAAGATATGCACTTGAGTGAATGATAATATCATGGGATTCAAATGTTCCTAGTAATTTTTCAATTGAGGCGGTTTAACATATTTCAATTAGAACTTCAGCATGAAAGAGTACCTGTACGAAATCCTTAATCTGTAGCCAAATGGTCTACAGTTTTATCTACTGCATAATTCTTTCTTCTTTTTTTTACCCTAGGCAGCCATCAATACCATAGTGAACAACTGATTCAACCTCAGTGTGGCACAACTTTACTTCATTCAACCTGTTATATCAAAAGCCTTCCTATGTGAAGGCGCCAACTCAAATTCATTTTGACTGCAGTGATATACACCGTTGAAGTTGCATGTGTGGAATATATAATTATGTTCTGGAATTGAACACACGTTTAATCCAACAGTGTCTCTCTCTAGTTACAGAGAAATGTTGGGCAATTTCTTTATAGATGGGGGCATGTGATATTAGTGGCTTGGATCAAGCAAAGATGGGTCCTACACGGGTTAAATTAGGTGGGTAGTTTCTTACAAAATGCAGTATCTTGTTTCATTTTCTATTAGTTTATTTATCATCAGTCAATTGAACCGTCAAGAATACCCTTTTTATTCTACACTACTATATGTACTGGCTCACACTTTTATATAAATCTAGAACAATTATTAAGTTGTGCAACCACTGGCACAACAGTTCATTTTCCCATATTTATCACAACCAAGGATGGAAAACTCCCCGACTTGACTCTTGACTCTCCCGAGTCATCTCATTTTGACGAAGGACCTAGTCAAATCAAGGGAGACTCCGTCGAATCACCTAATTTAGTAAGTTGTTTTCATTCTAAACTATTTGATGGGTAGATCTGATTTTAAACAATTAAAGTTTATTGTTAACTGATTATGCGTAAGGTTTGGAGTCTGCAATTTATAAATGATGACCGAAATGTAATTCGAAAATTTTATTTGATCTTTTAGCTTCAATATTTAGATTGACAAATTATGTAATTTGCATTATTTTTTTCTTTTATTTTCCTTATTATATTATTTTCCTTTAACAAATATTTATTAATTTTACTTGATCATCATGAATGCATTTAATTTTTGTATATTTATATTTTTATAAGTATTTGATCCATTTAAAAAAAAAAACGTCATATAATTTAGTCATTTTTTTTCACTGGACGAGTTGAGTCCAACTCCAGAGTTTTCAAACCTTGATCACAACGCATACATATAGGGAGAATTTTCTCCAACAAGCAAGCGGACTGCACAATTTTCTCCAGCTCTAGGGGGCCTACTTGTGCCCACCTTCGATCAATGTAACTCCTTTCACACTCTTAGCCCCCCATGATCTGTAATCGAACACAGTTTTATGTTCAAACCTTTACTCACTGTTGGATTGAATCTCAAAAAGAAAAATTACGGTTAATAGACTGTGAAACTTTGAGGTTGTTAAATCAAGGGCTAGGATAATATGATGGGGCTGATTTTTTTAGTGACCCTTATTCATAGAGAAGAAACCTTTATATCTTTTTTTTTTTTTTCTTTTTTTTTTTTTTTCTTTTTTGGGAATGGTAAACCTTTATATCTATCCCACCCCCAATAATAGGAATGCATCAAAGTGGGCCCTACGAGCTGGACCCGCATACAGACAGTATGCAGGCTGCTCATAGGTGAAAATCTTCCTTCTTTTTAAGGTACTGATGCATTAGAATCTTTGAAGCATCAGAATACTGCTTATTAGACTGAAGGCTTTTTTATATTAAACTTGGTTCAAAAGTGGAGTAATGACTCTACAATCCATGACACTTCTTATGGTTGATGTTCAGAAAGTTCTCCTAATTGGAAAATCCTCCCAATGCAAGCCATGACCCCCTTCTTTTTTATGGTTGATCTCTTTTTCCATAAATTTATTTTAAGGCATGAGATAGATTCTTTCTGTCATCATTTTCAATGTCTTATCCCATCTATTTTGGATTCCAATGTAGGGCTTTGCTCTCATCGAATTCCTAGGTAGGGCAGTGTCATCATTTTACATTCTAATGTGCCTCTTCTTATTACATTCAAAGTCTTTATCGGTCTCCCCTTTCTCTTTGCTCCTTGTAGCACTTCATTTCTTACTCCAAGGTCTGTTTTCATTCTTCCACACATGTCTAAACCACTAAAAGGCACTATATCTATGAAAAATATGGAACCCACAAGCAAATCTAACACATTTTAAACACATTTGACAAACTAATTTGAGAAAATCTAAATGATTTTAAGAAAAGATCCAAATTTGTAGAACCAAAAAATTTGATTTACACTCAAAAATAATATATCTAAGAAAAAATAAGTGTAAAACCAAATCTAGCTTAATATGAAGCCTTGGTTACATGTATTACACAAAATTTTGACAAAAAACAAAATTTGGATTTAAATAATGGGAAATAAAAAAAAACCGAAAGTGTTCAAATCTCTGGACTTTTTCTCCGAAACTCTAGATTTAACATGCCCCAAACATTTCTAAGCTAATTTGAGGATGAATCTTCCAAAAAATCAAAAATAAACTCAAAATGTTTACCAATAAGGGCTTCTTTGAGTGGCTTGGTTTTGCCGCAGAGATATCTGCCAAAATCTTGCAAATTGATTGAGTTTTTGTGCAAAGATGGGTTTGAAGGAGCTCTTTCAGACTCTCAGATAGTTCTATAGGTGTTTGGGAAGGAAGAAATGGAAGCAAGGAGAAAACAACTTTTAAAACAAATATCAGTCGATGTATTGGACTGGACTGATATTTTGAAAATATCGGCCATTATAGACTCTGATTTTTTGGCCCAGGCCAAAACAGAACTGATATTTTCAAAATATCATATCGGTATGGACTGATGCCAATTCATTTCAGCCGGCATTTTGAACCCTGGTCGAGCAGCAGTTATATCCTAATGCAATGAATCTCATACTATGTTAGTCATGGTTCTACCTATAGTGTTTAGAAGAGCGTATATTAAGTGTTTCTCTCATATTGCTTGGTTTCTTTTTTTAATCCAATGCAGATTATGGAAGTTCATTCCCAGACGTTATTCAAGGTGTAGAGCACATACTTGAAAACCTTGGATCAGACCAAGTCTCAGAACCATCAAGTTTCAAGTATAGGGCAACGCTTGAAAATCAGGTCTGGTTTTTAAATCTAGTTGTATCAAAAGCATTTTCATTGGTTTCATTGTGAGATGCCAACTCTTTTACCTGCATTTTTGTTTTGCAGTTGACGTCAACCACCTTGCACATTCTTGGCCTTGTTTCATGTAGTGATCCACAACCTCTCAAGGACTTCCTTGTGAAGGTAAGGACTGATCCTTCGGAATTTCCCAGACAAGTTGGAAATTGTCCGACAACCTTACACCAGTGAATGCATTATGCTTTCAATATCTACTTTCATCTATGACTTATCTCCTTTGTGCTCCAATAGCCATTAATCTTTCATTTCATGTAGAAAGCATCGTTCTTAGAGGAGTGGCTCAAGTCATTATGCTCATCCCTCGTATGTGAAGTTGGTGATCAGCCTCCTGTGGAAGCTACTACACATGACCAGAATGATGGGCTGGTATCTTCCATGCAAAAGAAAGATATGATATTGAAGGCAATACAATCATTACTTCAAGTTTACGAAACCAGCAGCCACCCCAGAATTGCCCGGAGGTTTGAGATATTGGCCGACTGCCTATGAGGTCTTACTCGGTTTCTCTCTATCCTTTAAATTGTGGATGTCATCCGGTCATTCCTGGAACAGTCCTAACCCATATGCCACCTCAGCCAAATGAATGTTTCAATTTCCATTTTTCATGGAAAGGTGTGGCAGATACAAGGTTACTTCCAGATTTTGCCTTGCCAAATGAAGCTGTGTTGTATTTTATGTGATCCAAAGAAGAATTTGTTTGAAACTTGCACTGTAGTTAATGCTTGATGGTGGTTCTTTGCCCGTTAGTCGTATCCTGCAATCAGATTTGTGTCTGAAAATCTTCCTGAAGCTGAATGTCTCATGAAGCATATATTTCTGAGATGGCGGGTTTATGTCGCTTGGTCTGCTTGGACACCTATTTAAGCATCAGTGCTGCTGGTTCTGTTTTATTTTGGAAGGATGTTGGTGCAGATTCAGTGTTGAACTCACTGTGAATATTATCCTTACGCCTGTATGGCTGTCAATCGAGCCCTAATGGGAGGACCTGGCCTGGCCTGGTCCTCAAAACGCCACAAAATGAGGGCTTTTGAGGCTCTGGGCTTGGACAATTTTTGTAGGCCTACCAATTTGAGGTCCATATTATGCCCGGCCCTCTTATTTTTCTTATTTATATGTGATTTTATTTGACTTGTACTTGAGTTTATTGAAAGTATGATTCTTTTGCGGATTCTTATGTTTATTAATATTAATGTTTTATATGATTCTTAGGTGATTCTCATATGATTTGTATGTAAATAAGCCATGCATGAGTCTTATGTCAATTTTTTTTTTCAATGTCTTATTTGCATACTGTAGCAGTATTTGTGGATAAATTTACTCATATACGATACAGGGAAATATTCATGCGCATCCATCGCTCTGGCCGATTTTATAATACATCCGAGCCATCTACATATACTGGATATATAAAAGTTTATTCAAGCATATATGTCGGTTTATTTGAGAATTATTCTTTTGTCTCTCGGTGTTGGTTCTAATATTTGGCCTCATTTAGATTCAACTCCAATGGCCCCCACCTCTTGCATTGTAGAGGAATCCATGAGACAAAAACAATGATAAATTATTTTTTAATATAAATATTTCATATTTAATTTATGAGAATTCAATGCAATGCATTCTATCAAGGGGCTTAAAATTGATGGGGTAAAAGATTGATATGCCAATATTATCAAATAATTGTCTTTTGGATGGCAAATGATTGCCAAGCCATCACCTGAAATATGAATGTAGTAAAGTGAATTTTCATCTACCTCCATATTGCTTGTATTGTATTATTAGTATTATTATTATTTCTCAAGCTTGGATAAAGGGGGTTGACATTTATGTTTACACTCGGTGCTCACTAGCAGTATAGTAAAATGAAATTTTAAAAATTAAAGAGTTTTTTACAAAAAGGCCTCTATATTTTCATGAAACCTCAAAAAGACCCCTATACTTTTATTTTTTTAGAAAAACATCCCTTGACTGACAGTAAAGGTTAAGAAAAGGCAGTTTACCAGTTTGACTCCATCTCTTTTCTATTTTTCCATATTACCCTTTATGTTTACTGCAAATTTTGAATGACACATTCCTGCTTGCTTGCTTCCTTTCTCTCCGAACTACTCAAAAGAACCTTCTTGTCTATGCTTACTTTTACCAATCCCAAATAGAACTTGTCTATCTCAACTCCTTTGATCATATGAATCTCTCTTTTAAATGAACTCAAGTCTCTCCCATCTTACCCTATCCAGTCTCTCTTTTGGTAGGAATTTTTTATTTCTTTCAATAACCAAAGCAAAACCCATCAAATCCCCCCACTCATAACCAATCTCTGTTTCTTTTATGTTTTTTCATTTTTCATATCCATTCATATCTCTCCATTGATGCCATCAAAACCCAATCTCTAATGGCAATACCTCTTCCATAACTTAATCAAAACACTTAAATTCTAGTTCATCCAACCCAACTACATTTCTCAACTCCTTTTCTTTTAAAGAACCTCAATACCCCCTTCTCTAATTGGGTCCTCCTCTAACAATCTTCAAGAGAATTTCTTCACAAAATGGGAAAATAGTAGGAATGGCAATGGGTGATTTAACCAGTCGCACCTCTTTGTTTTGTCTCCTCAAATCTAGCTCCTTACATAGCATGACTTCCACAAACACCATAGACCCATCTCTCATGAACTTCTCCAACACATGGAAGTCACAGTTTCTCCAAGATAGAGGGATTACAAATATCAAGAAACTAAACTAAATATAGACTCTCAGAAAAAAAATGACCTTTTTCCAATAATAGAAAACAAGAGACCTACAGAGAACACCGGTTTTAGTGATTTATTTACCCAAAACAACATGTAGTTTAGTAATTTATTTACCCAACTAAGTAATTAGAAAGCACAAATGTACCCCAGGGAATAGTCCTTGATGACGATTAACACCTGGTCCTGAGGATAAAGGTTCGAAGGCTAGGCTAGTGAGGGATACTTTGGATCATCAAAACAAACAAAAAAAAAAGCACTAAAAGGGATGCATAGCACAACGTGATTGACTAATAGGGTAGGCTTGGGCCAAACACTTAAAGCCCATGTTGGGCTTGGCCCAAATATTGGCCTATGTTTCTAAAGGTGAGTTGGGCTTGAATTTGTCTCAACCCGGCCTGAGGATAAAGCCCCTACCTTTGAAGGCTTTGAAATTTAAGATTCTAACAAAGGAATATGGCATTTGAAAATGCCAAACACCTCAAATTCCTGCCAGTTAAATTCTTTATGTGGACCTTGGATTAATAGATCGAAACTCCCATGATGACCGCATCTCTGTAACTTGAACCCCATTGCTCCTCTTTAATCACCAGGCCTTGGTTGTTGCGTTATCGTGGCTATTTTGTTGGGCCTTTTGTGCAATTGCCTGAGTTTGCCTGCCCCTCCTCGGCTATCCTTCATCTTCATAAACACAAGACCTCTCCGCTTTATGAGATGTAGAGTCCTTGGTCAATTGAGCTACCACTCGTTAGTTTTTGTTCATTTGCTTTTGGAATATATTTAATCTTATCTTAAAAAAAATAAATAAAAGAAGAAGAAGAAGACGACGACAGACTTCATCCATTTAGTCTGATCGACAGCGGAAAAAAACAAGCTCTTGAAATAGTGGTCAGATAGCAAGGAATGAAACTTTTAATCAACTGAAAGATATAAGCTCTCTCCCACCCTCTCTCTCTCTCTCTTATTGAGTTGAGGGATCAGATTGCAGTCTCTTTCAAAAAGAAGAAAGAAAAAAAGCTTGCTCTATTGGCAATGATAGAATAAAAAATGAATAAATATACATGAATTTGTGGGCCCTCTTATCGGTACAACATGAACATTGATTCAATTATATATAAATATGGGAAGTGCTCCTATGAGAGACACTCTCACCAACTTTATGAGAAATGGGTGGGGGCCCTCACTTCCATATCCACTCTCACCAACTTAAATGCAAGGATCCCCAATTTAAATGCGAGTGCCCCCACCCATCTCTCATAAAGTTGGTGAGAGTGTCTCTCATAGGAGCACTTCCCTGTAAATATATATACATCTTCAAGTCATTTGATTGTATTTTTGTTTCTCGCACTGCCACCACCTGTCATGACATCCAACGGATTCTTTTTCCCCTTTCTTTCTCTTTTTAAGCAATTGCCCATGCTAAACGGCACGGCAGCCAATTGACCATTGATCTTAATTCTAACCTATCTGGGTCTGGTGGGGCCCAGCTTTACCCGGAGCCCAGTGGTCCTACATCAGTGTCAAGTCTCAATTCTAGGACCCATACCAGACCCAATCAGGTTGGGTTGAATCAGGCTCATGGAGAGAGAGAGAGAGAGAGAGAGAGAGAGAGAGATAGAGAGAGAGCATCTTTATATGGGCCCACCTAGGTCCCCATCTGGGGCTGGGACCGAGGGAAACTCAAGACCTAAGTGGGACCTATCTACCCACTAAGTCTGGTGCCCATCTCATCATCTTACTATCTTCATTCAAGCCCGACAAGTTTAACAATTTCGCAATCCAATCGCATGGGTGTCAAGTCGATTTGTGGGCACAGTCCATTCGGATGGTTGTAAAGCGGACCCACGGGACCGTTGTAATTTAGGAGGGTCCCTTTGTGATTTAGGAGGGTCTCTATTCTTGATCCATTTAGATGGGTCAACAGTGGGCCCCACGGCCATGTGCGCACCTGATAAGTGCTGATAGTGTATTAAAATTAATGTGGAAGTATTTATATATAGAAGTATTTATTTTGCGTTTGAGGTTCCAAGTACTTCTCCTCAGTTTAGTAGTTACTATATGGACTCAGATCTAGATCTAAATTTAATGGACTGAAATGAAATAGAGAGACCTTCATATCCTCACTCCAATTTAATAGACCCAAAATTCAAATTTCAAATGAGGCCATGGTAAGTTAGCAGACCCTGATTTCTTGGGTTAGTCGGGTCTGGCCTATAGATAAATGGGTACTGATTTCCACCGTCATGTGGACCAGCAGTACTAGCATGATTTTGATTTCTGACTACATGAATCACGCCATGATTTTCTCTACTTTTCTAGATAATTGAAATGATAGGAAGTTAGAAGATTCTAAATTAAATATTGCTATCACGCGGTGTGCTTTGTTCTACAGCTTTTCTTTTCTTTTCTTTTCTTGCTGGATGATTTAGATCTTGGATTCCCCCGTCACCGACTTTGGCAATGGAAATATAGTTTAGACTAAAAAAAAAAAAAAAAAAACGAGTACGGATCCCCCGTCGAAAGAAGGAGATACTATTTCATCCAATCCACATTCGTCACCCATATCAAAAAAAAAAAAAAACCCATATATTTCACTTATATAAGGTGTAGGTTTTCGGTGCTCCGATTATTTAGAGATTTCAACCCTTACAAAATTGGGTTTTGAACCTATTTTGGCTCCGATTCATAAACAGGTGTAGGTCTGAAATCTAATTTAGATTCTAGACCGATTATCTTGTTTTGTTTTATTTTTGTTCTTTCCTGTTGATGTTGTTTCGTGTTGCAACGTATTCAAAGTATAGGTTCAAAATCGGCATATAGTATGTATGCACTTTGCAATCCATACATTTCTTTGACCAATGTGTAACCATACTTTTTGGGGGGCGGGTGCGGGGGCGAGGGGGCGATTGTGTGTGTAAAGAAAGCTTCCATTACTAGAAGTAAAGGATAGTTTGGCTTTGCTTGAAAATGAGCAGTAGTATTTAACTTCCTAGGAAATAAAACAAATTGAACATGATCAAGATAAGAATCTAAAACTTGAATATCCAAAATATTAGGACTACTATCACAATCAAAGCCACCATTGATCCCATGAAGCACCTCTTTGGCTTATGAGAGGACACAAACTATAGAGAGACCCTTGCCTTTAGCCTTCAAAAGGACCTCACTTGGGCCTCCTTAGACAAGATGAATGTGTCAACATACTTGAACTTAAATTGAAGGTCTGGTCTGGCGTTCAAGTCAAGGTCCAAATACTTTATACTAATAATATATAATCTCGAGGGGTAGCTCAGTTGGCCTAGGACCATAGTTTGCACCCGGAGGTTGTGGGTTCGAAACTACACTATCACATTAGGGCCACAAGAAAATTTTATCCAGCTTTCTCTCATGGGCCTGTAGGGATTATTGTGGCCCAAAAAATGCTAGAAACACTGCGTTATAAAAAAATAATAAAAATAAAAATAAATACTAATAATATACACTATTGTACGTACGGTTGTGGCATTCACTTATTCAAACATAATTTGGTCCAGTCAATAGATGTCTTTCATTTAATAAAGATGAACCATTGCTAGTATTCATTCATTTGTTAGTCTAGCACTTTCTTTTTTTTCTATTTTCTTGTCTGGGTCTGTCGTTATCTAGATCTAATACCAAATGAATGGCTTCTTTGGCTTCTTAGGATTATTTTGACATGGTTCATGTGTACAAGTGGAGAATATGGAGTGAGTCGTGGATACTTTCCGGCCTCTCCCGCTCTCCGCCAGTTTTTATATATCTGTCTTTATAAGGTGAGAAGACAACAATCTTCCATGAAGGGACGAAAGAGATGGAGGTAAAAAAAAATATCATTGATCTTCTTTTAAGTCCTTGGGAAAAAAGTATTGATAGTATAAATAGGGTTGCAAACGGGTATCTGATTGTCCGTTTACCCGGAAGTTCCGATCCGCAAAAAATCGTGTCTGGAACCTATTTTAGATTTTGATTCATAAACGGGTCCGGAACTCAATTTACATTCTGATTGATAAACGGGTCCAATTCCAAGTCCATACCCATGGACCCGAGACCCGACATATGAGCCGTTGATATACTGCAAATTGTACCTCAAAACCAAATTCTTTTTTTTTTTTCACATTTTTATGTATAATACTGGAGGTAGTGGACTTAATGCACTATTATAAGTTGAATGATATACTTATTTTAAGAAAAATAAAGAATAAAGAGAAATTAGAATCGATTTTAAAACTAGATTCCAACCCTCTAGTTGGACCCGGTTCCGGAACCGGATCCTGGCTTTCCTATCGGAACCGGGTCTGGAACCAACAAAACAGATTCTGAGTCAAAACCGGATCCGGAACCGAAACAGTTGTTTAGAAACGGGTCCGAGTCTGGATCCACTATAGTTTCGATCCGGAACCATCCCGTTTGCAACCCTAAGTATAAGGTTAAGATCCTTTGAAATGAAGAGAGGAGAGTCATTCACATGATTTAACTTGTAGGGGGCACACATTTAATATTAGATGAAGTTTTGAAAAGGAAATAGTAGATGAAAAGTTGAAAAGGATCTAACCCAAATTTTACTCTTTCTGAAGTTCTATGGTCAGTCAAATTGAAAACAAAGCATTACTATATATTTCACATATGACTTGAGAATAAGTGGGTTGAAATCTAGGTATATATATGTGACTTATATATGAGTGGGTTGAAATCTAGCCAGGCATGTGATGCATGAGAGTACACAAGGGGACCGACCCCACACGGTTTGAACTAAGTTTTAGCTGTCATGGCAAATGATATTTCTCATTTATGATACTCAGTCATCGGTGGATATATAGACTTAAAGTTTAAGGCCCCTGAATCAAAGGCTAGAATTATTCGGTTGACACATTTATGGTCTAAATCTAACATGTTACCTTTTACCTATTATATGATTGGCATATTCTATGTGGGCTTCATACAAGAATTTCACCTCTCTCTATCTCAACACGGTGGCCTAACATAAGGTCATCCCAATCATTTGAGGGAGGGGGTGTCTCAAGATTGCAATAAGACCTTAAAGAGTTTCAAATAAAAAAATCCACTGTTATAAATCACCTTGTGATGAGAGGAAATCCTCTCAATTTATACATGGCAATAACAAAATTATTTATAGTCAAACTCAAACCTAAAATATCTAACAAAGCTCTCTTTTATCTCTAATAAGGAAAACCAACGTAACTCTATCTCATCTTGTAAGATAATAATCTCTAATAAGGATCTTGTGATTGGTAATTTGAAAAATAAATACTCTTTGGTCTCTGAAAAAATGGTAAATATCTTATATAATCGGCTATCATATCTTCTTGATGATCACTATAGATCCATCACTGTCGTCGCTGCTATTTGAGTCATTTCCTCTGGAAACTTTGATCATGCAACTTGGTGAAAACACAAGATCGTAAGGCTTGGGTATTTGGATGAATGGATGAGAGAGGACATTTTATTAGAAAAAGAAAAATTAATGGTGATTATTGCGTTAGATAGGATCGTGCCTGGCTTTATTTTAAAATCATCACCGGGCCCCGGCTCTAAAATATTGTTGTTGCTGTTGTTGTTTGCAAAGCGTCCGTTCAAATTGCCATTCATGGTTTAAATGTTCAATGGACACCTACTCCATCACAAGGAATATAAATCATTTTGATCATCATCCACATCTTGAAAAAAAGGAAAAAAGAGATCAGATTATAATTATCCAATCTAGCAGTGATTATCACCCGGATTGAAGCAAAATTCTGTTTGTACTTTTTTTTTTTTTGGTATAAATTCTGTTTGTACTTTGACAAGCCAAAATGTGCTTCACATGTCCATGTTTGAAGAATGGGTCTTTTTTTTAAAATAAAAAATCATGATTTATTGAAAATAATTATTTATTTTTTTCAATCGAATGGTGAATGTTGCTCCAATAAAATCAGGTCTTAGTCCACCAAAACATAAACATAAAATATATTAAAATATCACATTAATTATTTAAATCTTTTTAAGGTAACCCCACACATGCATAGATTTAATTAAGCTCAATTGCCCTTATATATATGTAAGGTCTACCTCATGTGATCCCTCATGCATAAAGGTCTACCTCATGTGATCCCTCATGCATATTTCGAAATTTTGGACTAAAGATTGATGGGTCCCACATTTCTCCTCTCATGGGACATGGATTCCTACTCCTAGTCTTTGTTGTACGCACGCAGTATCAATAATCCATTAGGTGGTGGTGGTGGGAATGAACACATCAACGTGATCCTGCATGTATTTTGAGTGTATACATTAATTACATGTCGAAGTAATTAACCTCACCAAGCTGTGGGCTACACGCGACACTGCAAATCTACAACACACAAAGATTAGAAAGCCTTCTAGTTCTAGACACTGAGCAGCATTTTTTTGTTTTTATATATATAGAACCCTGACATGAGAGTTGATTAGTGTAATTAAACTACTGTTTTTGTGTCAAAGTCAGCCGTGTCTTGTTTGGGTCTGGCCATCCACTTGATCTCTCATTCTGCCCATTGATTAAGAAATGCAGTCAATTGTTTTCTAAGTAGGTCGCCCGTTTGATGGCCCTCAGCTGCATCAAAAAGATTGTGTGGTCAATTCAATTTCGGCAGGTCTCGTTGCGCTATATATACACACTATGGTCCCGTTTATTTGCATGAAATTGAATTCCTAAGAATTTTAAAAATCAAAGTCGATAATTAACATCAAAGAAATAAGATCGTGAAAATCTATAAATGGCCATCAAATAAAGTAATAATGATTAAGAAATGATAGGAAATTAATTAATATCCAACCATCGCCTTAGTAAGTCAAAATGCAAGCCATCAAGTTAGGATCCTATATGCATCACCCCTCACCTCTTGAACATATCTCAGTTGAACCCGGATCTCTATTCCATGCAAACAACAGGCCCTAGATAGATAAAACCAACAAGGAATTGAAATGGAAAAAAGTTTGTTAAGCAGTCAATGTCTTTGTTGGTGTGTGATCAATTGGACAGAGGCTTCAGACCATCATCACAAGAGCTGAGTGCACGTCTATCTAACTGATGGAAGGATAATTGTGTTCCTATGATAGCAAATCTGATCCGTCCATCCTAATGATGTTTAGATTAGCCTTTTGTATAACTTGAATAGGCTGTTGATAAAATTCCTCTCAAAGCAACTTGCAATGACAGTTGGGTGCTCTTTCTACTGTACAGCCGAGGGATAATGCAAAAAACTAAAAAATCAGAGGAGGCTATGATCATTCAGCACCATACATGTCCATTTTGTCAAAGGAAGGGCCCACCTGTCTCGTGGGAGTGTCTAAAGAGTGGGTGTTTTTTCCATAGAGAAATGTGCAGGTTGGCCAATGCATTGTCAAAGTTTTCTTTATCACTCGCCGGTAGTTTTTACCATATTGACTTGGAAAATTAAGTTTCCAATCCAGGACATTCTTTGTTTGCCATCTTTGTCAAATATTTCACCATCATCTCCAAGTTAAGTGGTTCCATTCCTAACTTGCATAGAGGAACCATTGGGTCCTAAGTACTTTGGATGATGAGCTAGCTTACCATTGGGAAATTCCTTGTATGGAGTCTCAAGTTTATAATTAGGTCTTGGTCTAGGTCAAGATCTACTTTGAGTTTGCATATAGTTGGAGAAGTAGAAAATTTGAAAATTAAAGACACTCTTCTACTTCTTTTTTCCTTTTAAGAGCTCAATAGTAAAACTCTTAAACCAGCCCTCAATCCGTCAGGTAAGGTTGAAGATCATGATATTAAACATTTTACAATGATACAAAAATCTACACCCATATTCACAAATCTTCATTTATGGTCCAGCCTTTGGGACCCTTCTCTCCCTCTCCAATCACCACATCCATCTTACTTTTATCTAGTAACATTTGGACAGCTACGAAGCCTTCATAATAAGACATGTCTTGATCAGACAACGTTCATTTTCTACAAGCAGGTGGGTCATGGAGAGATCTTTCAAATCCCTTAAATCTCTATATATAATTATCAACCTTTCAAATGGGCCCACCACAGCTTGGGCTTTTCAAAGTAGGAATGGTCTGGTGATCATTGAAATGACCCTTTCTCTATGACAAACTCGCTTCCGAAGAATGGGGATAGTATACTCAAAGGATGTACTATTATAAGGGCATCAAATTTATCCAAATCTGAACTGTTCAATAAAATGAGATGCATGTCAAAATTGGCTGATCAAGTGAAGGACCTTCCACAACTCATTAGTGTCAAAGATTTGGCGCTAATTCACAGGGATGGTGAGGGTGAAGGGCTCAAATTGATCATAAGAGGAGGGCAGGTATGCCTGCTCCAAAGGCTGGACCTTTCTTGAGAATTTGGATTTATGTGTCTATATGCATATAATCATTAATATCATCATCATCTTAACCTCACCTTATCAATCAAAAGTTGGTTTTAGAGTTTATACCTATTGAACTCTTTAGATAGATAGATAGATAAATATATATATATATATATATAGAGAGAGAGAGAGAGAGAATCTAGTGTCTAGACTTAGGTGGCCAAATATAGTTTGAACACAGTTGGTATGGAGAGAGAGAGAGAGAGAGAGAGAGAGAATCTAGTGTCTAGACTTAGGTGACCCAATATGGTAGTGTCTAGACTTAGGTGACCCACTATGGTTTGAACACAGTTGGTATGGACCCAGAGGCCCATCTAAGTATAGGAGGTTAGGTATTCTAGTGGAAAACAGAAAAATTATAAACTCATATTGGACAGAAGGTCGGTGGTTTCTTTATAAAGTTATGGCTTTGTATATTTTATTATTGAAAGATCTTTGATCTGCAAACTAATAGAATATATAACAACGTGATTGTCACCTTCCTTTCAGAAGTGAAAAGGTTTCTTAAAAAAAAAATCTAGAACCCCTGCTATCCAAAGAATCCAACTTGACCCAGCCCAAAAAAGATAGCGAACTTAGCCTAAGTTTAGACTCAGTGGGTTGATTTGGATCTATGGCTAAAGATGATCCACCAGAACTGAAACTATAACAATAAGCCCAACACAGACCCAAATTCCATTACAATTTGATTTGATGCAAGTGGGCCACTGGCCAACTTACCTCATATGCCTTTGACCCTCTTGCTTCACGGCCCACATTGATCACTATCCATTCAATATCAGCAGTACAAGTTGCCAACAAAAGGTATAAATAGTCGAAAGACTGATATAGATTGTTATTTTATTATTTATATGTATTTCACCCATACAAGAGGTCTAATGCTTTTAAGCTTAAACTTAACTATTCATAAGATCCAGATAGTACAAAATATATTCATGTATCTAAGCAAAGAATATAAATATTCATGGTACAAAATGCCAACGTCTAGAGAAGGTAATGTCATTTAAAAGAATAAATAAATAAAAACACAAACGCACAAGTCAAAGCTCCGACGGGTAGCTCAGTTGTCTTAGACTATGATTTGCATCCGAAGGTTGTGAGTTCGAAACTACTCTACCACACTGGGGCCACAGAAAAATTTTACTCTACTTTCTCTCCTGAGCCCGTAGTGATTATTCTGTGTTATTAAAAAAAAAAAAAAATAGAGTCACAATCCAACCCTCTGCATATTTACCATAATATTCATGTTGGTAATTCCTGTAACTTGTTCATATAAAAATACAAGAACTTTGCTCTGTCTGTTAACCCATATAGTAGAAAGTAATTAAAACAAGATTAGGGCCTTTTGCTCACTCCGGATTCTCAAGAGTCAGGAACATTCTTTCCTAAAGATAATGCAACTCAAAAGTTATATTACACTGAAGGAGCACCCATGCATTCTGATCTCAAGTTTTGGTGTTGGGATGGTGCTTCTCATGGAAACCGTGGAAAGTGATTGTATACCCACAGACGACAGTTGAGTTGATTTTCTACGGTCAAATACCTGTTACTACAAAGTACAAACTTGATAAGAAAAAGATTACAGCTATCGTGCACTTTCCGGCTTCTGCCTTTGTGGGATGAGAGAAATCTATGGCATAGAGAGAAATCTTTTTGATTCTCTAATATAACTTCTTCTTTTATCGTTTGATGCATTGTGTATTCATCTCCAAAAAAAAAAAAAGGGAAATAACTGGTCTTCCTAAATAGAGGATTTAACTTCCCATGTTAGGTGTAGGAATGAAGGATTCCTTTTTCTCATGGAAATGGAAATTCGCAAAGAGGAGAATCCTATCTTTAGACAAATGCGACTTGATTTCTTTAAGGCATGTTTGGTAACAAAATCAGTGGTGAAAAAGATTTTCTCTTTCCACTATTGTATGCTATATCCAAGTTTGGTAGATGCAAATCATCGCTAATTTTTTGCGCCTAAAATCTGCAATTGATATGATTTTGGAATCCAACTCCCCCCATCGGATATGCAAATCCTGTGTGCAAAATGGGTGGGTATAAAAACCCAAAATCCCACCCCCACTTCCTACCGTCTCGACCTCTCCCGCAAAATCACATATTGCTGTGGTAGATTGGACGTTTGAAGAGATAAATGGATCAAAGTAAAAATAAAAAGATAAAGATGAAAATTCTCAAGATTTATTAAAACTTAATATCAAGATTACAGTTTGAAATGATTTTAAGCTATGTAAGTGATAAACAACACATTTTATAGCACTTAAAAATTTACAAGTTGAAAAAAATCTAGAAAGAAGTCCTATGAGTATAGATACCTTGAAGAAAGACATACTACCGTTATTATTAAAATAACTTTAGAAAAGATTGACTATAAAGTTGAAATGAATAGGTGAGTTATTTATTATCTACGAATTTTGGTGTTCAACACCAAACATGGATTAATGAAATCCTCAGTGTCTCCACACTTACAACCAAACGTGGAGTGCAAAAAATCATTATCTATGCAAATCCTTGGCAAAAATTTTACTTATCCCTTGGAAGAGAGGAATCCTAAATCCTGCAGATTCCCTCTCCAGTTACCTAGCTCATGTAAAACATTAAATGGGGCTCATTTGTGTTATATATTTAGATGAAAGATAAAGAGATTTAAGGCTTCATTTTGATTTAGTTAAAATAGAATCTGTCTTAATAAAAGAGCTCTATGGGGGTCCACTTGAGCCCGCCAATGTCATTCACACTCATTACCTTCTTTTCTCCTGTTAATTGGAGGCAAGCCCAATTTTGATATTCATCCTTTATTTATGATAAGACCTCTATTTCTCTTATCTCTATTGATAGGCATGCATCTAGGTGAATCTTCTGAGTTTGACCAAACATTGGAGTTAGTCTAAATTTCTACTAACTTTAGATATTTAGCATGCTCTATTTTAATGACATCTTTGGTTATCCCACACCAGTGTGGTCAAACACAAGTCTCCCCCAATCGAATGAATTACAATAATGAATTATCTAACTTTATGTGCCATCTAAATTCTAATCAAATTGAAATAGAATTATGCGAATTGTATTGATTGTATGTAAAGGGAATAACTCTTCTCATATTTCTTTGTATAGAATTGAATACATGATAATCCCTAGTCAATAGATTCAAAAATAGGTTTTATTAAATAAGTGCAGGGTGAAAGATGTAAGGTAGAGATATAGATAAGGCCTGGGCTTTTCTAAGATTTGAATTATTAATTAGGGTGGTGATTGCATATTCATTTTCCATTTCTCTTCTTTATTTTTCTATCATGAGAAGTTATTTAATAGTCGTTTATGAATATTCACCTTTGCTTAAAAGTCTTTAGATTCTTTAGAATCCAATTTAATGAATTACAAATGGGCCCTTCGAGTTGAAATCAAACAATGAGCCCCACTTCAATTCTAGTGAAAATTTTAATAGCAAGTGCACGTCCATGGATGTGAAATATTACCAACTTTTTTTGACAGAAGAAATATTACCAACTTAGAGTTCAAGAATGGGATGGCCATCTATTTTAATACAGTCAGTTATGCTTCACTTAGAGCTTAGAAGAGCTCATTATATAGATTTATGCTTAACAAAGGTTGCACAAATTGAAAGTGTTTTAAATTCTTGTTTTGTTCATGTTTGTCCCTGATAACTGCCAAGGGTTCAACTATATCAAAGTTCTAAATGAGATATATGATAAATCAAATCAAATCAAATAAACTTTTTTGATAAATGACCAATCAACAAACACCCTTATGATTTATTTTTATTATTATTATTGCAAGTGAGTTCCACCAACCCACATGCCTCATGTCCAACCTGCTTCATAAAACAAGAGATGGATTCCACATTTTAACAATAGGATTGAAGACCACATGAATCAGCAGTTAAACAAACATGGGACTCTGCATGCTACAATGTGGCTGGAAGACATACCCATAAAACAGTAATGCGGCCCACTCTGTCAGAATTCTCTGTTCCAACATCATCTCTATATCCTTGGGTGCTGTTTGAGGCTCTCTGCTCTCAGCCAATGGAAACCAATGGACTGAAGAAGTCCTAGCTGGAAAGGGCCCCACATGTAGTCCTTGGTCACTAACCTGTCCATGTACAGTTGTAGTGCTGATCAGTATTATCAATATCTACTAATATCTACTATATTTAGAATTATTCTCTTGTACAAATATATTTTCTTTAAAATATCTTATGGGAAATATTATATTTTCTTTAAAGATATAGCTATCTTGGTATCAATGGCGGATCCAGGATTTTCATTTGAGGGGGGCAGACCCAAGCAGGCAATTGGTTTTCGGGAACAAATCCTAGATTTTCTTGTGTGTTTTGGGGGTAGACGTGGGATTTTTATGTAGATTTTCAACACAGATTTAGAACTTTCATTATAGTTTTAGAAGTGAACCGAGGTCCAACAAGTGCGTCCGCTCCCACATGGATGTATGTAGGTCCGCCTTTGCTTGAAGTTATCATGATAAATATCATCATAAAACAAGAGGCATCTTCTTTTAATAAAAAACTTATGTTCCCAACTTCTTTATTTTATTCTTAATTTCAAATTATTGGAAATTACTTTATTTTCAATTATGCTCTTTTTTTATTATTCTGGTAAAAAAAATAAGTATTGCAATCTTCATTTCAATATTATTCCAATAACGGTATTTCATCATTGATACTAATTATAATTAATTAAAATAAAATCAAGATATATCTTATATAAAAATCAAGAAGGGTTATCAAGAGCCACACTAAGCGCGCAAATCCTAGCCATCAGATCATTTTGTCTAGCCTTCAAACCGCATACAATCTACTTGGCTGAGTGAAATGAAGTTATCTAATGCAGCATGGAATTAAATTTTCAAGATTAGGTATCTTGTTTTTCACCCTAAGTATTGATTAGTTAATCTCAAAATTCCTTTCCTACGTTATCAGGCTTTTTTTTAGAGCAGCATTCTCTTTCTTTGGTTGGAATTTTTCTTAGTTTTCTAACCAATGAGCCAATAAGAAGAGAGAAAAGGTTAAACTTATATAAAAACCCATATGTAATATTATCATCAAATTGATTTCAAAACTAAGGATAGAAAGATGGGACAATTACCGTACGGAATGTGTTAAGAGCTGACTATAGCACCAGAACAGCTAGAAAATGTATTTTTACCGTATAATTTTTCAATCTGTAGGATATTGCAAGGGATATAAGATATCCCACAATCAGAAGTGGAAAGACTTGAACAACCTGTTTTTTTTTTTTATTATTCTTTCTTTTCTTTACTGTAGAACCACCAAACTAGCATTCAAACCGTTGTTCTTATAAATTATAAAAACAAATTATAAGCACTTTTTTGCAATTTTGGTGCGATATTAGTTCTTACATTCATACAACTATCAAACGGTTTGAATGATGGCTTGGTAGTCCCACAGTAAAAAAAAGAAAAGAAAACAGACCATTTTTGTGGGATATCCTATATCACTAAAATATTGCAAATCAAATAGTTTTGCAATAAATATAATTTTTTTTTTTTTTTTTTTGTTGTTTTTTGAGCTATTGTTAGCTTTTAACAGCTTCCGTAAGAAAGAGACAATTTTTTTAAAACTACAAATACCAAAGACTTCTATATAAATCCAGAACTCCATTGATTCTCATGTGAGATGGTCTTCAATCTTCACATTCACATTCACATTCACATTCACATTCACACTGTTCAAACTGATATACTGCAAACAACGAAACGGTTTCGTCAGCCATCAAGCCATCATTTAAGAAAGCATAGTGGGGCAGAGATCCCAGTGACAGAGGTAAGTGAAGTAGGGTTTTACCAATGCCACCCATCCCAGGTAAGCACTCCCCCAAATGGACGCTCTAGATTCACCAACCGTACATCCATGTAGCCTGATCCACTTCAGTACATAGCTCGATGAACCAGATCCCAACAGGCCAATGAAAACACAGTATGTTGCAAGTTTACAAACTAAGGGCCTGACCTTTTTAAGGCCGGTCAGTCTACTGCTTTTTTTCCTGTCCCTCTCTCTCTCTCCAAACCATCTTCTCTCCCTGTAGAAGAAAATCAAAAGGAGGAAAAAATACTATCTTTCTCTCTCTCTCTCCTGCTTCTTCTTCTTCTAACATCAATGGGTCTTTCTCCTTTGTTTCAGAGAAAGCTTCTTCTTTGTTTTTGAAACATAAACAAAGAAGAAAAGCTGCAGAACAGAGGGGAGAGAGAGAGAGAGAGAGAGAGAGAGAGAGAGAGAAGGCAAAAGTCACTATTCAGAACTGGTATAGTTTTTTTTTTTTTTCTTTTTTTATCATCTGTGTTTCTGTATTGGTTTCTGAGGTCTTTTGTGCCACTGGGTTGATGCAGTAACATCTGGGGGCGTTTGGTTTGTTGGGAAATCAAAGTAGTGTTATTGGGGGAAGTTGGGTTTGTGGTGACTTTGAGGAGTTCTTGAGAGTTTTGAGAGGTTTTGGGAGGAAATAACATCTGGGGTTGTTTGTTTTTTGAGCAGTTTTGATGTTGACATTGTTGTTGGGGCAACTTTGAGGAGCTTGTGGGAGTTTTGAGTGGGTTTTGGGTGGTGGGTGTTGTGGTTTTTTTTTAGTTTATGGGTTTACAGGTTTGTGGGGTGTTTTCAGAGCTCTGCTTTTGCTTGGGTTTTTCATCTGGTGATGCAGTTTTGAGGTTTTATTGGTTTTTTTTTTTTTTTTTTGGTAGATTTTGCCTTTTCTTCTTGAGAGAAGCCATTAATGGAGTCTGCCATGGTTCTTTGACCTCTGATTCCCATCTGATTGTGTTATACATGTTATGAGAAGATTTCTTTGCTTAGAAAATAGAAAGTTGTTCTTACATTTTTGTCTTGTTCTCTACTTGTGGTTATAATTCATCCATGGATTCTATTAACTTTTTTATGAATTTGGGATCCCTTGTTCTACTACTTCCCCATTTTTCCCCTCTTAGAGAGATTTTTTTTTTAAAATATCCATCTATTGTTTTTTTTTTTTTTAATCCAAGCAACATCTATTGATGAAGACCCGTTCCTTGATTTTTACTCTGGCAACATCGAATAATATAGACCTGATTCCTTGATGTTTTCTCAAGCAACATCCATCTAGTTAATATCCATTTCTTGCTTTTGCTTTCCTTTCTTCTGTCTTGTAGCATTTGTCTTATTGCTTTTGATCGGCACTGTTGAGCAGCCATTGTCTTGCAAGTGCTGTCTTTGCTTTGTTACTCAAGGACGTGAGATTCTCTCATTTTTTTCACTTTTCACTGTTTTTTTACCCTTTTGTTAGACCGCATATGTTCTTTCTTACGAATTGGATTATTTGTTGTATTTTTTGGTCGCTTTTTGTTGTTCTTCTCCTTTCATATTTCTCTCCTTCCTGATTCATCTGAATAATATTTCTGATTAAAACTCACTGCTTATAGTGTGCATCTGGAGTCCCCCAA
This sequence comes from Umbellularia californica, assembly GCA_028538565.1. Taxonomy (NCBI): domain Eukaryota; kingdom Viridiplantae; phylum Streptophyta; class Magnoliopsida; order Laurales; family Lauraceae; genus Umbellularia; species Umbellularia californica. Next base: position 10,719,859 of record JAPQWN010000005.1, read on the forward strand.
GTTTGCAACTAGTGTGATTAATTTGCTAGTTTGAATGGTGTTGTGTTCTGTTGTGCATTTGGAGTGGTACAGAATTAGAATCCACAGTAGGCAGGAGACTTTTTACTTACATATAATTATTTCCACTCACAATAAAATTCATTTGAGCTTTTGATGTTTGAATTTGGGGTGGAAAAAGATGAGACAGTGCCCCACTGATGTGGCTTTTGATTTCCAAGTTGTCCAAGAAAATTGTAGAAAAGAAAAATACTAGTGAAAGTGGTGGGGACATCCAAACTCCCCCATTGGTTCTCTCAAAAATCTTACTAATTGCAAACTTGTGCAGCTTTTATGGCGAAGGAGTACAATGGGTCTCCCAAGATTCATCAGGACCAGAAGGGGAAGCGTCTCACATGGATCTTAGGCATCAGCATTCTCTGCATCCTCTCCTACTTGTTGGGGGCTTGGCAAAACAGTAGCCCATCTGCATCTGACCGGTCTGAATTGATAAGGAAAGTTGGTTGCGATGTTAGTGCACGCACAAGCAAGTCCGGTTCCAATTTGCCTTCATCTTCATCACCATCCTCCTTGGATTTTGAAGCCCATCACCAGGTGACCATCAATGATTCAGTTGCTGCATCCCAGAAAATCCCACCTTGTGACATGAAATACAGTGAATACACTCCTTGTCAAGATCCACAGAGGGGGAGGAAGTTCGAACGGTTTATGCTCAAGTACAGAGAAAGACATTGTCCTACAAAGGAGGAGCTTCTCATGTGCTTGATACCAGCACCACCAAAGTACAAGAACCCTTTCAAGTGGCCTCAGTGCAGGGACTACGCATGGTATGACAACATCCCTCACAGAGAACTCAGCATTGAGAAGGCTGTTCAAAACTGGATCCAAGTGGAAGGCAACAGATTCAAGTTCCCAGGGGGAGGTACCATGTTTCCACGGGGAGCGGATGCTTACATTGATGACATAAGTGAGCTTATTCCTTTGACCTCTGGAAAGATCAGAACAGCAATTGATACAGGCTGTGGTGTAAGAACACGGACACTCTTCCATCTGGTCTTTTGTGTTTGTAGTGTTCTCCAGGATTTCTTTTGCATTCCCCATAACACAATTGGCCTAAATATTTGATGGAATGTATGGTCTTTCAATTCATTCTGCATTTGCGTTAAACAGAAGTCGGAAATAATTTTAGGTGGGGTGATATTCATCCAACTTTTCCTCTTCCCAAATAAATATTAGAAACCAGCTAATATTGATTTGAGATGATAAAGGAAGTAAGCACCATCACACTTAATGCATTTCTGACTTTGATTTGTAAATAGACAACCATATGTTTCATCCCAAAGTTTAAACTACTTTATGATTTTGTACATCCAAATTAACCTTTCTAGTCACAGAGGGTTGGGTAGATAAATCCCATTATGTATTCTGACTGTATGAATTGCTGAGATCTATTGTTTTGGTTGGGTCTGAAGGTGGCAAGTTGGGGTGCATATCTGCTTAAACGAGACATCGTGACGATGTCGTTTGCACCAAGGGATACACATGAAGCCCAGGTGCAGTTTGCATTGGAGCGAGGCGTCCCTGCCATGATTGGCATCATGGCATCAAAGAGACTACCTTATCCTGCAAGAGCTTTTGATATGGCCCACTGTTCTCGCTGCTTGATCCCTTGGTATCAGTACGGTGAGTTGTTAATTGCTAATCTCATCTCCAATAGCCCCTGTTATGTATGGTATTCCATCACCAATTTAATCAAGAGCCAATTATGATTCATACTTCTTCCACTTGTAATTGGGTTTGGATTGATGATATTTTTGCCATATTATGCATCCCATAAACAGAGATTAGGTTTATTCTTTGATATCATTGAACTGAATCTGCTCATTTTACATTAAGAGGGTGTGTGGAGTTGGGATGTACCTTGAAATCCAAAATGCAAGCATATGCATTTGTCGAAGTGGTTGATTATCCATTTGAGCATGCATTTGGGGGCAAGCACAGACATTGGAAGTTATATTAGGTGGAATACTACTTTTCCATCATTTCCACCCAAACCATTCAAAAGAGTATCCCATGTATTGACTATATGAACAGATAATCATGTATTCTGCCAAAATGTTTATAATCTGACGTGGAGTATATCCAAGTGCACTCTGTTCTTCCAAGCAAATTCTGCACATATACAAATGATCAATCTACCTTTTGTTTCATAGTTATTAAAGTCTTTGGATTAAATTCAACTTCTGTAAAATCTTTCAATTTTTTTCATGCAGATGGGCTATATCTGATTGAAGTGGACAGAGTTTTAAGGCCAGGAGGCTATTGGATTCTCTCTGGTCCTCCTATCCATTGGAAGAAACATTACAAGGGCTGGGAGAGAACCCAAGAAGACCTGAAACAAGAGCAGAATAAGATTGAAGATGTGGCCAGGCGTCTGTGCTGGACAAAAGTGATTGAGAAAGATGATCTTGCAATTTGGCAAAAACCCATGAACCACATCGAGTGCGTGAACAGTAGAAAGACTTATAATACACCACATATGTGTAAAGATGACAATCCAGATGCAGCCTGGTAAAAGCTCATTCCCCCATTTAGTTTTAATATAATGATATTGAATTTGTAATTGGAGTTTGTCAACTCAAATCAGTAGACTGTGCATGCAATTAACTTAATTACATAAACTGCGAATTAACTAATAATTGAGTTCCTTTTTTCATGAACAAAGATAGATTTAGATGATTTTTCAGACATTTATTGTATTTCACATTGGTATTCTGGGTTTCGAACCTGTGATCTCAACCTTCCAATTATTACATCCTTGCTAAGGTTTGAAAACCCGTAGCTTGTTGTTTAAGGAGGTGGAAAATACTAGTTGACTTTGACTGTATTCAGGTTCTTTAATAAGAGTAGCTTATCCAATTAACTTGTCCTGAATCCTGATTGATTTTTTACTGGTTAAGCTTTCAAGTATGCAATGAAGTTCTATTACATGGATGACGGGTTCATGAATCTTAAACCCAAATTGTGGTCCTAATCTTCAGATTTAGTTGAGTTTCTCTTCTTCTTAACTTGTCCTGGATCCAGATTGAGTCTTCTAATACTGAATTCCACCAGGTTGAGCAATGCTTGAATCCCTGTGTTCCTCATGGGAGTGAATGTTCCCTACCAATATGCTATGCTTGCAGGGACTGCTAATCTAGTTTCTGAAGTATCTAGTCCTGAATCGGAATACAGTTTGTAAATAATAATAATATACCAAAAAAGTTAAGAGTTTTGTTTCACTGTTACTAATAATTGGTTTTGAATCTCTAACCCAGATAAATGCATAGTTCTATCTTACATCATCTACAGGTTTACCGATTTGTCTCTAATTGCTCTTTATATCCATAGGTACAAAAATATGGAAACTTGCATTACCCCGCTACCAGAGGTAAGTAGCTCAAGCGAAATTGCAGGTGGGGAATTGGAGAAATGGCCAGCTCGAGCATTTTCAGTCCCTCCTAGGATCAACAGCAACTCCATTCCCGGCGTCACTGCCGAAAAATTCCGAGAAGACAATGAGTTGTGGACGGAACGAGTAGCTCATTACAAGCGAATCATCCCCCCTCTCTCTCAAGGCCGATACCGGAATGTAATGGACATGAATGCCAACCTAGGAGGCTTTGCCGCTGCACTGGTAAAATACCCAGTGTGGGTTATGAATGTGGTTCCTGCAGATTCCAGTCATGATACTCTCGGTGTGATCTATGAGCGAGGATTTATTGGGACATACCAGGACTGGTGTGAGGCCTTCTCAACATACCCGAGAACATATGACCTTATCCATGCAAGCAATGTGTTCAGTATTTACCAGGACAGGTTAGTGAATGATTTATTTATTTATTTATTTTATTGATAATGGATGGATGAGTTGGATTAAAAGGAATAAAAATCCATACAAAAACCACCCAATGCCAATACGACCGGGTTTAAGAGCATTATATACCCGGAAACAAAATTACATAATATAAGCTAGCATTGGTAAATCATTTATTTTTTAATGCATAGATTTAGCTGCTCAATGAAAGGATTGCCATTAGGATAGCTTGGGATTGGTAGGGGATCATCCTGAAGCACATTGAATCAAACAATGCAGACTGATGTCCAGCCCATGCCTGCCTTCACCATTTTGAATTTTAAAAATTATTTGGGCTCATTTCTGACCTGATATGTTACTTTGGCTAGCATGACAAATATGATATACAGGAGTTTTTGCAATTTTTGACTGAGCAGAACTTCATCTTAAACTTGTACTTCACTGCTAGGCGCTAGCCCATTTTTTCACCACGGAGCCTACACCGAATGAGCTCGTAACAGGCTAGGTCCTTGGACCCAATGAACCTTTTCAAACATTTATCCAGGTACTTACATATCCGGGTCGTGCTGTGATGCAGGTGTGACATTACATTCATTCTATTGGAGATTGATAGGATTTTAAGACCAGAAGGAACTGTGATATTCAGAGATACAGTGGAAGTTCTAGTGAAGATTCAAAGCATAACTGATAGGATGAGGTGGAGAAGTCAGATAATGGACCATGAGAGTGGGCCCTTCAACCCAGAGAAAATCCTTGTTGCTGTTAAGACTTACTGGACTGGTGAAGCCACCCAGAAACAGTAAGCAGTGTAATTTACCCTGCACTGATGAAATCTGTCATTGGAATTTTTTTTTTTTTCCTTCTTTTGCTTATTTACATGGATTTTTAAATTAAAGGTGTCTGATATTATTCGTCTTTTTTTTTCCCTTCTCTTTCTCATAAAAGAGGTCCACCCCTTTTTCATTGAAAACCCTGTAAAGAAAGGGTTTAATGGGTAAAATACAGTTTTGAGATGTTATGTGTAGACGGGTTAGTGGGTCATGTGTGTGGGGACTTTGGGTCCCACATGGGTGGGCCACGGGTGGGGTCGTAGGATTTTGTTCCCCCACATTGCACTTTGTAAGGGTTTTGTCTTGATTTGTGGTTTATTGTTGTTATATAGTGGGATTCATTTGAGATGTAGTATTGCTGTTGGAAAGCCAAAGTCTTTTAACATTGTAACATGATTTTTTCTATTCATCTCATGCTTTGTAGTAGCTGCTGCAGGCATGTAGATTGTAGACAGAAAGAAAGTATTGAGAGGGATGAGGGTCAGTTTCATTAGATTGGGACTGGTCTGTTGAAAGAACTATTTTCTTCTGGTGCATGTCTCATGCAAAGATGGCTTTTGTCAAAAGATTCCTTACCAACTTTCTTTTTCAGCTTTTGGGATTCATTCGAAGTATTCATTATAATCACCTTGGATGAGTGGGTAGGGCTGAGCCAAACACTAGTCATTGAACATATTAAATACGTTTCATTATCCTATGTATTAACCGAGCCTGAGCCTGCCCTACATAATTTATGGGTTTGTTCCCTGGCTAGCACTTGAGAAGGGTGGCCTTCCTCTTATCTGCTCCTCAAGAAAACCTGATTTTAAGGGGGCCCTTGCATGGAAATAATCATTGTTTAGGGCTCATTTCTGTATGGGCTCATCACAATATTGAAGACCACATTGTGTGCAGTGCTGGTTGGGAGTATCTAACTCTGTTTATAAATGTGTTGGGCCTAGTAACATGTAGACCCCTGTTCAACAGGACTCGTTTGGCCCCACTTCTAGTTACAAGGAGTACAAATTTGGCCTTTTTGCTTGTCGACTTAGACAACTATGATCACGAGATTGGAAATGCTAACCTTTCTTTTGTTTGTACGGATTCCACCTCATATAGGTCTTTGTTTTTTAACCCCTAATGCAAACCAAACAAAGTTTGTCATGTGAAAACATGATTAGGGAGAGGATAACACTTTGGATTGATTCTCTATATCTAAGAAGATTTGAACAGCATGAAATTGGACAAATTTCCTCTTCATCTAGGGGCGCTTGCGAACTGGACTTGCCCGAGCCCAATCTGGGGCGGGCCCGCTTTGGGCTAAGCTTGAGCCTTAGGTTTTTTGGTACATGGTTGGGCTTGGACCTAGAATATGGTTTTGTTTTAACATATGGGCTGGGCTTGGACCTAGAATATGGTTCTGTTTAACATATGGGCTTGCCTTGGAGAGCCTAAAGCCTGGCCCACTGGAATGAGAGACAATTTAAGGTAAAACATTATTTTTACTAAAATGGAGACTCGAACACGTGCACTCATGGACTAAACAGGCCCAAGCTGCTAGGGCTGTGCTCAAGCCTTAGGTATCGGTACACAGACTGGGCTTGGATGTAAAATCTAGGCCCGTTTAACATACGGGATGGGCTTGGTCTCAACTCTCAATGGTAAATCCCGAAGCTTGGCCCTGCTCAAATGAGAAGACAATTTAAGCTAAAATGATGTTTTTGCTAGATTGGAGACTCAAACACATACACTTCCACACATGCATACGCTGTAACTTCGAGCAGCAGTTATTAGAAGGCCCTTTTTATAAATAGGGAAACACACACACCTAAGTCATGAAAACCCCTACCTCATAATGGAATCCTTGCATTAATGGAACGACAAACCATGGTAACTATTGTGAAATTATTAAATTGATTACTCATGATTAACAAACTATTTTAGTGTTTCACTTTAATTTTTCAAAATATTATTTGAGATACGTCGTCTCTAACATATAAAAATCCTAATTTGAGGATATGAAAATTATAAAGTGGAGCTCACCTATTAAAAATCTAATTTCCTGAAAAAAAAAAAAAGAAAAAACCGAACGCCCTCATGGCGCACGGGAATCATACTAATAAGATAAGAGCAAGACCTCACAAATTTGAAGTTTTAATCTGACTCAAATTTCCATTATCAAGCAAACCCCATAAAAAGAGCAGTCTACATCTGCCACTTAAAGTTAAAGACTGACAAAATGGGTTTTAGTGGGAATGAGTGTGGGTTCCAGTGGATAAGGTATCTGTAGGTGATTAATGTTTGGTACACTTGCAAAAAACACTGGGACCATTTCCTCTGACAAAATCTCCAACATCACATGGTTTTTGTCTAGTCTCGATCCTTCAAATTTTCTCCCCCCTCCTACAAGACAATCAATGGCCAATGTTTATGGGGCCCCATCATCATTAAATTCTGAAAATAGTTAATCAATCTTGGCCACAGATCAAACATCATAGGTTTGGCATTACTCACGACCATTAGAAGTGGGCACATGAAATTGATGATCCTTGATAAGATACGCACTAATTTATATGACAAAAACAGTAGTATGTTGGGTAAAAGCCACCTAGAGAGGTGTGTCGTTGGAAAGGAAAGAAAGGCTTTGGGTGGGTCCATGGTCCACAGCACGTATGGATTTATCAGGTAGTGTACTTGAAGTCAGCTTCTTCTTTTCTTTTTTTTTTTTAAGTGACGTCTTGTCTAAATTATGTATGGAGAAATTTTCAAATAAGGCTTTAAGTTTTTATCTTATTTTAAAAAATAAAAAGTCTATATGTCCCGATTCTCTGGCCCGATTTATGGCCCGACCACATTCAACTCTCTGGCAGGAGTTGAAAAGTTGAATGGGGTCGGGCCATAAATCGGGCCAGGAATCGGGACATGTAGACTGACTGTTTAAAAAATGACATCTTTTAAATATATTTTCTTGAGACTTTTTTTTAAAATTTTTTTTTGAAATTACTCTTCATTTAAAGCCATGATATGATTTTGGTAGTCAGTACATGCAACGAATCGCTACAAAGACACTTGTTGTTCTTAATGATAGTGAGGACGTTGATGAAGAAAATAAGAAGAATATAGAGAAAATCAAGGAGAGTTTTGTTTCAATAAAGGGTAATCTTGGTATTTTTTAAAAACTTGAGAGAATTTTTCGGAAAAAATAGCATTAAATTGATTGATGTCCTTAATTGAAAACTTTCTGAAAAACGTAGGGACTAATTTGATAAGTTTTGAAACTTATATCCTTTTTTTGAAATAAGACAAACAGAAGGCCCTATTTGAAAATTTCCCTTATGTATGCGGTCATCCAAAGGCATGCATTTAATTCAAAGAAATCCATGAGCATTGATCAATCTGGGACTACTATCATTTGCCTCTATTTTTCAAAATAGGGGCACACGTTTATATTTGTGAGGCCCAACTTGGATAGGGTTTTTTTTAGTGAATTTCAAAAGGTTAAATAATATATCTATTTAGACGAACTTATGGGAAAAAAAACTTGTTAGATGGCTATGCACGAGAAAGATCCTATAGATTCTCATTGACAAAAAAGCCCTCTCATCACTTTTTGACGTTTGTTTTTTCTTTTAGATTAAGGGTCGATATCGATACTCATTTTATTTATTGATCGACGCGCAACACGAACTCGATGGTCAGTTAATATCATTCATTGCAACACAATCATACCTTAATCAATGCTCATATCTTCTTCTCCCTCTTCTCCCTCCTCTCTATCCATCTCTCCATTTTGAATCCTAAAAATGAACACACCATCTGAAAATCCATACCCCACCACATGCAGGAATAGAAATGCGTATTCTTGTATCTTTGCCACCTGTTGCAATATGGCTGGTTGATAGTACAAATCCAAAATCTCTGACAGGGTTAGATGGAAGAAACCGGCTGTCCAAAGCTTCATTATTCTGCACAAGCCTACAAATAATTCTATCAGAATCAGTAGTGGTGGATGCTGCAACATCTTCCCAAATTGACAAGGCCTGCACACATGCGAATGTTTCAAGCCTAACCAAGCCCGAATTAGCCACATGTCAGCAGCATCTAATCACACCCAAATGGATGATGATGCAAGAGTTTTTGGCGAGACACGTGTTGTAACAACTGTTTCCGGACAGTCAGTGACGGATGCAGTATGCATTCGCGGGGGGGGGGGGGGTGGTTTTGAATTTTTGGAAAATAAATAAATAAATATAAATATATATATACTATTTTAGACCCAATATAAGCAGGCTCCCAATGATATGTAACCAGGCCCCCAGTAAAAAATATTAAGTCCATTCTTTATACATATTATTAGGCTCATTCTTTAACTATTAGGGCATCAGAAGTAAAGACTGCAGAATATACCGCCCTCTCCAGCTCTCCTTCACATTCACCGACTCGCCGACTCATAACATAAGCTCATCACCAATCAGCATCGTGTGATTCACCCAAAGTGTGCATCAGCGCATGTGCCTTATCCTTCCCCAAATGACTGTGTGGAACAATTATGATAAATAAAGATTTCTTTGTTTTATTGCTTAAAACTATTACATTATATTTGTCCCATATAAATAACCTAAAAAAAATCCGGGTGTGTTGCCCCCGGACCCCACTACTTAATCGTGCCCCCAGTGAGTTTGAATCCTGGATCCGCCACTGCGTACAGTTATTCTGAAAGTGAATTATCACAAGCGAACAGGTAATGCATGATTATGGAATGATCTTAATTGTCTGTCCATCCCAGCCTGTCGTTACAATCATCACTAAACCCCATGCATGAGAAGTGGCCATGTGTTTTGACAAGAAGTCTTCAAGCGCCTATACTGGGATTTGCATATGGCAGATGCAGGAGAAAGTGAGGTTCAAGAGGGAAGCTTCTCCTCCGGCCAAGTAGCAGAACCCTTGGGAAGAGCCTCTGAGAAGAATTCATGGCTCAATGAGAAATTGTTTGCGGAAGAGAATGAGAGATGAGACTATAATGTGATGGATCTCTCTCTCCAACCATGACATGCATTTTCTGAATTTCCTATTGAGTCCTGGAGACTTGTTCATTGGATGCAAGAGTTTCAGGGGTTCAGGTTTCATGCCTGACCAAGGTATTGGAACCAATGCAATTGCACGAGAAGTGCTCACAAGAGGTGGGTAATAAATAGAACTATGGAGATAGATAAAGACGAGGGAGAAGAGGAATAAAGAAGACACGGGCATTGACTGAGGCACAAACCCGATCGATGCTCAACAAAGAATAATACGAAGTGCAAACCTGTGTTGAGTGTCGATATCGATGCTCAACAAAGAAATTGACCATCGATATCAACACTCAAACTAAAAGAAAAAATAAACGCCAAAAGTGTCAAGAGGGCTTTTTCCGTCTGCGAGAATCTATTTGTGATCTTCTTTGATCTACCATGATTTCTACCGTTAAATAATACCCATAATGGTCATCAACATTTAGATGGTCTATTGGTGGTGTCCAATATAATATGGCTTAATTATGATCATAGCCATCAAATAGTCTCAGTGTGACTTCTAATTTATTAGTGGTTCTTGCAACAAGTGGGTCCACCATGGTTACCAAATCGGTGGATTTTGTTAGAATAATTAACATCAATCATCTAGGTTTGTTTATATTTTTTTAAAAAGCCTTTTGCTTTCATCATCGAAGACCATGATTATATTAGTCATAGTTTTTTATGTTTTGGTAATTGATTACATTAGGGATCATAGTTGGTGTAGCTATTTTCATGTTTTACATATTCTTAATGAGAATTAACTTTCCTAATCTTTCTACAGAGGTTACCTCTTTCCATGATAACTGGACATGTCTATGAACACTCATAATTTTTATAATAATATTTTTTTATTTTATTTAACAAATTTTCAATTTGAGTTGAGATAAGAATATGGGGCTCTTGATTTGCTATTTTTTATGTTATGGTTGTATCAGAATTATAAACATGCAAAGATACTTCAAAGGAACAGACATCATCAAATACGCAGGCAGCACATCATTTTAGTTCTTTTACTAACTAGTGTCCACTATATATCCGGAATGGCTTTTTCTCATATTCTCCCCCTATTTTGATATTTTATATTAAACAAGTAATCTTGCACCCATCTGATTTTTTTAAAAAAATATTTTTTTTATTTAAATCTTCTGTAGATTATCAAAATATTTTAATGAATTTTTAGAACTCATTGTTTCTTACCAAAAAAAAAGGAAACTGAAAAAAGAATGAAGAAATCTACAATTTGCAAGGAGTTTAATATATATTTTTTATAAAAAAAAAGGTAAATAAAAAAATTATAAGTTTACATATAATATGGAGCTCAGGATTTATCATTCCTTATTATGTAGTGGTTATATGAAGTTTGGAGAGACCGTAAGCTACAAGTCGTACCATCCACACATACTTTTTCTAATTCTCTTCGTGCTTGTATTTGTGATTGTAGATATGATTACTCATTGTTGAACATATAAATATGAATATGCATGGATATATTTTATATGTTTAAAATTATTTTTGATATCTCATAAACTCACGTAATTATTTATTTTTCTGCCCCGAACTAAACACGGGCCATTGTTGCTAGTTGAAAATGAAATGAAAAACATACTGCTATTTTTTATAATCATTCGAGTTGAGATCAAACTTGTTCATAAAAGAAAATTGAGCTAATTAGGGGGTGGTCTTCTTGATACCTTTTTAAGGGTTTGTTAGCCTCTTCCACATGTGATGAGAAAATGGGTCCTGCCTATGCAAATTTATGCATAAAAAATAGGCCAGGCTATGCCAGGCAAGGGCCGTGCGGGGAGGGGAACAGCCCGTACCATCTCGGACCGTGCTGGGCCATGGTGCGGCCCGGCCCGTTTGACAATAATCTCCTCCCCCTTTCTTCTTCCTCCTTTGTATCTCAACTTGTTCTTGATGTTTTCTCTTTAAAAAAAAAAAAAAAAAAAAAAAAAAAAAAAAAAAAAAAAAAAAAAAAAGCCCAAGATTCACTCAATCAAACCATGATTCACTCAGACAAAATACTCTTAAGATGGAATGCTTGGCTCAAGTCTATGCAAATGACTCATTCAATCATGGTCCATTCAGTCAACCCAAGACTTACTCAATCAAGATCCTCCTAAGATGGAATGCTTAGCTCAAGGTCTATCCAAATGATTCTCCTGTGGACCTTCCCATTTTGTTTGATATGCTGTGTTACCAACTACCATATATTCACCTGATGAACATACAGTGACAAGGAATGTGTTGCAACTTACCACCATTTTGTTGCTTTATTAACTTCTTATCATTTCATTGCTGCCATTCAAGTGATTGATGAATGCACTGTATTTTAGCTTGTCCATTAAAAAGGGAATATAGACTTTTGGGTTTTGAAATGGGTTTTACCATTTTTTTTCAGTTATAATTTAAAAATAAGAAAGAAAAGAAATTGGCTCATGGGCCCCCGGCTAGGACTGGCCCGTGGAAGGCACGGCCTGGCACGACATGCCAGCCACAACACGGCCCATTTTGCATCCCTGTATAAATATTACGCATGCAAGTGTTACGTACGCATGTGAAACATATAATTATGTTGGTCAAAATCATTAATTTTACATGACTAATGAGCATATCCAACGGTTTGGATGTATTTGGATTTTTTGAACGTTCCTAAATGGTTTCAATCATGAATTGGGAGCATACAATAGTCAAGAAATTATATCCATAGGTTGGGACATTTTCACAAATTACTAGAAATTCATGAAGTTCTCTATTAAAAAAGGGGGTTTATGGAATTTTTGGAGGGCCGTGGCCACCCCTTGCCCCCATTCCGTTGATGCACATGCGTAAAAGAGAGAAAACGAGCATGATGATGTATGTCCATTGCACAGACTAATCATTTACATATGTCAGTGATTGCAAACAACCTACCCCTACGCTATATTAATGGGTCGAGTTTGAATTGAGCTTAAGCGACTCAAATATAATACTAATTTAATTAATCCAAGCCCTAGTTCAACCGAAGCCCTAAATCAAGCTAAACAGAATGATTTTAAGCTTGGATCAATTAGCTTACGGGTCAAGTTGGCTTACAAGTTGACTCGACTCCATGACAGCTCTACTAAAGATTGTTCTTCAAAATAAACTCAAATCAGTTGGACATTGATGAGATGTGTTGGCCAGTGGGTAACTGAGATTGGCAAATAGCTATAGAAAAAGAGTCCATAATTTTATAAGGTATGCTAATTGCAAGATGAAGACATCTTACCTAGTAGGAAAGTAACATGAGAAATTCAAATTTGTTGGGCGACCCACTGCAAGTCAGATCTATGTTTCCTTGAAACGTTATTGGTGATTATTTATTTATTTATTTTTAAAGAAAGAGAATTTCATTAGGGGTGTTCATGGGCCAGGCCAGCCCGATCCCGGCCAAGCCCACTTTAGGCGGGGCTTGGATGTGTAATTTACTTGGATTAAGTGAAAGAAAGCCCAAATCCTGGCCCAACCCTTACAAGGAGTGTATGTAATTCAATTTAATTAGGCCAAACATCTCCTAGAAAGCCCTTAAAATTGATCAAAAGCAAGGCTCGACCCGGCCCAGTTTGACTAAAGGGGAGGCCTCGGGCCTGACTATAGCTCGTTTGTGGGCTTGGGTCGGACCTCGGCAAGGCTTATAGCCACACCTCTATTTTATCACATTGCCCACCAACTCACTAGAATCAAATCCTTGGAAAGCTGGTAAAAAAAAAGGAGAGAGAGATCGGACTTCATAGTCTATGTTTTGTTTCCACCATCCCAATGATCTCACAGAAGGTCCATCATGAATGCTCAAACCCAAATAAAAGCCAAACCAAAAAGCTCTAGCATGGTCACATTTGGAGAAAATATGCTCCACCCATTCCTTCTTCTTTTTTTCACAAATGGGGCATAGGGAGCTACCGACATTAAGCTTAAAATATAAGAAGTTGCATGTATGGATCGATTGCTCTTTTCAAACACTTCCACCCAAATAGAACTCTATGGGGAAGGGAGATTTTCCAAAGCTGATGGAGCTACTGATGTTAGAAATTTTATTAGTTTTGGATAAGACTTAAAAGCTAACTTAGTGGTAAGTTGTCCATTCTTATTTGAGGGCCACACCCTTTTATCTAAACAAAAAACTCTCGGAATGTGTGTTTTGAGGATATCATCAACTCCCTTAGGTCATTAAACAAACTTCTAATCAGGTTAACATCTCATTTATGATTAGAATTTCATAAGTTCATGACTCAAAGGTCAAAGATCAATAACAATTGAGAAAGGCTTCCTAAGACCTTTTTCCTCGTTTGGTGTGGCAAAAGAAAATGAGGGAGGAAACCGCCTTTGTAGGCATGCTTTTTTTTTTTTTTTTTTCGATGGAGAGGATCCGAACTTCCTCTATGGGGTGGTCGGAAATTGGTGCCGCGGAAGAGAAATGGTGTTATTTCCTCTTTTACGGCATTACACAAACGCATCCTAAATTTACTCCTAAAATTGGCAAAACCTTAGAAGCAGAGGTGAAGTTACGCATTCAAATGACCATTAATAATTTCTCCTTTCGTGTGAAATCAATCAATGGAAGGTGAAATATTAATACCCACCCATGCTTAGTGAACCAAATCCCAGGAAGATCTGGGTCTCATCTATATGTCCACCCTAGCCTTCACCACTCAAATCTTTAATATTCGTTAATTCCATTCAAACAACTATAAATGGGTGACTTCTGATTGAACTACATCTCCATGTGATAGCCTTCACCACTCACCTTTTTAATATTGTAGTGATGGTGCCAATTTTATCATGGATCCCTCATAATTGAGTGGTGTTGGCACCTTAATATTACACACATGCCCAAGGTTTGATCCGGGGCATGCATGTGTGTGCACAAAACAGTAGGACCAATAGTGAAGATCATCAATTTTTTTACATATCCCTTATCCTTCTTTAAAATAAATAGAGAGAGAGAGAGAGAGAGAGAGAGAGAGAGAGAGAGAGAGAGAGAGAGGATTTGATGATCACTTGTTGATCTCAATTCTTAACCCACAACTCTTCACCCTTTAATATTACAATTGATGTTCCCCATTTCCCTATCATTTTCAAAGGCAATTAGAGAGGTTGGAAAAGGTTTGGAGGCAAAGGATGAAGGGCAAAAGAGTCGGACCAATGGTAAAACTAGTACTTTTACCTACATATGGTTGGGGTGGGACTTATTGGTTAAGATGATGGTGTTGGTATGGTGGTGATCAAGTAGGGATGTGAATAGATCCCTGATTCTCCGATTATTCGAAGGTTTCAACCCGTTAAAAACCGATTTTGGGTCCTTATTTAGACCCCGCTAAGTAAATGGGTCCGAGTCCTTTTTTGAACCCGTGACCTAAACAGGTCCGGTTCCAATTCCACAGTAGTTCAAATCCGTGGACCCAGTACCCGACACATTATCTTAATTTTTGAGAATCTCTCCTTAAAATTAGATTTTTTTCCCCATACCATTCTCTATCTAGATCTAGACATGGACCCGCCCGATATATGGTTCTGGTTCCGGGTTCGATTCCACCTTTTCCTTAACGGATCCGGGTCTGGAACCAAGAAACTGGGCCAATACGGATCCAGGTCCACCTTCTCCTTAATGGACCCATACCGGAACCAACCCGTTTACATCCTTTTGATCAGGGGGAGGGGAATTTGGGACTTTAGGTTTGAATCATTTATATGTTTGTAAAGATGTTTACTGATGTGATGTTGGGCTTTGATCCTTGACTGTCATAGGCCCATAAACCTAGAGTGATCCTCCTGCAAAGGTGGAGGTCCACTGTACCCAATAAAGGCTCAAACCCAGAAAGAAGATCTGGGGTCCATACTGATGAAGGCTTTGGCCCTAAAATTGGTTCTAAGTGCCCTATTGAAGTCCCCAGACAGTCTGAATCCGGTGATTATTGAATTCACATTTGGGTGAATCCAGATCTACCAATACCCCACACCACATGTAGGATTTGAGCATCACCCATCAGGCCCAGCCCAGTTTAAAAGGTATTGATACTTGCAGATGATTTTTTGCCAAAAGTATTGATACTTGCAGATTTTTTATGCTGAGTATTGATGCCTGCAGGCTGCAGCTTCCTTTTAAAAACAGAAGCCTGTTAGTTAGAGTGGCAAAGTTAAATAAGAGTTGATTAATTGACCATAGATACAAAACTAGCAAGTCAAGCATATATACCAAAGAGATACCCTGAAAATGGTATATATCTCCTTGTCTGTATTGGAACAAGGTCCAAGCTCAGACCTTTATGATAGGACTCTGGTTAAGCCTAAATGGGCCTATCCTAAATCTGGAAATGATCATCCGACCCATCTTTTGGCTGCAGTTTGAAGAGTGATCCAGACCACTTATTAAATGAACTGACTTATATCTACCTAAACCACTGACTAATTAATAACCTTCTTAATCAGTCATTTGCGCCGATAACTGACTTGATACTGTATGAAAGGTTCAGACCTGGGCCTATCAGGACTGGACTGTCTGCTGAACAAGGCCTAAACTATTGTACATTGGCAAATGGCCAGTGCTTGGGCTTGTTTCTGCCTGGCCCATTTGATAACATTGCATTAGTGGTTAATTAGTTTGGGTATGGAAAGGGGAATGAAAGATAGGAAAGTCAATTTGATGGTCTGGTCAAGTCAAGCTCTGCCAGACCTAATAACACTGCAGTGACTCTAACTAAGCCCAAAACAGATTTAAGTTTCCTTTTTAATGCTTATAACCAACTACATTACAAATTTCTTAGACCTAGCTCTAACCTTCTAAGAAAAAAAAATTAGATGTTTGCTTTTCATAGACAATAAGTAAATGTTATTCCTTACCAAAAGAAAAAAAGTAAGTGTTAGTGCCACATTATTGATGGGCCATACCTTATCTCACCTCTCTACCATACCTTCAACTGACAAGTCTTCACATCAGCAGCTAGCGTTCCAACTTATAAACAAGCAATTTGTCTTTTGCACATGAGATACGAAAATAAGATTTACCTATATAAAATTTGCATATTGGAAATTTACACATGTGAAATACATCATCATATTTGTTTGGAAACACTATTTATACATAGTAAATCTGGAATGGTTCGGACTCATCATCATCATCGAAGCCTTGTCCCAATTATGAACTAACTAAAGGTGGGTCCGATTAAACTTTTGGTGCTGACATGAGTAGGAAAAAATGAAAGACATTTAAGAGTTTTGGAACCGCAATCTATCGTAAACATCACTACTTGCGGTTTTCTAGCCAAAGAAGTGTGAGCACTTGGAATCCCTTGGGTGCATAAATTTTTGTGTAAATTAGTGAATGGTCCCTCATATTGGTCTTGTAAGGCTTCCAGTCCATCAACTTTTCTTCTAAGGCCTATAGTCCATACAACTGGACATATTTCGTTGAGAGGTTCCTAGATACGCCACATCAAATATTTACATGACTGATTTACCCTTTCAATTGTTTTGGCATAAAATTTTGAATTATAAATTTTAAAATCTTCAATTCTCCCCCGTCGTTCTTCTCTCTCATTCTTTGTCCTAGAGAAACCCTTTTGGAAGAAGATCGTCGATCCTCACATGCTGATGCTGTTAGGTTTTTGTTTGTTGGCTAAATTCATGGGTTGGACAAAACTCTTGGTCTTTTGAGTTGTTATTCTTTATTTAGAAAGGACTCTAAAGATAGAAGATTGAAATGACTCAAAAGAAGAAAGTTTGAAAGAATTAGAAGAAGAAAGCTGGAGAAAATCGTGCTGAATTTCCGGACCATCCAGAATGGAGTCTGCTCGAGCGCCCAAATCTTCGCTCCAGCGGATACAAGACAGAGAGCCCAGACGTCGGACAGAAATGAATTTGAGCTTAGATCGAGACTCATCTGCTCAAGCGGATGGAGGGTCCGCTCAAGCGGACATGGCTGTAGAGTCCCAGGAAAATTAGAAATTGTTTTTCTAATTGTACCCAAACTACTTGTTTTAATCATAATCAAGTAAGGCAACCTTAAGCAGGACCTAAGGGCTATTTACAGGACTCAAGGGCTATTCTAAAGCTACACCTCACCTCTCAAAATTCTGAGTTAGAGATTATCTTTGAAAGAATTCTTTTCTAGAGATTTATTAAGGAGTTGTGCTGACAAGTTCTCTAGAGCCAGTTTCTTCTGCATCATTTGTAGAAAATTTGAGGAGTCAAGCGCATGATTGAGTCTATTGCAATCAATTGTGTGAAGTCGTTGAAGTGTGAAGCGATACAAGGTAACTTCAGTCCTTGGGTAGGGGATATCTGGGAAGAAATATGAGTTTCTTGTAATTGCGAGATTCATAGTGCTTGATTATTGATTCAGTTCGTATCGATGGTTTTTCACCCGGTTAGGGTTTTCCAACTTAAATTTGATGTCCTTATAGTGTTTGCTTGTTGAGTTCATTTTTCCGCTGCATAGTTATTTTTGTTGCATACTTTTGGCCTGATTGTTTGAGTAGACCAATTTAGAGATTGCGAACCCTAAACTTTTAGATGCACTATCTGTAGTTGCAAAAGGAGATCGTTGATCTCAGTTTGGCCACCGATAGTTTGCAGAGGATTTGGATGATCGATTGAAACTCGAATCGTGGCCTACTTCTCTGCTTCTATCTCAACACCGGCAATTTGCAGAGAAGGAGATCGTTGATCTCTACTGGGCCACCAGCAATTTGAAGACGATCCGAACAATCGGTTGCAGAGAAACTCGGATCATGGCCATCTTCTCTACTTCGATCTTAACACCGGCAGTTTGCAGAGGATCCAGATGACCGGATTTGCAAAAGTTTGGCCATCGTAGAAGAAGACCAAAACCCCCTTCAAAAGTAGTTCCTATTCTCTTTCTCCGTTCTGTCTTTTCTATCTTCTCTTTGATTTTTTGCTCGATCTTGCTGTTGTTCTCGTTCTTGGCCGCCATTGCCAGAGAAGCAAACTGGTGGACCTCCGATACCAGGGCTGCCCATCGCCAAAGGGCAGCAGGTGCATTTCAGGTTCTGTCTTGGAACCCAGTCGATGAGGAAACAGATCCAGATCCGAAAATCGCAGATTCCTCATCGCTCCAAATTCCATGCCATTCACTGCCGGAACCGAAGAAGGAAGACTTGAGCTGCTGAGCAGTGGCGGTAGCAGAATGCAAAAGAGAAGAGAGAAAAAGAAGCAACAAGGGCAGTTGTCTCTGTTGCAGAAGCCGAAGGAAGAAGAAAAGCAATTGGGCCAGTCCCAAGCCAGTGTCAAGTTCGGGTTAGGTCTGTCTCGACCTAGAAACAGACCCCTCTGCTCGACTTGCATGTGGCCAACCGATCTCACGATCAGTAGTAGATCTGTGATGCAGCCGAGAACCTTTTCAAGATTTGATCTTTTCTCCTCCGTGCTCCATTGATGTGATCTCCTCTATCCTCCATTGATTTATCAAATTTATCTGAGTTTTGAGTTTTTGTCTAATTTATTTGAGTTTTGCACAAATTTATATGAGTTTTTGAATAAATTTATCTAAGTTTTGTACAAATCTAGCTGAGTTTTTGGCAAATTTATTTAAGTTCTGTAACAAATTTATCGGAGTTCTGGATAAATCCATCAGAGTTTTTGGTAAATTTATCTGAGTTTTTGGCAAATATATCTGAGTTTCTGACAAATTTATCTCCATTTTGGAAATATTAATTAAGTTTTTGAATAAATCTTTCTGATTTTTTTGGCAAATTAATTCATGTCTTTTCAAATTTATTTGCGTTTTTTGAAATAAATTTAACTAAGTTTTGGCAAAAATACTTGAATTTTTGGCAAATTTTTCTGAAATTTGAGAAATTGATTTATTTTTGTTTTGGCAAATGCATTTGCATTTTTTGGAATTTATTTACAAATAAGAATTTTATTTACGTCTTTTGAAATTTATTTGCATCTTTTGAAATCTATTTACATTTTTTGAATTTTATTTGGATATTTTAAAATTTATTTGCTCCTTTTGAAATTTATTTATATATTTTGAATTTTATTTGGATATTTTGAAATTTATTTATGTCTTTTTATTTACGTCTTTTGAAATTTATTTGCGTCTTTTGAAATCTATTTACATTTTTTTAAATTTTATTTGGATCTTTTGAAATTTATTTACATCTTTTGAAATTTATTTGGATCTTTTGAATTTTATTTGCATCTTTTGAAATTTATTTGCGTCTTTTTAAATTTATTGCCTTTGTGGAATTATTACATTTTTTTAAAGTTATTTGCGTTCTTTTTTTAAAGTAATTTACTTTATGGAATTTGTTTGTGTTTTTTTTAGAATTTATTTAAAAATCTCATTAATGGGATTTCGTTAATCGTGACGAATTAAATGGTGGTTGACCATTATTAGTAACATATCCCACTAATCATGGGATATGATTTAAAGAAAAGGTAAATTAGACATTTTATGCTTTCAAATTTGGAAAAATGACATAACACACTATGAAAAAAGATTGTGGATCTAAAGCCATAAAGTAGAATGTTCAGGGACTTGTCGCCCAATGCCCCTAAACTTTTTTATATAAAAATAACCTCATTCGAGGTCAATCAGTTTGACCTTGTTGAACCAAAACAGTTATGTGTTGCATTTCAATTCGATTAGATTCATTTGGCCTAATTAAGTTCAACCACATGGTCGATGGCGTTCAAGCACTGAACCATTAAAATGTTGTTAATTTTTTCTTTTTTTATAGGTTAGCTTTCTAAAAATTATTGGTGTGCACACCAAAACCCATACTGTGAAAACATTTTTAAAGCTGGCCTTCAGAGATGTGGGGTCCACCACCAGAGACAATATTCATAACAGTAGGGCACCTGATTACAGAGTGTGCAGGAGATGGTACAACCAATTGCTTTGGTGGGGAAGATGGTGCAACCATGCCTACTACTCTAAATTGAAAATGACCCACTCTGACAGGTTAAGGAATTCAATGCCCATAGTGACCCACCACCCAACAATTTTCATGGCTGGTGGATCTGATATGAAGTATGAACCACCCGGATGACTTGGTTCTCTGACTTGGGATCCTGATGAGATCGTTTGGTGATCTTTCAAAGAGGTCCTCTCTCCGGTGGTTAACCCATCATGGGCGACTTTGTTCCTGTCCCCCCGTTTTTCGTCTTTCCTTATTCTCTCCCCTAGCTAGGGATGTAACCGGGTATCTAATTTGTCCAATTATCAGGAGGTTTCGGCTAGTAAAAAAAACGAGGGGTTGGAGCTTAGTTCCGATTCATAAATAGGTCTGGTCCGGAACTCAATTTGGTTTCCGATTGATTGATATACGGGCCTGATTTCGGATCCATGCAAGTTCTACCATGTGGATCTGGGACCCGGCATTTGCAAACTATATCTCAAAATCAACTTTGGTTGGACATTTTTATATTTAATTATGGAGGTAGTAGACTTGATCTATTGTTATAAGTTGAATGATATCCTTATTTTAAGCAAAAATTAAAAAATCAAAAAAGAAGTCAAAAACGGTTTTAAAACTAGATCCCGAACCTCTAGTCTAAATTGTACTGTAGTATTGTTCTAGCTCATAACCGACCCCTTTGCATCCCTGCCCCCAACCCACTACCGCCTTCCCCTTCACAATGCACAATGGAACTATGGGAGGTCAAGGTGGAAATATTTTGGGAATTCTTTTCTCTTTTTTTTTTTTTTTTCTAACATTTGCCCCAAAGAAAGTTCACGTAGTAGGCCCCCAAGACAGATTTCCTGGAATTCTTTTTTTATTTTTTTTTTGACATTGGCCCCCGAAAAAGTTCACATGGTAGGCCCCCAAGACAAATTTCCTGATAAATTTGAAAAAGCTTCTGTACAGCTTGATATTAATTGCTTCATTAAGTATGGTATATATACAATATTTGCAACTAAATATCCCAGAGTATGGGGATCTAATCCTATCTTCTGTTGACCAAGCTACAATGGTGGGATTAATTTACAACAGTAATGTTGGACTTAGTCAAGAAATTCCTAACACTCCCCCTTAAGTTGGTGTGTGTATGTCAAGGACACCCAACTTACTGATAATTGAATGAAAGTGATCTCTGCCCAAAGGTTTTGTGAAAATATCTGCAAGTTGATGACGTGAAGGAATATACGAGGTGCTCAACTGTCCATCGTGAATCTTCTCTCGCACAAAATGGCAGTCAATTTCTATATGCTTAGTGCGCTCATGGAAAACTGGATTCGCAGCAATATGTAAGGCTGCTTGATTGTCACAAAAAAGGAGTGTATGCTGAGTTTGAGGTACCCCTAAGTCGTGAAGGAGATAGCGCAGCCAAATAACCTCACATGCAGCAGAAGCCATTGCCCGATATTCTGCTTCAGCAGAGGATCGGGAGACAGTGGTTTGTTTCTTGGTTTTCCAAGAAATAGGGCAGGTGCCAATCATAGCAATGTAACCAGACCTGGAGCGGCGTGTTTCTGTGCAGCTGGTCCAATTAGAATCACAAAACATCCTTAGTTGCAGTGAGCTGTTAGAAGGCATAAATAGACCTTGTCCAGGTGCTCGTTTGAGATAGCGGAGCACGCGTAAAGCAGCTGCAAGATGAGGCTGGCGAGGGTGACTCATAAATTGACTTAGGACATAAACTGAGTATACAATATCTGGACGTGTGATTGTAAGGTAAATGAGTCTGCCAATTAAACGTCGATACTTGGTAGGGTACAACAAAAGATCACCATCTGTGGAGGATAGATGCAAGTTATGCTCCATTGGAAAGTCAATGGGTCGTGACCCAAGTAATCCCATTTCTTCCAAAATCTCAAGTGTATATTTCCGTTGGGAGAGACAAATACCATGCCGGGAGCGAGCGATCTCAATTCCCAAAAAATATTTTAGAGCACCAAGGTCTTTAATGTGAAATTGTTGATGAAGAAATTGCTTGAGAATGTGTATAGCTTGGGGATTGTTCCCGGTGACTATGATGTCATCAACATATATGAGGATCACTGTGAAATCATTATGACCATGATGAGTGAAAAGAGAATAATCTGATTTGGACTGAACAAATCCAGCATCACGAATCGCTGTAGACAACTTTGTAAACCATTGGCGGGAGGCCTGTTTGAGACCGTAGAGGGACTTGTGAAGATGACAAACACGTGTCTCCCCCTTTCTAGAGAAACCAGGAGGAATGGTCATGTAAACTTCCTCATTCAAGTCGCCATGTAAGAAGGCGTTTTATACATCCAATTGATGCAAGGACCAGTTATTGATAGAAGCAATTGCGATTAAGCAACGCACAGTTGTTAATTTTGCAACAGGAGCAAAAGTTTCTTGATAGTCTAGCCCTTGCTTTTGATTGTAGCCTTTGGCTACGAGACGAGCCTTGTAACGTTCAATGGATCCATCATAATGGTATTTAATCTTATATACCCATTTGCATCCAATGGCCTTTTTGCCTACTGGCAGGGTGGTGAGGGACCAAGTGTTGTTCTGCTCAAGAGCCCGCAATTCTGTGATCATAGCTTCATACCATTTTGGATCGCGCATAGCCTGTGAAAAAGAAGTGGGTTCTGGGATAGATGACACAGCTAGAACAAACTTTTGGTAAGAATTGGATAAATTATCATAAGAAATATAATGAGATAGAGGATGATGTGTACCCATGTTAGAACTTGTCTTCGAGGTAGTCGTGGAGTGCTGTGGCAGCATGGCTTGTGAACAATGGTAGTCACGAAGGTAGGAAGGGGTTTGAACAAGTCGTGTGGAGCGACGAGGAGCAGGTGAGTCAGGAGTATGTTGAACCTCAGGTTCTAACTCATGAGTACTCGGTTGAACATTGGAATGGCCATTATCATTTTCCACAATCGTGGAAGGAGGATCAAGAATGGGTGTAGCTTCATGTGTATGTGAATCCAAGATAGGTAGGGGAAGAACATCATGTGAGGTGGAAGCTGAGAGATCATTAGATTGGTATGGAAAAATATGTTCATGAAAAATTACATCTCGACTTGTGAAAAAAGTATTTGTTTTAAGATCAAACACACGGTATCCCTTTTGACCATATGGATATCCCATGAAGACACATTTACGGGCACAAGCATCAAATTTGTCGCGATTATGTGCAAGTGTACTTGCATAACATAAACAACCAAAAACCCGTAAATGGGAATAATTGGGTGATTTGTGAAAGAGTACTTCATAAGGGGATTTGTTTGATAACAATGGTGTGGGGTGACGATTAATAAGATAAGTTGCAGTTAAGATGCAGTCTCCCCAAAAGTTAAGTGGCAAGTGTGCTTGGAAGCGTAAGGCACGGGCCACTTCAAGAATGTGGCAGTGTTTACGTTCAGCGACGCCATTTTGCTGGGGGTGGCAACACAACTATGTTGTTGAATAACACCATTGACTTGAAAAAATGTTTGCATATCTTTAGAGAAAAATTCAAATCGATTATCAGTCCTTACTTGTTTGATTTTATGATTAAACTGAGTGTTAATCAAAGCAAAAAAACATTGTAAGAGAGGTTTGGTTTCTGATTTGAAACGCATAAGAAATACCCATGTGCAGCGAGAAAAATCATCAACAATGGTGAGGAAGTAGCGAGCTCCTGAATGAGAAGGTGTGGAATATCCTCCCCATATATCACAGTGAATTAAATCAAAAGGTGCTGTGGTTGATATTGTGCCGGATGAAAAGGGTAATCTTGTTTGCTTCGCAAGTGGACATGTATCACAATGACAAGAAGAACTATTTATTTCGGGTACATTTTTGGATAAAATTTTTATTCGAGCAGAAGATAAATGGCCTAAACGCCAATGCCAAACATCAAAGTCAGATAAGTTGGTGGAAAGTGCAATGGTACTACTATCTGTAGCATGAAAATAATAGAGGCCACCACACTGTTTAGCCACTCCAATCGTCATCCTCTTGGATTGGTCCTGAAAAACAAAAGAATCACGTGAAAAAATGACTGAGCAAGGATGAGAAGATGTGAGTTTGCTAACAGAAAGTAGATTAAATCCAAAAGAAGGAACACATAACACATGTTGCAAATAAATGTGAGGATTGAGAAAAATAGAACCAATGTGGGTGACGGGTGCGACATTACCATTGGGTAGTTTAACAGGTGAAATGCAAGACACTTTTGTAGATGTGTGAAATAATGAGGGATCAAATATCATTTGATCAGACGCACCCGTGTCGACAATCCAAGTATGTTGTGAAACAAGAGAAGAGCAACATGTAGAGTTACCTGCGAAGTTTACTGTAGGCTGAGCACTACCTTCATGAAGCATGGATAGAAGCTGACGAAACTGATCCGGTGTAAAAGATTGAGCAGTAAGATTTGGGGATATGTTTGACTGCTCATTTATAGCTAGTTTTGCAGCTTGTGTCCGACTGGAATTATGCAGTCTATGACCTGGAGGATAGCCATGAAGTATATAACATTTCTCTTTGATGTGGCCCACCCAGCCACAGTGATCACAAGTTGGGCGAGGACGCCTTTGACTGCCCGGCCTGCCATTGTTTCTAGCATCTCGTGAGGGCTGCCTCAATGAGTTTGTGTGTCCAGTAGAGGCAGCAAGAGCCACAGAATCGGATATATTTGTTGATGGGGAGGATACTTCACGTTGTTTTTCCTCTTGTAAGAGAAGGGCATAGGCTTTGTTGACAGAAGGGAGGGGTTCCATGAGGAGAATTTGGCCTCGGACTTGAGAATAAGAATCATGAAGCCCCATCAGAAATTGGATGAGCCGTTCTTCTTGTTGATAGTCTTGGATAGCTCGTAGTGATCCGCAAGAACAAGGAGGCACGTTGAGATAAGAAAAAAGCTCGTCCCATAATGATTTCAATTTGGTGAAGTATGTAGCAATAGACAAGTTGCCTTGAGTATGAAGGATAATCTCACGCTTGAGTTGAAAAATTCTGGGAACGTTACTATGGGAGAAACGTTCTTTCAACTCAACCCAAATTTCTTGGGTAGTAGTAGTGTAGATAACACCGTTGGAAATATCAGACGCAACTGAATTTAGAAGCCACGATCGAACCATATCATTGCATCTTCTCCATAGTGAATAATTAGAGGAAGTAGATGCTGGTGTGGGGAGGGAACCATCAACAAAACAGAGTTTGTTTTTGGCACTTAGAGCAGTGCTCATGGCACGACTCCATGTAGCATAGTTATCTCCTGTCAAGGGCCGTGAGACTAAAACAGTGCCTGGACTGTTAGAGTGATGCAAAAAACATGGATGAGAAGCATCACTATTTGATCCAGATTGATTCTGACCGGATGTTGACATGATGAGACGGTAATCTGTCAAGGAAGAAAATAAGATGAAATGTAAAAGGGCTGTTTTAGAGAATTGCAATTGGAGCAGGAGAAAAAGGCAGCAGATGTGTAGGGATTACTGTTTGTGCTCTGATACCATGATAAATTTGAAAAAGCTTCTGTACAGCTTGATATTAATTGCTTCATTAAGTATGGTATATATACAATATTTGCAACTAAATATCCCAGAGTATGGGGATCTAATCCTATCTTCTGTTGACCAAGCTACAATGGTGGGATTAGTTTACAACAGTAATGTTGGACTTAGTCAAGAAATTCCTAACATTTCCTGGTCAGCCACATTGGCTCCCCCAACCCTACTCTATTTAGTGCTTTTCTTCTCTTTTCTCCTTTTCCATGCATATAAGACTAACTCATCAATGAAAGGAACTCATTTGGGTCTATCTTGTTGCAGTGGATTGTGAAGGGGAAGGAGGAGGAGAGTGGTAGAGGGTCAGGGGAAAAGAAAGAGCAGAAAAAAGAAAAGGGAGAAATCCTGTTTTGTAATCTTTGTTAAGGTATTTCAGAGATTATAAAAAAAATTATCTTTCTGGCCCAAAATAACAAAGTTTCTGGGTCATGCCCCCACCGGAATCTGTGGTTTCATCTGCAGCATTACATATGTGAAAAAAAAAACTAAGAAAGTGGCCTTTCTCATAATTTCATCATAGACAATTTACTTAGGTGATCTTAACATTAAGTGAGAGAGACCCATTCAACTCACACAACTCGAGCATTATAGTTTCAAAATATGTTTTAGGACTTTAGTTTAGACTTCCAATTCTCACTTCTTTTTCTATCACCAAAACAACTATTGTTGGAGAACGGCTCATGACCTGAGTGGTAAGGAGTGATAGTTCTCACGTGGTTGTAAAGGGTTCAAACTCTAGGTACGCCACTGCTTCCCACGTATGCGGGCTTTCTTCCTGTGTGTGCGAGGGCTCTCTTCACACTTATGTGGGCCTTCATCCCGTGTGTTTGCGCGCTCTCTTTTGGGTATAAAAAAAAAAAAAAACACAACTACTGTTGGCAATTTCTTATCCGACTTGCCAGTCCAAGCCCTACTACCCCTCACTCTAAAGCACAATTCATAAAGTATGAATATATTCTTCAACAAAAAAATCCAAATCAATATGGCCAAATTTGAAAGGCTGTGATTGTTTATTGTTGGTGGAACATATCCATCAGTATAGCACATGCAGACTGGTGAGAGAATTCTCTAAATCTAGCCTTATAAAACGATGAGTGAAGTCCACTTTGAAATCCAAACTTGTTAAAATTAAGATAAGATACAATCCCCTCTTTTGTGTGCAGGTTCCCTTCCCACATGTATGTGGACTTTCTTTTCGCACGTGTGGATTTCTTTCCTACGCTAGTGGGCTCCCTTCCCGTTTGTGTGGGTTCTCTCCTGGGTCCCAATCCCCTCGGCTGGTATACCCAAAAGTCAGGTCTTCATTCTTAGCACCCACGGTTCCTCTATTCTCAGTCTTGTATATGACCCATACATCTCATGGCCCTATGTGTGATTTGTGATGCAGTAAAGCTGTCACGACCCGGGCCCGAAATCGGACTAACCGGGGGCTAACCCGGATCGCGATGTCAGCATACTTACTCCCGTAAATCTTGAATTAACCGAAGTTAAGACAAGACTCACAAGGGATCTGACCTGCATACCTGACAAATGTACATTTTTGCGGAAACATATACGTACATTGACAATAATTGACTTTACATTACCAGTAAAGTTCCCATATACAAAAATATAATCCAATGAAGTCCACCACTGTATATTCACAATACAATGCAGGGGACCTTTAATTACACTTCAAAATAATATACAAAAGTATCTATCAATGAATTCCCAAAATAATCTCAAAACATTAAAAATCAACGCCCTCCGAGCTATTCCCATTCGGCTAAACCTCCTAGAGGTATTGGATGGGCCTCCTCCGCACGCAACGCGGCCTCTGCAAGGCCGGGATGGGCAACTGGGCCTGTAATGCCATCAATAACACTATGAACACGACAGTTCAACAATGTATAAACACATTTATGATAACACATGCTAAACTTGTCCATTATCAATATAACAACTCTAGACAATTACATCTAGGTTAATGCAATATCATGTACAGTGTAGCCCATTGATACTCAATGGCTAAATTTACAAATACAATAGTGTTACTATCATTCAGTTCAACGTCTTCCCAAAGGAAGCATTATTCAATTCATTTCATTTATTTCATGTCATTTCGTTTCATTTCGTGTCTCCCAACGGAAGAAACTTAAGCACAAGGCGGAAGGGCAAACCGTTCATGACCTGGCTTTATTCACTTTCGTTTAATCAATTTAATTAAGCACAAGGCGGAAGGGCGAACCATTCATGGCCGAGGCTTCAATATTGTTTCAGTTTTCCTTACATGGCTTATCAATTCATTGACTTTTCAGTCTATATGTGGGATCTACCAGTGTCTTGATCAGAGATCACTAGCATCACCACGGAGCTCCGGAACACCCCAATCATCTGCTGCAGCAGGATTATTCATTATTCATTGCATTTATTCATTATTCAATGGTTCATTGCATTTATTCATTGTTCAGTGGTTCATTGTGTTTATTCATTGTTCAGTGGTTCATTGTATGCAGTCATTATAGACTCAAGCGGATTAGCTGAATCATTAATTATTCACGGTCCTACTTGTCTCTATCCCAATTTAGACAAATTCTGGGTGTAATTATTAGTTACTAAATGCACGTGTTATTTTCGATGGACATCAAATTTACATTTAATATGTGCATTTAGTCCCCAAAAATTTTCCACCCATAATATCAAAATCCCTTACAATTTCATGTTTGGGCCAGTATTAGGTTTGCTCGAGCGGACCCAGACAGAACCTTCATCGCACGAGCGCACATAATGTTCGCTCGTGCGGACACTTTTCGCGTCAGACAGTAATTGGTTCGCTCGAGCGAACTGTCCAGAACTCCATTTCTGGAACTCCGAACATTCACTCCTTCATTCATTTATTTCAACCACCATTTGCAAACACATTTAAGGATCTCCTATCCTCTCCTCATTCATCATTTAATACACAAACAACTCTTCTATTCCACCATTAATAGATCATAAAATCCATAGAGCTCAACAAATCCATAAAATCTCCATTTCTAACAATAGGGTTTGAGAACCCCTCTTTATAACTCAAAGAAACTTATAGATTAGCGTTGAATCATAAATGAACATTTATACTTGCCTTTAAAGCCTATTAGCAAGAAACCCCTTTGATAGCTTGACTTTAAGATGAGAAATCCCCAAATCCAAACCCTATTTCCATAAAAACACAAGAAACACTATCCTATGAGCCAATTGGCTAGAAACCATATCTAACCACTCATTATAACTTGGAAACTCACTAAAATGATCATCTACTTACTTGTAGTTTTAAGGAAAGGAATCCTTGAGCTTTTCTCTCAAGCTCCAAACACTCCAATGGAAGAAATGAGGTGAGGAAGATGATGAAGAAGATGAAGCTCCTTCAAAACTCGTTTGAGACACTCCAATCTCTCTTGATGAAGAAGAATGGGAGAAGGGAAAGGAAAATGGTGCCTAGGGTTCCTTTGCAATGGATTTGAGATGAATGAACCCAAGGGTTTCATTTTAATGCCTTATAAGGGTTATTTTGCAACTAGACCCTCTCTTTCTTTCCTATTCTCCATTTAAGTCAAATGAAAGCTCACTTGAGTCAATACTCGTCGGATGACTTCGAGCCTATTATGAAAGTTAACGTACTCGTCGAGATACACGTGTTGGTATCAAGAGTTTCCGTATTCGACAAAATACGTATAAATCCGTATTTACGGAAAAGGCCTTGTTCTCTTAGTTTGAGTCTAAAATCTCATTCAATCCATTCAATCCCCTTCATTATCATTTCATTAAGCTTAATTCAATTATTTGAGACTAATCTCATTGAGCTTAGTCATTAGCCATCATTAGCCTCATTAAACGTGATTAATTAGCATTAACTTCAATTAATTAGAGTTAATCTTGATTAACTCGGGGCGGGGTCTTACAAAAGCTTTACATCTCTCATTATTAATAATTCAATTGCAATTTTTCAGGAAATATTTTCACCTTTTAATGGTCCAACCTTTAAGGTAGTGCGCCCCTGACTTATAACGGCCCTTCAATTAATCATGCAAATCTTGACACCAATCCTACTTTATCTAGCAGTTTGCATATCCAAACAATTTTTAGACCCTCAAAAAATATATATTTCCTTTCATTTAGCTGATTTTCATTTTTGCAAAGAAGCAATTCATATGGAGATCTTTTAAACACTTTGGGCCTGTTTCTTTGCATAAAAAAAATATGTGAATTGAATGCATAATATTTATAACTTAAGTGGATAGAAAATGTTGAGCGAAAGTGAATTTCAAAAAATGAGCATCAAATGACCTTTTCTTTTATAGGAATAGAATCAAAAGAAAAACGAGAAACGAAGTACTATGGTGAAGGCTGATTTATTTATTTATTGTCTTCCTTTGATTCTTTTTCATATTTATTCTTGAGAATTCACCTTTGATCTTTGTTACTAACTACTTACAATAGAAATTTATGTGTTCAATTTCTATGCATTATAATCCATACGAATGCGCCATGCTGGTCTTTAACTGGCAACAATTCATCCCTTCACCAGAAAAAAAAAAAAAAAAAATCATCCTACATTCATTCTGTCAAGTTTGGGTGACAAAGCCTCCCTAGATTTCCATCCCACCCACCTACCCTACACACTAAGTACGGAACAGCCATGACTAAAAAAGCTTGACCTTAGTTAAGTGGCTGGGAGCTAGGTTGACCCAACTAACCACCATGTGAAGTAGTCAATGGTGCACACTTCTGGTCCCCATTTTGATCACTGCCTTACCTCAATTGGTAAGGCAGTCACATTGGGTTGACTGTATTAAGTGTGAGTTACCTATGTGAGCCATTAAATAAACACCTAAAATGGAGTTAGGCATTTGCATGCCTTCTCAACCTGACCCCTCTAGACCCAACAGGACTGTTGGGCAGAGAGAGAGGCACAATGACCAGACAGGCCTTCCAACCTACCAGGAAACTCATGGCCCTGCAGCCACACACAAAAAAAGGATGAAGAAACAAAAGAAAATCAGTAGGCCTCCTGTTCCCACCTGAGGAGGCCAAAGCTTACCTAACCCACCTTTCTTCCTTTCAATGCCCAATAAAATGGGAAGAGAATGTCTATTTGTCCCGGATGAAATCCCGGGACAAATCCCGATTTCCACATGGGATGGGCAAAAAGGTCATTTGCTGGTGCCCCTCCCATGTGGAATCGGGACTTGTCCCGGGATTTCATCCGGGACAAGTAGCATGGCTCAAATGGGAAATGAATGCACTCCATTATACTCCTTTTTTTCTTGTTTTAACATTAAAGTCCATTTGGTATCCAAATTAGTATCTCTCAAGCTGTCCATGTCATGGCCCACACAATCTTTAGCAATCAATCATTTTGATCATTTAGATAATAGATGTATCCTGATGATGAGCCCACAATTTGACGGTCTAAAAAGTCATACAAGGTATGGCAACCCCACAATACAATATCATCCATTGCCTCTACCTCAATTTTGAAACTACCAAAGGTTTGAATGGGCCTAGATCTGTCCCACATATATCTAGAAAACAATAGCTCCATGTCACATAATTTTGATGAAAATACTCATTTTCTCTTCCAAGTATATGGAACCAAATTCTTTAATCAAAATAGAACCCCTTTGGGAACCTAAATTGGATAATTAGGTGCTCGCTCAAATCTCTGTTCCAGGGCATCCAAACAACTAGGATTAAAGAAAATGTTATCTTAGGCTGTTTTGATGATGATGAATTGATGATCACTTGGAAGAGGCAGTGGGAAGACCCTTCAATTGGGTAGGAGATATGAGCATGGAAAAAAGTGTTTCTGCTTAGATGAAATACATTTTCTCTTTTGGTATTGTTGATGTGAAAAAAGTCTAGCATAGTCAAGCAAAGATTTAGCCCCACCCAAACAAAAATCCCGGTCCGCCACTGGTCCATCCAGCCTCTTTATACGTTCGTCATCTAATGTTAGGCTAAGTTTTTCAATCTTTGAACTTTTCACTCACTATTCAATTGGACCTGGAAAAGATCCATTAAATTTTGAGATTGTTAAATCAAAGGTTACGATAATAAAGGGGCTAGTTCTTTGGCTTCCCCTTATCCGGAAGAAGTCATTTCCATCTGCCTTCACGTATATACATCTAAGTAGGCCTTATGAGTTAGATTGCATATTATTGACATTACGTATGCTTGGGAAAACTTTCTCTTTTAAACAATAAGGCGAGTCCATAGAGCAGTGTTTCTAGTAGTTTTTATATAAAAATTTGAAGTGTTAGGGTTTTTTTGGACATGATGTGATAGTTTGTCCTTTGACATTTGTAGATGCTATATTTTTTCACAAGAGTCTCAAAATTCCGATCACTTAAAAGGACTCAAATGGCTTGATAGAATTTTGAAATTTTAGTCCATTTGCGTTTTTTATCAAATTTATAGATCTTCAAGTAGAAAGGAGCATTCAGAGTTCCACTATGTTCAAGTAATTAAAAGCATGTTTGGGTAATGTCTTCAGAGAAGAAACCTCTCTCGATTCTACCATGTTTGGGTGAAAAGAAGGAAAATCAGAGAGGATTTTCGAAATCCTTACAATCCATCGAAAATCTTCTCTTTCACTAATTTATCGGTCTCCACCTCCCTCATCGAATATTGCATATCCATAGAGGCAAATAAGCACCCGATTTACAAGAACCGACTCTTCTTAGGTATTTCCCAAACCTAGAATCATTGATTCTTCTTCTGAAAATTCTCAAAAAGGATAGTATGGTTCCAGGGGAATGAAGGATTCATCTCCATTTACCAAACGTGCCCTACACATTCCGGGATTTCTATGGATTCAAGAAACAGGCATTGGTTCTTCCTATTTGATTTGATTGTCCCATTTAATTTTACTAGACTATTGAGAAGAATATTAAAAGAAAAGTTGAACTAAGCCATAGCCAGCTTTGAGCAGTTGACCCATCTTTTACCCCTTAACCTGATCTCTTTATCCAAATGGACCAGTCAAAGTACCAGTTCGAATTGAACACGGTTGACAGACCTGTCCGGTCTAATTTCTAAAAGTTGGTTGAGACAGCTTGGACATGGCCCTAATGATAAAGTTATGGCTTGCTGGTCTTGACTGCTATCTTGCCCATTGATCCCTTAATTTACTTCACCATACTATTCTGTGTTGATACAAGATTACCACTGCCATCACTTAATTAGTACCCCCTGCCCTGTGGCGCCATACACAGTGGGACCCACCATCTTCTGTCTATACAAAAGATTTGCAGCTAGTACCATCACATGCGAAGAAAGAATATTTGTCATTAGTGCAGTGGTTGGGGCATTTCCAATATTGGTGGAGCTCGCTTTTTTTTGTTGGTGATTTTTGTAGGGTGGACATTCATATGCATCCATTTCTTATCATAGGGTGGAAGACACTTACATGGATTTCCCTCTTTGCACGTAAACATTCTTTTTCTACATATGACTATATATGACTTTTCTTCTTTTGCATATGAATATTTTCAATTATGTAAATGTCTCTCACCCTCTGATGAGGGATAAATGCACATGAATATTCTATTTTTTTAAGAGCTTACTTTTTTTTTATATATAAGATGGGTATCCTTGACCTCTTTAACCCAAGGGACTAATTCCAAGGCTGGTACTCGCTAAAAAAGATGCTTAAAATAGGCAGGTATTAAAAAGGGAATTTAAAAGAAGAGTAACATTCAATTAACAATGGGTTACCCCCCAGGGGGTAGTTCAGTTGGCTTAGGACCACAGTTTGCATCCGGAGGTTGTAGGTTCGAAACGGCGCTAGAGATGAGTTTATCCGGCTTCCCTCTGAGCCCGGAGGGATTAGTCCAGCCCAAAGGATCGGGAGCCCTCCGATAGAAAAAAAAAAAAAAAAAAAGGGCCACAATCCTTTGCAAACTTGAATATGGGGCGAACCTCATTTTAACCAACTTATTATAGGTAGGGTCAACTCAAAAGGTCCCTCTTGAATTTATGGATAAATTTTACATGGCCATTAGTAACTGTAACCATCTCATTTAGGGCCATTGACCTTGTTTGTTTGTTGGAATTTACCTTTTGAGGAGAATTAGGAAAGGAAATTTTTTTTTAGAAAAAGTACTTTTTCCAAAAAGATAATTTTTTGAGGAGAATTCCGAATGCTTTTAAGGAGAACTCATAATGTTTTACTGCATCTTGGCATTCAAAATGCTGAAATTTAGAACCTGGGAAAATAAAAAAAAATGATATTTAAAATGCGTGAGTTTATAAAAAAAAAAAACATAATCTAGCAAAAATAAAAAATAAAAAAAAAAGACGCTAACATTGCAGGAATTTTTCAAAACAATATAAATGGGCCCTTATGGGAGATTTGTATAGTCACCACATTAAAAAAAAAAAAAAAAATCTCCAACCAACACAAGCCCTTGAAAAAATTAACCAGGCCTGCCATCATCAAATCAAACTCATAGGGTCACCGTCTAGATGAAAGATTTTCACCTACAAGCAAATTGCATACTTTGTCTATCCTGCCTGTCGTGTGGGGCCCACTTGGATGGATGGAAAGGCCTCAAAACCAACATAATCAAGTTATCTTCACTCTTGATATTTCACGTTTAATTAATGACTTCTTAATTGTATATATATATTTATATATATATTTATTTTTTTTAGATTCAACCAATAGTGAGTAAATGTTTGATGAGGATAATAGAACCATAGAGGTTTAACCATAGCATTATCTAAGATAATACGAGGATAAAGTGTGTGAAAGGAGTTGTACTGATCAAAGGTTGACTAAGTGGGCCCCATCTCAAAGGGAGAGGGCTTCTTGAGCCCTACTTTACCCCACCAATTGACCTAAAAACTGAATTGGCTCCATCTCACAGAGAGAGGGCTCCCAAAATCAAATGGGCAACTTTTACAAGTTGCCAATCCACTGGCAACTCAGTTGGTGAGGTACCTCCCTATCGCAAAAACAATTCGAGCAGTTGCATCATTGATCATGAGACTTGTACGAGTGTGCTTGGGTGTGTGAGTACTTACTTTCTTTAAAGGTTTAACCATAGCATGATCCAAGATAATACAAGGGTAAAGCGTGTGAAAGGAGTTGCGTTGATCAAATGTTGGCCCATGTGGGCCCCATCTCAAAGAGAGAGGGCTTCTTGAGCCTCGTTCACCCCCACCAATTGACCTAAAACCGAGTGGGCCCCATCTCACAGAGAGTGGGCTCTCAAAATTCAGTGGGCAACTTTCTACTAGTAGCTCAGTTGGTGAGGCACATCTCTTTTACAAAAACCAATTAGGGATCAATCTCTGGCTACACCCTGATCACCAGGGACTTGTGTGAGTGTGCATGGGTGTGGATAGTTACTTTCTTTAAAGGGATATCGACAATAAGAGTACTTGATAATTGCCATATAATGTTTAAATTTTAAATAATTCTTATAGAGCTTTTCGCACAGGGAATAACACTTTAAAAAAATGATATTTTTACCTTTAAACCTAGCGATATCCTAAGGCCGTAGGATATCGCACTGTGCGAGATATCACGCAAACATATGATATCACATAATTTCCCCCTTCCCACCTCAACCTAAAATGCACATATTTATACTAAATACAGAACTTTGTTTTCTCTCATCATTTTTTTTCAACCCAGGCTCAACGAAGATGATTTTGACCGCAGTTCTTTTTCTCTTTTGGGTGAAAAGCAACATGCATTTCTTCTCTTCTCGGCAAAGAGGCAAAAGGTGAAAAAAAAAATATAAATCTTCTGCAAATATCCAACAACCCTAAAGATCCTACACGGTTTAAGGGCAAAATCATCAATTTCATAGCATCATTTTGTGTATCAACAGCTCTCCAAAATGATCTAAAATCCAAAAATTTAGCGGGATAATTGTAATTGTAGTTGTAATTGTAATTGGAATTGGAATTGAAATCTAAGGTAGCGTTTGGTTCGTTGAAATGGTTGTAGGCAGGAATGGAATGGAGACTGGAATGACAATGGAATGGAATGAGGTAGGAATAGTCAATTCCATTCCAGCGTTTGGTACGCTGAGGAATCAACCCAGTAATGGAATTCTGATTCCTATTCCTGCGTTTGGTACGCTGGAATGCTGCCTGAAATGGAATCAAATTTACATAAGATTGACCAAAATACCCTTGTTAGATTCTACTGTCACATTTGCATTGTTTGTGGTGGACGATTTGGGGGTGGGCCCCATAAATGTGTAGTGAAAAAGTTTGTAATTTCTCATAATAATATATTATTATATTATATTATACTATTTGGGGGTGGGCCCCACAATATGTAGTGAAAAAGTTTGCATTATAATATTTTGGGGTGGGCCCCATAAAGGTGTAGTGAAAAATTTTACAATTTCTCAAAATAATAAATTCTTATATTATATTATAATATTTGGGGGTGGGCCCCACAATGGTTGGTTGAAAAAACCATGCAACATTGCCTCTTTTATAATAGTAGATAGATATAATATTTTGGGTGGGCCCCACAATGGTTGGGTGAAAAAGATATTATATTATTATTATTATGATATAATAATATATTATTACATTTTATTATAATATTTTGGGTGGGCCCCACAATGGTTGGGTGAAAAAGATATTATATTATTATTATTATTATTATATAAAAATATTACAAGCAAGGATATTTTGGTCTCAACAAAAAGTTAGAAAGGAATGGAATGGTGATTCCTTCCGTTCTTGGATGAAATGGTGATTTTCTCACATAAAGGAATGAGATTTCGGAGATAATAGTCATTCCGACCTCCATTCATGGGAACTAAACACTTTCTGACCCCAAACCAAACGCTACCTAAATGCATTCGTACTGTGAATATGCCTTCCTTTTTTTTTTTTTTTCGTTAAAAAGGGTACTACTTAACACAAGTTGGATTGGCATCTTGTACCAGTAAAAACTTTTCTTGGAGAGTGTTCACGCTGCAATCTGCTGAGGAAGCGTCGTTCCAATTTAAGGAAACAGAAACCAATCGTCTCCGTCACTTCATTCCTTCTCCCTCAGTCTTCCACACGCTATTACAATAGAAAAAGAAGAACTCAAACTCCCAACCACCGCTTTGCAGAAGAAGAAGAAGAAGAAGGAGATCTTCTCCTCCCTCCACCAAAGAAGAAAAACCCTAAAACCCGGCCCTCCTCAATCTGCGCCGTTGATGGCGGACCCGGCTGGAGACAGTTGTCAGAATCTCCGGGAGGAAATCGCTCGCGCAGTCGACAGCGCCAAGCAGCTCCAGGACTCCGCCGCCGCTTTCATCTCCAGGTCCGGCACCGAGGAGAAGTCGCTCCGGCAGCGCGCACTCGCCGCGGAATCCACCATCAGGAAGCTCCGGTCATCGTTAGATGCTTCCGTCCGGAGAGGGACCGTGGATGTCGGCGTCGCCGAGAAGGTGAGTTGATGATTGAGCCATTTTGGAATGGAATTGGAGATTTGTGGACGGTTCTTTGATTTGTTGTTGTTGTTGTTGTTGTGATTGCTTATTGTGTCTTCTTTGTCATTGAAGATTGAAGAAGAATTGTGCAAGGCTGGAAGCATAATTACAGATGGGGATGTTGCATCATTTCTTCCCAGCATAGATCATGGTATGCATTAAAAAAAAAAATCTGTTGATAGATTGTTTGTTGGTGTCTGTTTGCAATTTTTTAGGCAATTGGTTGATAGGTTGTTTTGTCTTGTTTTTTGCTGTTTTGTAGTGGTTAACTGCATTTCATGGATGCTTGTTTATAGAAATTTTATGCTGGGAAGGTGATTTCACATCATATGTTTACCCAAATGATTATATACTTTGAAATGTGAAAATCATCATCTTTGTTGTCATCACCAAAACCTTGTCCCAACTATGTTTGGGTCAGCCACATGAATAATGATTCACCATGAGAAAATACTCAGATGGGTTGTGCATCTTCAGATCCATCTTGTTGCTTCCATTCATCTACTCTTCAGTGTACTGCTTCTTCTTGAGGGATTATAAACCGCCGTAGAGAAACTTGCACCTCTGTTGGCATTTTTTCAACTGTTACCAACCACCATGGATCGTGATGATTAGCTTGTTATCAGCTCTTAGGATTCTTTCTTTGCTTGGTATTGGATTCCTAAGTCCTAAGTAATGATTTCCTCTTAAAGATGCCAATACTGAAGGATAAAGGTGAAGACTCACGAATGGACATCTATCTCTTAAAGGTGCTAGTACTGGAGGATGAAGGTGAACACTCACAAATGGACATCTATCTCTTAAAGATGCTAATACTGAAGGATAAAGGTGGAGACTCCCAAATGGACATCTATCTCTCCTTTCATAGAAAATGATTGCCCAGCCATCACCCTAGGAGATAACTCCCGGGAAAGTGAGCGTCCCATCGACATCTCAACGTTATATCATTCACTCCTCACCTCATCAATTATCTTTTTCTTGAACCTACTTTGCTATTAATTCCTAGGAATTTTAATGGGTTCTTGGTGTTAAATGGATGTAATGAAAAAGAAATACATTAGGAAATAGAAGTGATTCTAAAGCTAAAATATATATGTATTGAAGTGTACCTGAATAAGATTGTCATTGTGGCGACAGGTTGAACATCACATTGTAATAAAGTTTCTGGTTTATACATTGGATTGGCTGGTCCCAAAGAAGTTATGTAAAGAAGAAACTTAATTGTGTCCTGCTCCTTGACTATATCTAATTTAATCTTTCAAAATCTTCTCAAAACAAGAAACTCCTTTAAAAGGTGTTGAAATCTGTAATTGTTTCAAGTCACTAGCCTTTCAACTAAAATTCGAGGCAAAAACAATAAGACCTTGTAAACCGCTATACTACATTGTCGATCTTAAGATGCCAAGTTCATGAACTTTGAATGAATATCAGAAAAAAAAAAAATAAATAATGATAATAATAAGGGGTATTTACTAGAAAAATCCCCTTAGACCCTTAGTAGACCGAAAAGGACCTAAAGTTCTCATAGTAACCAGATAGGACTCCTGCCGTAATTTCTTTTTCCTTTTCTTTTTTTCACTTTTGCGCCGAGTGGCAATATTGTTGTTTATGTTGTACATGAGCGGCGATATTGCCGCTTACTTTATATACCATATATTACTGTCTCGAATCCCCTTTTCCCATTTGATAACTTTTTCGTTTCAGAAGAGATTCTCTGAAACCTTTTCATCTCACAACCCACTTATTGGCTTTTTCCTTTTGATTACTCCATTAAAGAGGAAGGTGAACTCTAATAAAGAGGTAGGTAGCCCACCTTACCTTTGTTTTATGTGTGTCTAAACCTAGAACTTGGTTTCCATGGATTTGTTATTTTGTTTGTTTGCAAACAAGGTTCTTTTAAACTAAACCTTGAAAGGTGGACTCTATTATAGTGGTTCCCATATATTGTTTGATTAAATATTATTTCTTACTCCATTAAAGAGTTTGGTGCACTATACTATAGAGGTTGGTGGAGTCATTTTCCTTTCTTTAATGTCATAAACCTTGTAGGAGAAATTCAAATGGACATTGCCTCACATACATCCATAGGTGCAATTGCTTACATACAAATGGGCATTGACTAACATACATGCATATGGACATTGGCATTTCCCAAAATCCATTTTGCATTCCTATGGGCATTGGCATTGCCCCTATGTACAACATAAGCAGCGATATTGCCGCTCAATGCAAAAGAAAAAAGAAGGAAGAAAATGTGGCGGGAAGACCTATTTGGTTACTATCAAAATTTTAGGTCCTTTTGATATACTAAGGGGATTTTTCCGGTAAAAAACCCTAATAATAATAATAATAATAATTATTATTATAATAATAATAAAGTTGGAGAGAGTCTGTTTCTCAAAATTGTAATGTTTTCAGTATATTTGTTCATTTATTTTTTGTGATGAAAGGTAAAGTGACTTGAAGCAACCTTGTGGTTGTGAAAATTGATCACCTTTCCACAGTATCGCAATTTTGCATCTGCATGATCAAGAAATGCATATTTGTGCCGAAAAGGGACGTGACTTGAGCCCACAACCTTGTCATTGCAACAATGGGTACTTTCTCACCAACCCATCTCATGCTTTTCGCATTACCCAAAGCCCAAACACTAAGTGTTATGGATGTGTACCTTGCAACTCACACTTCCGAATGGTGTACTTTAGGGATTAGAAGGGTTGTCAGCCCACTGGAGGTAGGGGCAGAATCATGTATATGGTTTTGTAGGTAGTCGCCCTTGTTGGATGTAAAAAAAAAAAAAGCCCAAAAACCCACATGAAAATCCTGGGTTTGCCCCCAAAACCTACATGAAAACCCTAGGTCTGCCCCCAAAACCCAACTACTTGTTTGGGTCCACCCCCCTCAAACAAAAATCCTAGGTTGCCATTGAATCTAGAGGGAAGATCCAAACTATCCAATTAGGTGCCCAATAGATATAAGTGCGAGTAAAGGACCAAAGTTCCATTCCTGAGAAAAATTCACTCCACTTGCTTGCAATAACCAGAGAATTTGGCTTTGTTTCTAGCAAATAGTGGCTGGAAGGAAACCTTATACAAGCCTAAGGTCCATGTACCAAAATTTTGCAGAAACTATCCTTCATAAATTTCAATGGAAAGAGCAAATTTCCCTTACAAGCGCTGATTAGGCCTTAAAAAACTTCGGTTTAACCCTTTATCTCATATTATGAACTTACTGACAAATCTAACACTTGTTAGTTTACTAATAGATGTGCCGTAATCTAACTTAAACTAAGTTATAAATATACAAAAAAAAAAAAAAAAAGTGCCACAAACTGACTGCCCCAGTGACTACTGCTGAACAGGCTGCTTGACTGCTTGTTGGGTCTAAACATTTGGGCAGGACACATCAGTTCTAGCCCAATTTTTTTGTTCTGATGCTGCAGCCTGGACTGGATCTGAGTCATTTTCGGGATGTTCTAGGCCTAGTTTGGGCCTGGCTGTAATCCTTGTTTGGACCTTTATCTATAGACCTGTTCTGATATGCATCACCAAGCCCATTTGCAATCTTTAGACATCCAATCATACTGAGGTATATGGTTACTTGCATTTATTACTTTTTTTTATCAGCATTTTGTAGATTTATTACCATTATGTGATTTCTTGATAGTCCTTAATTTTTCTATATAACATATGGTTATTATGTGACAATGTTGTTGTAATACACAGGTACTTTTCTCAAGATGTTTCTGGGTCCGATCAATGTGCGGGCGACAAGGAAAGATGTCCAGTTGAAAGTTAAAGAGGAATACAATCGTTATAGGGTTCGTTGTTATGTCATTCAGTCACACACACACACACACACAAAAAAAAAAAAAAAAAAAAAAAATGAAGGGCAAAAAATGAATGATATCAGTATCTTTTGTCTTTCTGTAATGAAATAGATATTGATCTAGAGGTGGAAGTAGTAAACAGTTGTGGTCAAACCCAAGTGGCAAAGGAAGGATACTTTGGTTATCCATTCCAACGAAAATTTATAGTTGCAATCTAAACATTGTACTTGCAATGTGGGATCATCCTAGATGTCTGAATAGTTGATTGAATTTGCTTAGAATAGAATTGGGTTCTTCTTTTGGTCGTTGCCGTTTTTACACTAGGTCTTATCTTTTCCACTCAGTATCATGATTTTTTTTTTCTTCAAGTTGTGTTTGCATGTGAAATATATGTTATGGATTTTCTTAATCTCAGTTGATGTCTGGAACGTGAGATAATTTCATTAGGAGAGGTGCTAATTATGTCCTCTAAGAGTGTAGGCGTATGTGATTCTAATGAAGCAGAAGTGTTAGCTATTTTGGAAGGTCTTAGATTGTTCTCTATTAGAAATGAAGGCACCCTTGTGGTTGAAAGTGATTCTTCTAATGCCATAGCTTGGGTATTAAACCGGAAGGCGAGACCTCGGAAATTTCAATTTATTTTCAATGAAACTAAGGAGCTTTCGGCTAGAATCGTTGTACCACAACCCTTTTTCTCTTGTAACATAACCCTTTTTCTCTTTCTTTGGTTTTCATCCTTGTATTTGGCTTTTCTCTTAATAAATTTTGTTACCATTTCAAAAAAAAAAAAAAAAAAAAAAAACAGTTGCATGAGGACTTGGAAAACTGGATTAGTCATAATTGCAACCTCTGTGATGTAGTAGGATGGAGACCTTGCTGACACACATTGATCTTCAAACTGTAGCAAATATTTCTAGGATATTCACCTATAGGGGAGCGATTGGAATCTTTTTTTTTTTTTTTTCCTTGAATGGTGACTTTCATTGAAAGAGAGAAAACAATACAAGAGAATTATATTGATCCCCACACCACAAGGAAAAAACACCGACCAAAAAAAAAAAAAAAAACCAAAACCAGAACAAAAACCAACTACAAAGATAACACTTGGGAGGACAGCAGCGGTCACTATCAAAGGCAGGCCACTTCTCTCAATTTCTAACAATTTGGTCTATTGAATATCCTTTGAAAGAGCTATTTAGACAACACCCAAGAGGCAACGGAGAATTTAAGGAGAATTTTCACGATGGATAATTTAAGGAGAAGAAGATAATGGTCAATAGCTGTCCTATGTGTTTCCATGACGAGGTTCACAAAAAATGGGTGGAGCGATCAGAATCATCACCAATGGGTGGATCGAATTTTTTGCCAAATCCAAGTGAAAGCACCAGGTTCACAAAAAATGTGCTGTATTGTGTAGAAAAGTGGTCTAGCTGTATATGAATGTATAGGCTATTTGGTTTCCCTGTGGTAGTGTTAAGAGTTGGAATTATCGGTAATTCTAGTTAAATATGGACTGTTTTATAAATATGAAAAATGTGAAGGGGTGGTTGTAATTTACTGAAAGTAAATAAAGTATATATTAGTGTGGTTGCCTAGCACTAGCAACTTGGTTTTCTGTGGAACTTCCACAGCGCAGCATGAATGTGCTCCAAGGAGAAAACCATAGAAATCTTTATATGAGGAGATTCAACATGTATATGAGCCTCCTTCTGGGTAGACAAATGATGACTTGTGATGGTTAGTAGATTAGATGGAGGGAGGGAGGGATTCAGTCAATTTGGTATGCAGTTGTTTGACTTTCAGTCTAAATCAAAGCATTGCTGCTGTTTATGTGTAGAAGCAAGGATTAAGGCATGATATCTCAGGTTTTTCCTTTTCCTGGGTCAACCTTAGCCCTGGCCGAACCAGATTTAAGGGCCAATCTTTTCTGATCTACTCAAACCTCTCCCGACTGGATTATTTACTTGATTCAGGCTGATTCAGGCCTGAATCATTTATAATCAGATGCTATTGGTGCAAACTAGAGTTTTTTATTGGAAGTTTGGATCAACCCATAAATATTGGGATATTAAATCAAGAGTGTTTTTTTTTTTTTTTTTGTCTGAATAAAAAAACTAGAGTGTGAGATATCAAATCAAGAGATTGTTTTTTTGCCTCTATTTAGTATTGATCTTAAATTATAATCTGTCACTAAGTCTAGGATTGAGATGGAATCCAAGCAAGGGGAAGATTGTTCTGCCAGTTGTTCATCCACTCCATTAGGGAACCTTAAGTCCTTATCTTCAATGCTAAACTTGCTATTGAATTGTAAAAAATTATAATGCGTGGGCTTATATAGCTGAGTAGGCCCTTGTGGAAACTCGAAGGCTGGGATATATTGATGGAACCATTCAGGAACACTCTAAAAGTGACTCCAAACATTTTGGATGGGAGGCAGGAAACATCTTTTTTTAAGGTACCCAGCCAAGGGGTTTGGTACCCTTTTTAGATGACAGCCTGCACAGCACAGGAACTGCATACTGCAGGAAAGAAGCCAGGCTTCAAACCCTAGAAAGTAGGATGAGAGACAGGAAGCCAACCAGTAAGACAGTATTAATTGGATCCTTAATTCCATGGAAAACAATATGTCATATGCTTTTTGCTGGTGCAAAACAGTAAAAGAGTTACATAATCAATTGCTAATTGTTATGCTTGGATATCCTTCACCTGCTATCGCCTTTGACATAAACACGTAATAGAATTAGATCCTTTACGAGGCAATAGAATGGAGGCACGATCTCCTTCTGATGACTCAGATCTACTTTGGGTTTCCATTGGCCATTGGATCATTAAAATTTTCTCAAATAACCATAAAAAGGTACTGCTTTGATCTGTCCATTGATTATTTAATGCAGTGATGTCACCATGGCTGGTCTAAAAAAAGAAAAAAATCATTTGGGATGATTGGTCTTTGGGACATCAAAGCTGGGAATGGGATCTTTCTTAAGGCTTAAGGAGGATTTGTGATCATCTGAGAAGTTGGATCCATCCAATAATTAGGAGTGGCTAGATTTTCAGCTTTTCATTGATTTTTTTTTTTTTTTTTTTAATCTCGGACTTATTGTCTTTCAATGACCACCGACATCGTCTCTTGTGTAGAACTTCTGTCTTTATGATTGGCGAAATGTTATTTCGTATTGGTGAGTGGTACCAAGACTTGATCTAGGGACCTCTGATCTCTTGTGCAGGACCTTTTTTTAAAAATGTCCTTAGCATGCGGTTTTTCCAGTTGCTCTACGACCATATTTATTTATTTATTTTTGTTTACTCTTCTTGAGACGAAATTTCCGCTCTTCTTGTCCTCCTGATTGGTCACCTTGGATTGTGGCTTTAAATCCGGTTCTTTCTGATGAAGACTTCCTAGGCTGTCATATACACCAGAT
This sequence comes from Umbellularia californica, assembly GCA_028538565.1. Taxonomy (NCBI): domain Eukaryota; kingdom Viridiplantae; phylum Streptophyta; class Magnoliopsida; order Laurales; family Lauraceae; genus Umbellularia; species Umbellularia californica. Next base: position 10,764,768 of record JAPQWN010000005.1, read on the forward strand.
GGATTCTTTTGCCTAAGACTTTGTCCATATAATTAGTTATCTATCCGCTGAATTCTACCCTTCCCTCACAAACTCAAGAGCTTCCCATATGGGAGACATTCTTCAGAAGCACATCACACCATATATGGTCTATGGAAACTCCGATTATCAAAATAAAGAAGGGGTCGTTCTCCCATGTCATATGGTAGGAATGTGGAGGCTCAATTGATTGAATGTAATTTGTTAATTACTTTTCGCAGAACCATATTCTTATCAATTCATCCATAATGGATGCATTGCACACTTACATTTGATTTGTGTACAAGAAATTGTATATTCAACCAATCTTAAAGTACAAACACCCAGTGAATATACTTTACTACAGTTGTGTCTGGAGTCATCTGATGCCTGTTTTTTTTGTTCCTTTCTTACATTTAGACAATTATGATTTTGGTCATTGTAGTATCTTTATTGTCACAGTTAAGACAGAAATAGGATATTTCATTCATGAACAAGCCTCTTGTTCATATCTGAAATTTAAGGTGGCCATTGATTTCATATACAAATGACCTCTGTCTATATGACATCCCTATTGTGCTTGTTCACAAAACTGCCTACTGAAATGATTTATTAGGCTCTCAAGAGTCTTAATTTAACGATTGGTTTGGCTGGGTAAAGGGCTGATTAATTGTCTGGTTTAATGGAGGACTGATAAAAGGGATAGAGGGACTGTTAATGGATGGTATTGAGACTGTTAGGGACTGGTTTCACGGACTGACATTGGGTTGAGTAGGTGCTCTGACAGTGTAGTTTCTGTTTTGTAGCTGGATAAGAGGCTAATTTGGGAAACAAATTGGGGAGCAGATTTTGGATGATAATCGATCTGTTGATCAGCCACTGTCCAATTTTTTAATGTCTGAATTAGGGATGAAACAGTAGTGTATTTGGTAGTTGTTTAGGGACAGATATCGGGACAAGTGTGGAATAGTTTTAGGCACATGATAGCTGTCAAACATGCGCGATGTCTGATTGACTGTTAAGATGGGATAACAGGTTGAGGTTTGGGAGGGAAATAGATGGGATTTTTCTTATCAGTCTTTGGGCTGCTGTCTGTTTATTACCGATCTGTGACTGTCCAAGTATCTGGCCGTTGAATCAGAATAATTCTGCATTGTCTATTCTGAATCTCTGATATACCTCCACACCACTCTTTAAGGTGTGCATGTGCTTTCACATCTTTATATCCTTTTTTTCCTCTAATTTATTTTGGATATGGATTGTGGGCTTTGTTGTTGTTTTCATGCAGCCATGGGCCTCAAGACCTAGAAAAGGAGGCCCAATATTAGGCCCACTACCAGACAGCCCATTGGGCCTGACCCATAGTGGGCCAGCTCATTGGGCCTCACCATAGCGGGTCAGGCCATCGGGCCTAACCATAGGTGGCAGATCCCTTTGGCCTAACCCAAAGTTAGCCATTCCAGTAGTGATAATTGACTTTCCAATCGGATTACTTTCCTAGTTTAATTTTCCAATAATAAGTCATCTCAAGTCTAGGATGATAATTGATGGGCTTGTATTCAATAAAAAATAATTGATTGACACGCAATCAATGAAAGAGTGGAAATAGGCAGGATTGTCCTCTCTATAAATATTTTGTAATCCTTAATGTGTGAATCGATCGAAAACTCTTTCCCTCTTATATATTAGGGTGGCATTGAGCAATTGTTTTCCCCATGCAAAGACTCCTTGGGTTGGTTGCCGATAATGATGACTATTAAGTCTGTGCATCTTTGGTGAATGTGTGTCCAGAGTCCATCCATCATTGGTTCCATCGGCTTTATTTCTGTTTCATGCACTTTTTTATGGGACAATTTTTTTTTTTTTTGACTCGGGTGATTTGTGAGTCCTGAGTTGTTAGAAACATTACTGTTTTAGACATGACACCTCCAGCTTAGCTTAAAGTGAATGTCAGTTGTCTTGTTGTAGGTTGGAGGTGTTGATGTCTGTAGTTATTTCTTTTAAAAATTAAAACGAAAGAACCACGTGACCAGTTCTTTCTATCACTCTTTAGTTTCTTCAATATTGTTCTAAGAGTAGCCTACTACGTAGGTGTAGTTGACTTTTCTCTATAAATATGATATTTTCTTATCCAATTATATATCAACTGTAAAGGTTCCAGATTCTTTGGACCCCAACATTACCTGTTAAGTTTTTTTCATTTATTTTGTATTTTTGATAAAATAGTTACTGGTTCAATTTAGTTTATCCCCTTCTTTATATGCACATGGGCCATCATACAATCTGTACTTAATGTATCAGTTTTCTAGAAATCGATTGTGTTGGCATGATGTGGTTCAATTTAGTTTTTATCCCCTTCTTTATATGCACATGGGGCATTATACAATCTATACTTAATGTATCAGTTTTCTAGAAATCAATTGTGTTGGCATGATGCCTGATTTGCATTTTCATCACTGGTACAGCTTGTGTATTGCCAACATGGTCAGTACAGGCTGATTCAGGCTGACTATTTTTCATTGATTTCTTTTCTTCTTTTTTTTTCTCTTCTTTTTTTTTTTTTTTTTTTTTTTTTTGATAGCTTGAAAATTTTCATTTATTTCCAGTCAATGTAAAATTGCATCAATATGGCAATACGTCAATCTGTATCACCATGCGTCTGATACTTTTTGACTATCTAATATGAGGTCTGATATTGATACTTGAAACTATATGCTAACATGAAAACAATATTAGTGGGAATGCTCAAAGAATCTGGTTAGCATTCATTTGTATATGCACCAAACTGCCTGAGTGCTGGTCTTCCTGTCAGTGTCTGCTGTTTTACTCCTTTTCATTAAGATCTTGTGCACGTTTGTCCCAGAATATCAAAGTTGATATCATCAAGCTAATGCAAGTGCTATGTACTTGTTACACATTACAGCTATAGTTGTTTTGTACGTGGAGTATGATTAGCTGTACAATTTCTTGTGAGCAGGACAACACTTCATTTCTGTTTCTCATCTTCCCATCAACACTTCTGCTTCTAAGATCTTGGCTCTGGAATGGATGCTTTCCAGTATTAGCTGTTCAGCTGTATCAGGTACCATATGTCTGCCATTGCAAATCATAGCTAATGATTAAGTCTTCTACTAAATTGACATTGCTATAAAATGTTTTTAGTTAGATATGAATTTGCTATATTTCAGGCCTGGCTCTTATTTCTTTACACAAGTTTGGCTTTGCGAGAGAACATCTTGAGAGTAAATGGAAGTGATATTCGTCCATGGTAAGAGAATACATAATCATTCAAACAGCTTACAATTTTAGCTTTATATTTCTTGTCATTATAAATGAATTTTCTATATCGCAAATAACTTTGATTCATACAACTGCATTTTTCTTTTTCTTTTTTAGTGGACACTAACTGACTTAAATTATGAAAAGGAAGAGTTTAAAACAAAAGATGTAAGCTTCAAAAGTTGAGTCCCTTCAAAATAGGGGAGAATCTGGGAGAGGAACATTCCTGTTGCTATGGAGCAGGAATTAAATTCCTAAACACCAATGCTTGATGCTTAATGACCTGCTCAGCTATTGGGCCGGCCTAAACACCAATGCTTGATGCTTAACGACCTGCTCAGCTATTGTGCCAGCCTCACACACAACACACTCACACAACTCTAATCCATTCGGCCGACTCTCAATGATTGTCCCTTCTTTTGTTGGACCCTGATCTATGGTTCCTCTTCAATCATCCCTGCAGCTAGTCCTTTCAACTAATGTTGCATTTACCATTGTGAATGACCCTTCAATGCCCTGTTTTTGTTGACCCATTCCATTGTCCCGCTTCGAATTTTGTTCATTGCCATATGTTACTCAGCACAAGCAAGTCTCTTGGTCAGATAAACAAAGGTTGGTGTTGGACAAATAGTTGACTGGAAAGATATCACCATACTAGTTTGAGCTCTTCTTTGTTGTACTTAGCCATAATTATACGACCTAGTGCATTGGCCAGATTTGGCCAACTACTGAATCAAGTTGACTGGGAGACATGGTTGGTTGATCTGGCAGGTCCGTTTCCGACCCATTTTTAAAACAGGTCAGGCAACTTAACCTGCACCTGATGCTGGTCAACCCAACCTGAGAAGAAGGGACTTCAAGCCCTTTCTCTCTCTCTAACTCCACCCTTTCTCTTGTATCATTCCTGGATGCCATGAGAAGAAGAAAAGCATCAAAGTTCAGGTCCTCCTTTGTTGCAAGTACTTGGAAGAAAAAGCTCATTTTAGGGTTTTTGAGTCTTTCCTTTCCCATCTGCTTCTTGGATTCGGAAATGATCTAGCAGATTTATCTTCATTGCCAGTAGGTTTGCTGAAGTGGGTCTCTCTTTCTCTAGGAGGAATTTTTGTTTTCAGGTGGGGTTGGTCTGTCCCTATGCTTGAGATGTTGGTGTGGTTGGAACTTTGAGAAAGGAGGATTTTTTATGTGAGTTTAATATTTCAGATGGGGTTTGGAGAGAAAGGAAAGAAGCAGATGGAGTTTTGAAATTTGCGGTTTCTTCAAGTGGGTTTTCAGTTTGAATAGAATGTGGAGAAGGATTCTTTTGATATCAGTCTCATGTTGGTCAAATGGGTCATGTGGAAACCTGACCCATTTAAGTACGGGTCAGGTTTTCCTGGCCAGTGACTGGCCCATTACATTGCTGGTCGGGATAGCAGGTCAAGCTAGATTTTGCCACTCCTAATGCCGAGGATTCCACAATGCCACAAAAAAACATGCTCCAATTTTCCATGTGCAAAATTTTCATGATTGGAGCAGGGCTTTTCCATGTAGAAAAGGGCAGAATTTTAAGCTACCACTACACAATTCCAAAAAAAAACTCTTTCCTTTATGTGTGTGTGTGTTTTTATAAAAAAACATTAAGAGAAAATGGAAAACAGAATTATAGAATGCAATGCCATTTATATAATATAACTACAAAAGTATATTTTATTGATATAAAATATTTTCCAAATGCAGATTTTTATGTCCTCTAATAGATTGGAGAATAAATGCGAAAATGAAATAAAATGAAAAACACATTAAGCATCATCAAACTGCAATTTGGAAGCATAAAATGACAGAAAGCATATAAAATTAATTTAAAGGGACGAAAAGGATGGAAGGCAACCGTGACATATATATATATATATATATATATATGGGAGATGCTCCTATGAGAGTTACTGTCATGGTACTATGAGAGTAAGGGTGGGGGTCCTCACATCCATATCCAATGCCAAAAGCCTAAATGTGAGGGCCCTCACCCCATACTCTCATAGTACCATGAGAGTAATTCTCACAAGAGCATCTCCATATATATATATATATATATAAATGGGAGATGCTCCTATGAGAGATGCTCTCACCTTACTATGAGAGATAAGGTGGGGGCCCTCACATCCATATCCAATGCCAACAACTTAAATGTGAGGCCCCCCACTCCTATCTCTCATATAAGGTAAGAGATATCTCTCATAGGAGCATCTCCCTATATATATATAGAGAGAGAGAGAAAGAGAGAGAGAGAGAGATGGTCTAGCGAGATGGTGCGGTATATGGGCTAACTTTTTGGGGCCCACCTACATTTGTGCTAGCCATGAAGGGTGGGAGGGATTGAAAGATCATGATGGGAACTACTTGAACTAGGTGTGTGCAAAAAATCAGCCCCATCCAATCATCCTAACCCTCTCATCTTAATGGTCCCCATTTGCAATGATTGAAATAAGGTACCTCATTTCACGCATCAAACTGCATTGGATGGGGCTGATTTTTTTTTTTTATGTTTTTTTTTTAATGATAATGCAATTTTATTAAAAGCAAATCAGCATAAGAGATATATAGTGAAAAGCAACAAACGAAACCAAAAAGGAAGAAAAGGAAAAGCCAAACCCTAGCTCACAAAGCTTGCGATATACAATTATCAATGACAAGATTGTCACTCCCAACACCCAATTTTGCTAGATTATTGCTAGAGCGTTAGCAACCCTGTTAGCGGACCGCTTAACAAGAGCAAAGGAAACTTCAAGATTAGAGGAGCCAATGCCGCCACCTTGTCACACTAATCCACTAAGCGCCAAGGAGGTTTAGAAGAAGCAGAAGCCCATCTTATGGTACATAAAGAGTCCCCTTTTGTAATGAAGTTCCTAAAACCCATCTTGTCAGCTTCTCTCAGAACTGTCTGAGGGGCAAGCAACTCAGCCTCATTGACTGTTCTTAAACCAAAAGGTCCCCAAAAAGAGAAAAGCTTAACTCTTGCACTATCTTTAAAAACACCCTTATTGCCTCATTGACCCGGGTTACCTAGAGCATTCCCGTCAAAATTAAGCTTTAAGGTACCCAGCGACGAAGGCATAGCTTGGGGCAGAAAGGGATAAGAGAATGCCACCTTTTTCCAACATCTAATGATATCATCTATAGAGTATCCTCTAAAAATATTCAATTTCGGATGGAGAATACCCATCTTCAACACATTCTCAAACACCATCATTGATAGATTTCAAAAACGCTACCATCCGAACTTTCCAATACGCATAATTTGACCCAATTAACAAAGGAGGCTTTATGGTGGAGGATCCTTCTTGGTTGAATTCCATATTCTAGATCTGATTAATCGTTTCACACAATATCTTAGTGTGACCTGCTCTGATACGAATTGAAGGTTTTAAAACCCCAAATTCTAAGGTTTAAGGTCCCAAATTAGATCTCTGATATGAGATTCAAACAACATTAACAAAAACAACAATCAATCACCACAAGAGTGACAACGATATACGTGGAAAAACCCCCAAACAAGGGAAAAAACCACGGGCCCTGGAACTCAATCTAGGAAAGAGATCAAGCACTAACAATTCGAAGATTACAAGAGAACTTACAACCCCTCCCAAGTTGAACAACAACCTAAGGATTGTAGAACCTCATGCCCACGCCTGGCCGTTCATCTTCTCCCGTGCTTGACTCTTCGTCTACACCCTTAAAGCGACTCCGAGATGAAACGAACTAAAGATAGAAGAAATGGACTCTAGAGATGGAAGTCTCAGTTCAAAATGGATGAATCTCTCTAGAGAATGAAAAGCCCTCTCTCAGTGTTATCAGTCGTCCTTGAATGTCTAAGAGAGGTATTTAGGGCAAAATATAACAACCCTTATATAGTAGAACCACTAGGGTTTGCCCAAAATGGAATTCTGTAACGAACGTTCGAACTCTTTAGTGAAGAATTCGAACTCTTGTGCTTTTTGAAAAATGGCCCGAGAACTTCTGGCAGGCAACGTTCGAACTCTTGTGCTGAACGCTCAAACTTTGCTTTTCTCTGGTTTTTGGCCTGAGAACTTCTGGCAGGCAACGTTCGAACTCTTGTGCTGAATGTTCGAACTCTGGACCGCAATGTTCGAACTCTTGTGCTGAATGTTCGAACTCTGGACCGCAATGTTCGAACTCTTGTACTAAACGTTCGAACTCTAGGCCTCTTGGGAAAACTAGCTTTGAAAGGCTCTGTACAGCAACGTTCTAACTTTGGGCCTATCGGGAAAACTGGCTTTGAAAGGCTCTGGACGGCAGCGTTCAAACTCTGCTTCTAAACGTTCGAACTATGAACAGCAATATTCGAGCTTTTGTACTGAACGTTCAAACTCTAGGCCTCTCGAGAAAACTAAAAGCTTTGGACAGCAACGTTTGAACTCTTGTACTGAACGTACGAACTCTAGGCCTCTCAGGAAAACTAGCTTGGAAAGGCTCTGGACAGCAACGTTCTTACTCTGCTTCTGAACGTTCGAACTCTGGACAGCAACGTTCGAATTCTGCTTCGAACGTTCTGACTTTGCTTCTGAACATTCTAACTCTGGAGCTTTGGTCTTTGGTTTGAATGCTGAACTTCCATGGGATTTTGCAGTCCATTCTAGAAAAATGAAAAACACAGACCAAATCCAAAATTTTCCCAATCCCATGAATTATGCCAACACTCAAAACTTTACACATATCACAGAAGATATTCTTCAGCTAGTACGAAGCCCCTTTCAAGAAATCATAGATAACTCAATTCTCAATTCAAGAGATGAAGAAAACTCATTTCAAGAAATCAAGATAATAAAAGAAAAAAAGACAAAAGAAGAAGATTAAACCCACCACCAAAATACCATCTCTTATCACATAAAAGATTTCTTCAATAAATTTGAAATTTCTTTAAAAGAAATTAAAGATAACCCAAATCCCAATCCAAGAGAGAGAAAACTCAAATAAAAAACCAAAAAAAATGAAAAAGACAAAAAGGATGATATCTACCTCCAAAATATAATCTCCCTTGGCAGAAAAGATCTTCTTTAATCAATACAGAACTCCTTTTATTTTTCTTCCTCATCTCAAACTTCATACCCCATCGAAATGATGGAAAGAAGATATATTTTCTTATTTAGTAGGAAGAGATATGTTGCGCAATCACACAACATAATTGCAATTATGTCATAAGATAATGATATAGGATCACCTTCATCCCAAAAAAAAAAAAAAAAAATGTGCCATGATATGAAATCTTCTTTGGCATTTATTAAGATTTTAACGTTTCTATTGCTAAATACATGTTTAGCACGCTCTTTCTTGTTTAAAAACCCCATCAAAATCCTCCAAAAGCAAAATATTATAATTAAAAAAAAAAACATGTAAATAGGCATTCTAAGAACAATTAATTTCTGGGTGCTTGCTTTTTTATTTCTAATTATTTAAAATATATATCATGTGAAGTTTTTCTACAATACGTCGCTGGAAATCCTAATTTGAAGAGTTTGGATCTCTTGTTTCGCTGAAACAAGGAAATACCATTTCAGCCTATCAAATTATGCCAACTGTATAGAATCTTTTCTTTTCTTTTATTCATTGCAATGAGGGTACATTAGTTGCCATAAGATTTTATACGGTTGGCATGATTTGATAGGCTGAAATAGTATCTCTCTTTCAGCTAAACAAGGGAACTCGACTCTAATTTGAAAGCAACTAGCTATTTTCACGACCCCGAATTGGGACCGAACCAAGTCGAGGCCCCGAGCCGGTGCCACGACATTTGCCCACTAGTTCCCACGGAGAGGATTCCTTTTTTTTTTTTTTTCCCGAATTTGGAAGTGTCAAACATTGTTTTGAAAGTGTGTATTTTCGTGTCGGCTCCACTCAGCTTGAACGACCATTGTCGGTTTGATCTGCCGCCTTGGGTCCCCTTTAAAACACCTTGAGTTCCTTTCTTTCCAAAGGGCCCAAATAACAGCAAAAAAAAAAGATGTTTTCCACATTACATTTCCTCTAGTAGAGCCAACTCCTATAGATCGGGCCTGACAAGAAGCCTTTCAGTGAATCCTGCGAAACCCAGCTACAATCAAACCACGACGGTGTCGAGTTCCATATAATAAAAAAAAAAAAGAAGAAAAAAAAAAAAGAAGAGCCACCTCACAATGCAAAAGCAAGTGGTCTACAGCAAGGATGAAAATATCGGTAGCGGTGGGCGTAGCGGCCTGCCGCCAAAACGCTACGTAGCGGGCGCTACGTAGCGTAGCGGCGCTACGTAGCGGTGTAACGGTGCTATTTGAAAAAATAGTCAAAAAAATTTGAAAAAATTCTAGAAAATCTAGAATATTGGAAAATGAGAGAAAATGTATTTTTTTTGCAAAAGTAACTAAGGTAAGGGGGCGTAGCGGTCCCCTCACTATATAAGGTCCTGTATCGCTGTATAAATAGAAAATAATAGTAATGATTTTTTTTTTTACATGTGTTCATGTTGCTTAGTTATGCTAACTTAGAAACTAATGAAAGGCTTATAAAAAAAAAAAACTATGTCATGAAGTCAAGACTTAAGAATACCTAGAGAAAAAAATGCATATACCAAAGGGAGTGTCTAATAGGATGTACTTAGAGAAGAATCATTAAGAAGAACTCTTTGTATCGACTATAATTCGGCGAGATCATGTGCTTTTTGGTGTTCTTTTAAACATAAAAGGGTAAAAGAGTTGTGTAGAAATGTTATTTGGAGAGAAGAAGAAAAAAAAATAAGTTTTATTATGCATTTTAAAAAAATTTGGAAAATAGAAAATTTTCTCACCCCGTAGCAGCCCCGTAGCGGCCCGTAGCGGCCTTGTAGCGGCCGTAGCGGCCGCTACATTCGCGTAGCGGTCAGAAGACCGCTTTTTTCAATTTAGCGTGGCGGCCCAGGCCGCCACGGCCGATATATCGGCCGCTACGCTATTTTCATCTATGGTCTACAGATTCAGCAGCCCTCAAGCACATAGAACAACAGTTAACAACTGTAATGTTGCGCTTGCAAAGATTATCCATAGTAAGGACAGCATTCGAGATGGTCCGCCAAGCGAAGGCCCCAACCCTGGGAGGAGCTTTAGACTTCCATATCTCATCAAAAGGAAAATCTGAGAGAGCACCACGTCTCAAGGCCAAGAAAAAAGAAGCAACGGAGAGACCCATCAATTGTACCTGTCCAGTCTCTCTTAACCTTCTTCCTTCTACACACACACACAACAACAGAAAAAAAAAAAAACCTACTATCCAACACAATAAGCAGTGCAGCAAAATCTTCAATCTCCCCTTCATCAAGATTTCTTCTAAAGATAGGACCCCAAACCACTTGTTCATAGATTAGGGAATTGAGATGCCAGGGAAGATTCCCCACCCAGGTATCCATCCATGGAATCAAAAGAAGCCCTAACAGACAACAGGTCCCTCCACAACCTCGAATGGCTGTGTTTTGTCCTCTGGGTATCCCACCCTTCTCTGGTGACATTATACTTGACCATCACAACTTGCTTCCATAAACCATATTGACCATCTCCAAGCTGCCACAACCATTTTCCAAGAAGAGCTCCATTGAACAATTTCAAGGGCCTAATACCAAGGCCTCCTTCCTTTTTAGATTTACATATTTTACTCCAACTAAGAAGATGTATTCTATTTCTTTCAGCCGCCCCTCTCCAAAGAAAATCATGCTGAAGTTTTTCGATGTGCTTAGTAACTATCACCAGACATTTGAAGATCGGCATGAAATAGATAAGCTGATTAGAGAGCACTGATTTAATAAGAGTTATCCTTCCTCCTAAGGATAAATAAATGGCTTTCCATAGTACTAGTTTACTACTAACCCTTTCAATAGCTGGGTTCCATAAAGACTTAGACGCAGCACCCAAACAAAGCGGAAGGCCCAAATAGGATGTTGGGAGGGAACTTACTTTTCAACCCATGACATCTGCTAATTCAACCATTTGGATATCATTCGTGCGAATCCCAATTACCTCACTTTTAGAGAAGTTCACTTTCAAGCCTGAACAAGCTTCAAAGCAAAGAAGGATGGCCTTCAAGTTTAAAATCTGGTCCAAGTCAGCATCACAGAAAATCAATGTATCGTCTGCAAATTGCAGATGGCTAACTGCTAGAGCACCTCTAGCAACTTCGAAACCTTTTATCAGATTGGCAGAATTTCCATCTTCTATCATCCGGTTAAGAGCTTCACCCACAATAACAAATAGGAAAGGGGATAAGAGATCACCTTGCCTAAGACGACTCTCAGCTTTGAAAAAACCTTTGGGAGATCATTGATGAGAATAGAAAAATGAACCGAAGACACATGCCTTCATCCATCTCTGCCACCTATTACCGAAACCCATATGGCCTAGCAAGTAGAGCAGGAAATCCCAATCAACCCCATCAGAAGCTTTTTCGAAATCTAATTTGCAAATCAAACCCGGCTTCTTTGAGAGATGCCTCGAATGAAGACATTCGTTAGCCACTAACACACTGTCCAGAATTTGTCTCCCCTTGACAAACACTGCTTGGTTCTTTGAGATAATTGGTGGTAATACCTTTTGAAGTCTACCAGCCAAGACTTTGACAAAAACTTTATAAAAACAGCCAATCAAGCTTATTGGGCGAAAATCTTTAATTCCTTCAACATCCATCTTTTTAGGGATTAAGGTAATAAAAGAAGCACCTATATCTTTTGAGAGATAGCTCCTGTTGAAGAATTCTGACACAAAGTCGATGACATCAACCTTGACATCCTCCCAAAAAGTCTGAAAGAAAGCCATCAGAAAACCATCCGGACCAGGCGCTCTATCACTGCCCAAATCAAACACTGTGGCTTTCACCTCATCTTCAGAAAAAAGGTCTCTCCAGCCATGTTGCCTCTCTAGCATCAATTTGGCTGAAAGCTTGATTGTCCAAGAAGGGACGGTACCACTCCTCATTAGAGTACAGGTTTTTAAAGAAAAGAGTTATGTGCTCCACAATATCTTCCCTCTTCTCCAAATGCTGATTACCATCAACTAATACTGAAATTCTGTTGAACCTGTTTCTTGCTCTTTGAGCCAAACTACGGAAAAACTTTGTATTTTTATCACCTCTTTGAGCCATTTACACCTTGATCTTTGTTTCCATTTTACTTCTTGCTCAGACAACTTCCTCAGCAACAATTTCTTCAAAGTCAATCTTCGATCTCTGTCATCCGCATCAAGGACCCTAGCTTCCTCCTTAATATCTAATTCTTGAATATTCTGAAGAAGTTCTGAAATTACAAACTCCACTGAACCATAGTGGTCTCGAACCCATTCCTTGATTTTTCATTTTCATAATCTTTAGTTTTTTTGAGAGCTTATAAGCTGCCCATCCAACCACCCTTTCCTCCTTCCACAATTGAGTAACTAAAGTCGGAAAATCCAGAGAGAGAGATTGATGGGGCTGATTTTTTGCACAAACCAAGTTCCCATCTTGATCTTTCAATCCCTCCCGCCCTTCATGATTGGCACAAATCCAGTTGGGGTGTGTGTGTGTGTGTGAGGCATTTTCAAGTTAGCATGTGCTCATTTAGCCTTTATGAGCACAGCCAATGAGATCCGTGCAAAGAGGATACATTTCGAAGTTCGGAGGTTTGCCCATTTTAGATACGATGACGTCATCCAGAGGGGGAAAACTCATGCATCTCATTGGCTGTCCTTATATTTGCACTCATCTCAGTGGCTGTGCTCATAAAGGCTAAATGAGCATATGCTCACTTGAAAATGCAAAGCTGGGGGGGGGTTGGGGGGGGGGGGGTGGTGTTGGGCAGTTAGCATTTTTAGTTTAGGTCTGGAAGTAAAAGAAAAGATAAAAAAAAGGTAAAGGAAGAGCAGACCGAATGTCAAGAAAAGAGAGGAGAGTTTTGGATACATTCCATTAACATGTTTTGAGAAGGTGAGAAGGGTTGCAAGAGGGCTTTTGAGAGGGAAGTAGTGAAAAGGTAGCTATGGTAGGTTGTGTTCATGATTATGCATGGATTTTTCACTTTAGAAAACTAACACTTTAGTTTTACCAGAGTTTGACTCAGTTGACTTGCTCAACCAGGTTGACTTGAACAGGTTCCTAGTTGGCCCAATGGGTTGACCGAGTTTGGGGCAAAGTTTGCCGAGCTGCCATAGTTTAGTGACTTGGCCGAGGTCCTAGCCAACTCGCCAATTAGGAAACTATGTTCTCAGCTGCCATAGTTGGATGGGATGTGATTTATGCCAGTGCTGGTACCTTAATTCATATTTGTACTCAATTTGAACTTGATATCCATAATGGTATTTGTTAGTTACTTTATCAGATGTCGTTTATCGGTATAGGTCCCAAGTCCGAAAAGGGATGATTGGAAGTTAGACAGCCTAAATTTATCAAATCTCGTTGTTCCAAATTTGAACAAAAGGCCTAGCCCACATTGCTGGGAATGGTTTTAGCTGATGATGATCATCATCCTTTTCATCATTCTTGAATAAGAAATAGCATAGGGCCATTTAAAATGTGTTGCTAAATCAATGTGCCTATAAATATTCACACAGGTTCTTGCAAATGAAAAACCATGTAACACACATAACATAAACATAGCTGTCATCATCGTCCAAGCTTTTTCCATCTATTTGGGATCATCTTTACGTGTTAAATGTTCTCAGTAACTCCACAATCCATGTTTGATTTCTCACTCCAAGTCCTTAGGGTTTTTGGGACCCATTTCATCCCTTTACGTTATATTTACGTTTGTGCCAAATGGCTTGTGAAGCAAATAGTACACCTTTCCAGTATAATTAAGTGCCGCATCTCCATTTCAGCATTATTCAGTTGTTTCTTTAATTTTACTTGTAGCTAATTTACAGATTATTGAACTATTATTGTTGTGCTTTTGAAGGTGGATTTACCATCACTATTGTGCTATGCTTATGGCACTTGTCAGCCTCACGTGGGAGATTAAAGGGGAACCTAATTGTGCCCATAAGCAGGTATTACTCCCTAATTATTTTCTGATTATCATATTTCCCTTCTGATTCAAGCCATTCGTGTTTGCACAGAAAGGAGTACAGCTATTTTTAGCCTGGGCTATGATGCAAGGTGTTGCAATGCTTCTTCAGAACAGATATCAACGCCAAAGACTGTATACTCGTATTGCATTAGGAAAGGTACTGTTTCTCAATTACTTGAAACTATCAAAATTTCTGGGAAATAGATGCTTGATTATAATGACTTAAAAAATGATATTGTTCTATCAGGCTAACCTCATAAGCTATACATGTTAGGCCAACGTAATGGTGATCCAAATTGTTCGTATATGACCTTTATTGTGTGGGAGTAGTAGATAACCATATAACCTTCTCACTTTTTCCCCCTTTTTTATATTGGCAACTGTATTTATTAATCAGGGGAAAAAGACGTATAAAAAAAAGGTGTTCCACTTACTCATCAAGATGATGAAATAAAGTTGTACAGAAGTCAATATTACAAAACTAGTTACACTGTTCAGGTGTGCTGGTAAAAGCAGTGAGCAGGTCCCTTGAATCTTCTTTAGCGAATTGGATCATCGATCAGAAATAGGATTTTTCCACTTTTAAATGTTAACTGTGGCTGCATTGCCCATTTCAAAGCCACCCAATTGAGATACCTTCTGTCATCTGACAGGAGATATTAGGCATGGACAATGATGTGATGGATCTCAAATATCCTACTGTCCTTAGATTAAAAAAAAAAAAGAAGACGACTTTCAAGCTTATAACTGAAGCAGCCAAGTTAAATCCAAACATCTTCGTTCTGGCAGACACCAAGAAAGTCAGAGATGCTCTTTAAGATCCTAACAGTTCTCCTTGGAAATTCAGGTTTCAAGTGAGAAGAACCGTGTAGATGATTGCTGAACTGAATGCTACTTCATGCTCTTGTGATTCTTATGGGAAAAGGAATTGGTCCTGGATAGCATCACATTTAAGGGCTTCAACTTTGTTACTTGGATCCCTGATGATTTTCTCTAGCCCACCTGTGTGTTTTCTTGTTGACTTCTTTGTTTCCTGCTTGGCCAGGTTTTGGGCAGCGTTTTGGTGGTCTTGGTTATCTTTGTTTATGTTTGGCCGGGTGCTGTGGGTATCTGTAGGTTGGCCTTTGGCCTATTCTTTTTTGGATGGTTTGCTCCCTCTCAGGTGCAATTCTCGTTTGGAGAATTGTAAATGTGGGATAGCATTTCTTAATTCTTTGTATGAGTTTTTTTCTTTTGGAATATATACACAAACTTTCAAAAAAAAGCCACCATGGCTATAGTGTGTTGATAAAGTGCTAGATTTTGGGTTGAGTCATTGATGCCATTTTCTTTTTCATAATACTTTTTTGAACTGTTTGTGCCTCGTCATGTTTGTGTATGTAGCATGCATACTGTATGTTCTGTGTTCTATCCTTTTGGCTTCAGGTGAAACTTATAAAAAATAAAATAAAATAAAAAAAAAATAAAAATAAAAAACAACCATTGATGGTCAAACAATAACAACTACAATTACTATCTGCTAGACTGCTACATTATCTCCCTACGAAATCATGGATCAACTCACAGCATTAGTAAGTAGCTTATGTATTTTGTGTCACCACCTCCAGTGGCCTCAGCTTTGCATAGGATGATGCTTGCATCTGTTGGATGCAGTGGCATCTAGTTTGTCAGAATGGCATTCTGCTCAAATCAGTGTCCTCTAGTTTGTCTGCATTGGTTTATTAAAGACATGTACAACTGCTGTTTTCTGGTCAAACAACTTTACTTGGGTTCTGTCACTTTAATCCTTATGCATGGTAAATTTTATGTTAAGCTATTTCTGCACAAATTTTTATATTTGTTCTAAATCTGAATGTTTGTAGGCAAAGAGAATGGATGTCGTTTGGGGAGAAACTGCTGGTGTTGAAGGACAGTTGTGGCTGTTATATCCCATCCTTTTCATTTTGCAGGTGACTCGTGCTTTTGTAACTGGGCTCTTAAAGCATTTTACCAAAATAGAGTTGTTGCATACAGTTGATGTGGCCTCTGTCAGGACAATACCTTGCATCTATCAAACCTCATCCAATGATATGTTGTGTGTCCCAGGTCTTTGAAAATCATTTCAGACTTGGCAAAACTTGATTACATGGGCCGTCTTGCCTCTATAAACTACTCTTTATTATAACAGGGAAACTAAGACCTAGTTTCAGGATAATTGGAAAGAGCCCATCATGCAGCGTTGTACTTTTAAGGAATATTAGAAATATCAAGATTGGGCCTCTCTGCATGCAGTGTTCTTTGCCAATCATTTGACACAACTAGGTTGAGTGGTTCTCTCTGCATGGCCAGTTTTAAATCAAAGCTGCTTGGCACTCATAATGACCAACTACCACAATCTGCAGAGTCTCGAGCTACTCAAAAGGATATAGATTTGACCTTATGTTCTATAAAACTAGAGTCATGCTACGCCTAGCTGGTACCCACACCTTTGTCTGTCACATTGTATCCCGACTTTAGTCTTGAGTCCTGAGATGAGAAGAACCCTCAGGTGGGCTTTCCTCAATGATCTACTCGAAATTAGGGTCAATTGCAGCCCGTTCCCAGCTAGTTAAGTTTTGAGTTTTGGCTCTCGGGTCCTGTTAGGACTTGGACCCTGAGAGCATGTGTGCATGCCTGCCTTTATCACTAAACAAATAAAGATCATACATCATCATCACCAGTCACCACCCACCTATCTCACTGGTTGGGTTATCTTATCATCTAAGTGGTATATTATGAGATTTCCCTGCTTCTTCCTGAAAAGAAAAAAGAAAAAGTTTACTGTTTAATTTCTACTTTGTAAACACTCAATTTTACTCAATATATTGCAAATATACCCCTGGTGTCCATGTATTTCCATTGTGACATGTATGAAATAGTAATATGAAATGCCAGATACCCATTTCCACTTCAAAATTTAAAAAATACCCCTGATACCCACATTCTGAATATGACATGGGAAATGGTAATGTGCTTTCCCAGTTGAATTTCTTTGTGGGAAATTTCAGGGTTTTGAAGCATACATTGGACTGTCATTGCTGAAGACCGCACTGGTTGGAGTTGTTTCTGAGTGGCAGGTAAAATGGCTTGCGATAACCTGTTGAGATCTTGTGATATCATGTTCTTTTTGTATATATTTCTGTAGTATCTCCTATGAATGCAAAGAGTATTTTAACTGATCACAGGTAATAGTTTGTGGGATCCTACTGGTCGTTATGGCGGCTGGAAACTTCATAAACACAGTGGAGACGCTCATGTCTAAGTCAAGGTTCAAGGCCAAAATGAAGAAAAGTAGAAGCAAGCAGGAGTTAGATCAAGGCTTGACCCCTTGCAATTCAAGACTCAAGAGACTGTCGTAAACCGAGGAAGATCACTTGAATGATGACGACGCACCACAACATTATGCAATCTAGCAAAATTCACACACTGGGAAGACTGCCATGGGCATAGGGTAATTTTCTCTGTGCGGGGTGGTGGGGTTAGACCAAGTTGTTGGGTTGGTGGGGTGCTGGATTTCCTGTGGGCTGCTGTCCAAGCTGGTTTCTGTTATAATTGAATCGAAAAAATGATAAATCTTTTTTTTTTTTTTTTTTTTTTTTTTTTTTTAAAGTTTTCTGAAGTATTTCATTTTGTTCTTTTGTACATTTCCTGGCCATACAAGTACAAACATGGGAATTTGATTTTACAATTACTAACCGTGAAGTGTTTGAGAAAAGGAAAAATAGCTCCTAAAAGAATCCCTCTCCTGTGTGTGTTGTAATTTACTTTTTGTGTTTTGCTGTAGTCCATTTTCTGGAAACTGTTTGGAAATAAACAGATCCTCACATGGCTAGTTCGTCGGTTGGCTTGACAATTCCAAAACTTAATGAAATCCAATCTATTACCGATCAAAAAAAGAGAGAGCTTATGAAGTTCATCAGCTTTTAGGCACCAATTGAAGGTCCTTGCCAGCTCTCCCAGTAGGAGGATAATGTAAAATCCTTTGTCACCTGAGTGGACCATTCTCCGGGAGCCTTGAGTACCTCAATTTCCTGGGTTTTGAAACTATGCCCGAGTGAAGATGCCGAGTTTTTTCTTGGCTGGGACGCAATAAGAGCCCACGTGCACATGGTAAGGTAGACCGCTCAAGCGGGAGGAGGTCCGCACGAGTTGAAAGAGTTGAGATACCTGGGGTTTGAACACAGGGCGGGTAAGGAGCTGCTCGCATAGAGCATAGCTATGCTCCTCATCCAAGTGGTTAGGGTTGTAGTCCCAGTGCTTTCCTGGGTCCATATGCACCCCATACAAACAACTGGATCAATATGCACTCTATACCAATATCATATTTGACAACCCTTAGAGCACCTGACTCAAATTTTTATCTTTTGCTGAGATGGAAAACGCATGAACTACATAAATAATGTGTGAATCCTGTTCTATTTAGGAAAAAGTCCCACAGTTCTATGGTGCAAGTGTGCAACCAGAGTCCAAATGCAAGGGAGAAACGGTGTGAGGAGCATTCTCGGTTTAACTCAATTGACGAATTATCCAACACTATTTAACTTCCAAAAATACACTGAACTTTCCCCCAAAAAAAATCCAACTCTTAATGATTCTAGATTTTTTTTTTTTCTTTAAGAAAATGTGGATTAAGACTAACCTAGTACCTTCGATTGTTAAATCAGTAAGCATTAGACACTGGTGACGAGGGTTTGGACTTGTAAAGAGAGTGAAGCGGACCTTGAGAAACGATACCATCACAATGTCAAGTGATTGTGATCATACACTATTACCATAAAGATAAATGTCACAAAAGGTACCATGATCCTCACTGCCGATGCCAATGCCAATGCCATTGGAAGAGGGGGGGAAAAAAGATAACTCAACACTGTAATCTTGAACAAGTAATTAAGCATCACTGAGAAAGGTTCCTCAAACATCATGTATCATGTTTGTCTAGAGCCGTTAAACAAACAGCCCAAGTACACTAGGAGCTACCATGTTCCTTCAGCACCCTTCGCTGGATTCTGGAAAGCAGAAAACTTCCAAAATGTCTTCAAGGTATAGGGTGGAGAAATAGAAACCCCCTCTTCTGTGATCTTAGCAATCTGCAATATAAAAACTGTTAGTGTTAGAATCTATGTCAAAATCATACAAGTCAAATTTATTGCATCCCAGACTCAGAAACAATAAGTTAGTTTCTCAATGAATTGTATGACTTTGTGATTCAGCCATGATATGACATGTGAACCCCAAAAATTTTACAATTATCATCAGATAAGGGGTTTCCCAAATTTCAGGTATTTAAACCTTCCAAAATCCCATCAAATCCTTTTACCAAGAAGATTTCATAATTCAACTAGTGGGATTTCCTTCTGAATGGGTCCTAAGCATTGCTTTACATTTGAAGCGATATGAATTTACTTGAAAACAGACTACAGCACAGTGGGAAGGTACTCGGAATAGCAACCATGATGTTGCAGGTTTGATTCATGTTACCATCCAGGAAAAAAGAAAAACAAAAAAGATGGTAATTGCTAAGAATCTACTC
Source organism: Umbellularia californica (assembly GCA_028538565.1). Taxonomy (NCBI): domain Eukaryota; kingdom Viridiplantae; phylum Streptophyta; class Magnoliopsida; order Laurales; family Lauraceae; genus Umbellularia; species Umbellularia californica. The sequence continues at coordinate 10,784,612 of JAPQWN010000005.1, forward strand.
TTAGCTGTATTAGAGTTGAGTGCCATGAAAACGATCCCGACTACTGCAACAGCACTAAAGCAAAGCTTTAAAAAAAAAAAAAGTACAAGCACAGCAGATCGGACAATGCTAGGGAATGACCTACATCCACCAATATTTAGTACTCAAAATCTGATGTTCCAATGTACAAATAGATGGATGATTCATAGTGCCAGAACAAGCTCAATCTAATTAAGAGACAGTTACTATCATGATGCTAGCAAAGCTCACCAACAGGACCACGTGCACACCCTTTTCTAGTTAAGATGTTTAAACAATCGGTAAAGGCATGACCATAAGTCCATAACCAGTACAACCTCGCATAATCCCAAGACCTCTATCGTAGAGGGGCAATACCGATATCACCATGCTAGTCATTTGGTGCACCACACCTTTAGTATTTAATTTTTAGATATAAATTGACTCGCCTACATAAGGATTAAATATCTTTAAAAACCTATCTATTCCTATTATTGATGAAGTCATAGAAGAGAAGCTGCTTGAAGTTTATAGTACATGCAATGGATATGGGAGGAAAACTACTGATACAGAAACAAAATTAAAATTGAAGTTTAGAATGTGTTGGGTGTGTGAACCATTCTGTGCTTGTAGAAGGAACATGGGGTCTCTCATGGGCATGGTAGAAGGAACACGAGGTCTCCCGTGGGTGTGGATGATGCCTACCATCTGGGGATGTAAATGGACTTCAAGTACCTGGTTAGCCAGAGGACTCGACATGAAAAATCAGAATGAACCCTTTCTCTAGACCCTATGATAATCGGGCCGAGTTTGAGTATGTACCAGAACACTCATATATCTAAGTGTGTGTGTGTATTCTCAGAATGTTATATGCAATAATATGATATATTATTATACATTGCATGTACTATATACATAAATAAATCAATAAACTCTTAGATTAACATTGATTATATTTTTCTATTTTTTTTAATGGTGAAATGTGTTCATCGAAGCAAAGCATTACAAAGGACATATACTGTAATGCAAGGAATGCAAAAACACCACCCAAAAAGAACAAAAAACGAGGCCAAAAAGCTCCTAAGCAAACAAAGAGCCCCTAAAAACAAAAACTAAGGAGATACCACTTCCCACCAATTATATATAAATTATACATCATCGTTATCAAAGCCTTGTCCCAACTATATTGGGGTCGGCATATAAATAATACATTCTACATCACAATAACAATAATAAGAAAATAATAATAAACTTGGACTTTAAAATGGGTCAATGATCTTTACATTTTGGGTCTAGGACTCTAGGTAGTTGATGCAATACGGAAGTCCAAAAGAGGCCATGGGCCTACATGATGGGCCTACATGATGGGCCCAGCTATCAAATCCAGCCCTTTGGGTGCATTCCACAAGCCCAAATTGACTGAGAATGTTACTGTGGAAATACTTCTAAATTTATCTTAGGGTTGATTAGGAATTGTTGCTTAGTAGCTTCTATTTTCATTATAGCTCACTGTTTTAGTAGTCTTAATACATTATAAATAGAGTAGTCCTCTATTGTAATAAGCATGCTATTCTTTAATCAATTATTTTCTCTGAGAATTACTCATGTGAGATATAGATTGTTTCATAGTTTCGTTTGTGCCTTAGTGGCTGGAATCCATCCTTGGATTCGATCAATCCTTCGGGAGATTGATCTACTACCCGATCGCTGCATCAATTTGGTATCAGAGCCGAAATCAGATCACCGGGTCGACATTGGTCCTTCTCGGAAATCCCCCTCATTCCCATCTCTGTTCCCATAACAAACCGAACCCTAATCCACTGCCCACCCGCCACAACCCACAGCCCTTCAGCCGACCCCAATATCCCAAACCGTAATCCTAAACCCAGACCTGCACCAAAACCCTACGCCAGCCCCAATTCAACTCCATCTCAAACCCCAACCCCACATCCAAACCCTAATCTTCCACTTTCCCCTAATCCAAAACCCTAGAACCCACCTTCCCATATTCCAAAACACCCGAAACCACCCAACCGAAATCCACAGAACCCCCCAGCCAAACCAAACCCACTCCTTTTCCCAAAATTTCCAAACCCTAAGCCCAATTACCCAAACCCATCTTTTTCCCTCTCAGCCAATCATCATCAACGTCCACCATCCATACAGGACTCTGAAAACCCATCTCCATCAACACAGAACCCATCCCCACCATCTCATCTCGCCTCGCATCCCTGTAGCCAGCCATCTTCGTTCGAGACAAACCCCACCCCTTAGAACCAAAAAAAAAAAAAGAACAGCCCTCATCCATGGTTACTCGCACCGGGCAAATTTTTCATGGCAGACTCACTGACATTTAGCGCGATGATTGCATAAGGGATTTATATGAATGGGTTGACACCTTACAACTCACAATCGATGAACTTGCTAAGGCCCCTTTAAACCCTCATGGCAAATCTTCCAGCACTCTTGGCTCTCACTCTCATCAATTGGATACTATTCCCTGAGAATCAATCCAAGAATTCTTTCAACGTCTCTTTGCAGACAGGGCCGCTGGCAATATTCCACCCGGCCCGCGCCAAGATGATCTCTCGCAGAAAATCAAATTAGAGGTTGCTGATTTTTCTGGTCAAGGTGATGCTCGAGCCCTACTTGATTGGCTTACTTCAATTGAGGATTATTTCACTTAGTATCACATTGAAGATCCTCAACGAGTCACTTTTTTCAAGATGAAGTTAAAGGTTCTTGCTTAAATTTGGTGGAAAAGTGTAGACGACCACAATGTGCAAATGGGTCTCCCTCCTATCACCGGCTGGGAGGTTATGAAAGAAAGACTGGAAGATAAGTTCTTTCCTTCTGATTACATTGATTCCTTTAATAGCGAGCTTATCAATCTTCAGCAAGGCTCTATGACCGTTGATGAATACACTCATAAGTTCCATGAGCTTTGTATTCAATGCAAGACTAATGAAGATGATCGTCTGATGGTCACCCGTTACTGGGAAAGATTGCACCCAGATATCCAGGATAGATTGGCTGTATTTGACTTCGCCACTGTTGATTGAATCTCTAGCAAGGCGCGACGCAACGAGCAAACACTGCGTCAGCAAATTGGGCGACGTTTCAGTAACCAAGGCGAGGAGTCCCATAAAAAGGGTCCAGATTCTACTTTCAATCGGGCCCCACAGTCAGGGTTCCGACCACCTCCAAACCAGCCACATAATCAAATTTAAAAATAGCAACAAGCTCCACCACAGGGTCAACAGACTCATCAACCCAATCAGAAATGGCAAGCCAATCCGAATACTGCTAAAAGCGTTGGTATAACCGCCAAGCGCGACATTGTCTGTCATTCTTGCAAAACCCGAAGTCATTATGCTAAAGAATGTCCTCACAGGAATCTGCATTGTGAAGGTGAACCTTATGATGAAGAACAGTATGATGAGGAAATCGAAATGCAAAAACCTGATGCACAACTTCCACCCGAACCAGAGTCCGCACTTGAGGTATTCACTGCTGATGATGACAGTCCATTGCTTTTCCTTCACCGCTGTCTCTTGGTTGCAGATAGTATTGAGGAAGACGATGAAAACCAAGCTCCAATTTTCAGAACAAGGGTTACTTGTAAAGGAAGAGCTTGCAATGCCATCATTGATGGTGGAAGTGCTATGAGTGTCATATCCAAAGAGGCAGTTGATAAACTTCAATTGCGAACTATAAAGCATCTGAGGCCTTACAGAGTTGCATGGGTAAATGATTATTCGATTCCCGTTAACCGCCGATGCGTTGTTCCCTTGAAGATGTGCTCGTATGAAGATAATGTCCTCTGTGATGTTATTCCGATGAATGTTGCCCACATCTTATTTGGTAGACCATGGCTGAAACGCTTGAAGGTTGTCACTGATCATGTAGATAACACCTACACTTTTAAATGAAATGGACGCAGAATCCAATTAAAGCCCATGGAAACTCCATTCTCTGTTAAGCAAACCACACCTACTCCCTCTCCTCACATCCTTACAATATGCAAATTTGAAGTTGAAAGTCAAGAGCAAGGCGTGATGCATGCTTTGGTTGCCAGACAGGTGACCGAACCAAATGAAGACTCCAAGCCATCCCCTCCCCAAGAGGTACAACCATTGCTCAACGAGTTTTCTAAATTAATTCCTGATGAGCTTCCAAATGAATTGCCATCAATGCGCGACATCCAGCATGCAATAGATTTAACTCCTGGAGCATCTCTCCCTAATCTTCGTGCTTATCGAATGAGCCCTTCCGAACATGCGGAACTCAAGAAACAAGTTGATGATTTGTTGCAACGGGGATATATTCGGAAAAGCCTAAGTCCATGTGCTGTACCCACTCTCCTCATACCAAAGAAGGATGGAAGCTGGTGTATGTGCGTGGATAGTCGTGCCATCATTAAAATCACTGTAAAGTATTGCTTCCCTATCCCTAGACTTGATGATACGCTTGATCTTATGACTAGTGCTTCTGTTTTTTCTAAGATTGATCTTCACAGTGGTTATCATCAAATCAGAATTAGACCAGGTGATGAATGGAAGACAGCCTTTAAAACCAAAGATGGTCTTTATGAATGGCTGGTCATGCCTTTTGGTCCTTCTAATGCTCCTAGCACATTCATGCGTGTTATGAATCAATTGCCGAAACCATTTATTGGAAAGTTTATTGTTGTATACTTCGATGATATCTTGATTTACAGCAAATCCAAGCAGGAGCACCTTGATCACTTGAAGAGCATCTTTGAGGTTCTTCGCCGAAAACGTTTCTATGTTAATATGAAGAAGTGCACTTTCATGAGCAATTCTGTGATTTTCCTTGGCTTTGTTGTCTCTTCTAACGGTATTGCAATGGACCCAGCCAAGATTCAAGCTATCCTCGATTGGCCTATCCCACAAACTCTCACTGAAGTTCGTAGTTTTCACAGACTTGCTACCTTCTATAAAAGGTTCATTCGGGATTTCAGCAGTATTATGGCTCCAATCACTAATTGTATGAAACAAGGTCCATTTCAATGGACAAGTGCAGCTACTAGAGCGTTTGGAGAAATCAAGCGCAAGATCACAGAAGCCCATGTCCTCCGACTTCCAGATTTTAACAAAGTCTTTGAAGTTGCTTGTGATGCTTCTCAGATCGGCATTGGAGGAGTCCCAAGCCAAGAAGGTCACCCGGTTGCATTTTTCAGCGAAAAGCTCTCCGATGCCAAACGCCGATATTCTATCTATAATCTCGAATTCTACGCCGTTGTGCAAGCATTGCGACATTGGCGTCATTACTTGGTTGGAAATGACTGTCTTATATTTCGATCATGAGGCTTTGAAGCATATACAGTCACAACAGCATGTCAGTGATCGTCGCATTAAATAGAGCTCTTACCTTCAAGAGTTCACATTTAGTCTCCGCCATAATGCTGGCAAAGAAAATCTGGTAGCTGATGCTTTAAGTCGCCGGAAACATCTCCTCACTACTATGGCCGTCACTGTCACTAGTTTTGAGCAAATAAAAAAGGAATATACAACTGACAAGGATTTCGGCACAATCTACGCGGATTTTCGGCGATACAGACAAGCACCCTCATTACAGCATACATGATGGATTCTTATTCCAAGGTAACAAACTTTGCCTCCCTGCTACTTCCATCCGAGAACAAGTTGTTCGTGAATTGCAATCTGGAGGCTGTAGCGGTCATTTGGGACGTGACAAGACCCTCGCTCTTGTGGATGATCGTTTCTATTGGCCACGCATGAGAGTTACTGTTATCAGCATATGTGATAGATGTTGCACCTGTCAATTGGCTAAAGGTAACAAGAAAAATACAGGTTTATATTAGCCTTTGCCTATTCCTCATGTCCCATGGGAAAACATCAGCATGAATTTTGTGTTATGCCTTCCAAAGACTGCACGGAAAATTGATTCCATCTTTGTTGTTGTTGATCGTTTTTCTGAAATGGCACATTTCATTCCGTGCACCACTACATCCGATGCCTACAAAGTAACTTAACTATTCTTCAAAGAAGTTGTCCGTCTTCATGGCCTACCCAAGACAATTGTTTCAGATCGTGACACCAAATTTATGAGTTACTTTTGGAAGACATTGTGGATGACAGCCAAGACAAAGCTTCACTTCTCCACTGTTTACCATCCGCAAACTGATGGCCAAACTGAAGTTGTTAATAGAAGCCTTGGACAACTGTTACCCCGAGATCATATCACCACATGGGATCAGATTCTACCAATGGCTGAATTTGCTTACAACAATTCCGTTGATCGGTCCACAGGCATCTCACCATTTGAAGCAGTCACAGGTGTTCGACCGCGCTTACCTACTGATCTTGTCCCACTGCCTGTTGAAGCACGCCCTTGTGCTGAAGCTGATAACTTCATCAAACACATGCAACAAATACATGATGAAGTTCGACGACATATTGCCACTAGCAATGACAGTTACAAGGCTCATGCTGACAAACGTCGTCATTTTCTGGAGTTTTCTGAAGGAGACATGGTTATGGTTCGTATTCATCCGGACAGGTTACCTCCAGATGCCAACAAAAAGTTACATCCGAGGAATACAGGCCCATTCAAAATGTTGAAGAAGCACATTTCTAATGCCTATTCTCTTGAGTTACCAGCTGATCTTGGTATCAGCCCTACCTTCAATGTTGCCGATCTCACTCTCAATCGAGGGCATGATACTGAGGACGATTCTGATGAACAAATCATTACGTTACCAGCTGCTCCGCCACCGCCTGATAAAATCATTGATGTTCTTGATGATCAGATTGTTTCTACTCGTTGCGGTGGATTTCAGAAGTTCCTTGTTCGTTGGCATAATCGACCCATTTCCGATGCTACCTGGATTACTACTACGGACTTCCAGCGTCTAAATCCAGATCTTTATGAGCGCTATTAAGCGATTAACTCGCCACAGTCGAGTTCTTTCAAGCCGGGGAGAGTTGATGCAATACGGAAGTCCAAAAGAGTCCATGGGCCTACATGATGGGCCCAGCAATCAAATCCAACCCTTTGGGTGCATTCCACAGGCCCAAATTGAATGAGACTGTTACTGTGGAAATACTTCTAAATTTATCTTAGGGTTGATTAGGAATTGTTACTTAGTAGCTTCTATTTTCACAATAACTCACTGTTTTAGTAGTTTTAATACATTATAAATAGAGTAGTCCTCTATTGTCATAAACATGCTATTCTTTAATCAATTATTTTCTCTGAGCTCACGTAAGATATAGATTGTTTCATAGTTTCGTTTGTGCCCTAGTGGCTAGAATCCATCCTTGGATTCGATCAATCCTTCGGGAGATTAATCTACTACCCGATCGCTGCATCAGTAGTTCTTTACATTTCGGGTCTGGGTACAGAGAATACTAGTCGGGTCAGTTTCCATGTCAAGGTTGTAATACCCCAGAACACCCTAGAAGAAATTAGGAAATTTTAATTTTTGGGTATTATAATTTTATTTATTTCCTTGATTTTATTAAATTATTTGAACTTCTCGAAATTAATTGCAATGGTTACTCTATAATTGTTTATTTATTTAATTAGTTGTTTGACTAACTAGAGTATTGTTAAATTAGAGTTATTGGTTATATTAGTAAGAATTGTTAGTATATATATGCGATCTTCTTAGTTCTTGAATTTTAGATAATTTGCATAAATAATTTATACATTGTGATTATTTATAATGATAAGTTTTTATGTGTTTGTCTTATCAATTGTGAATCCTAGAATTACTATCATTGGGATTTTCATAATTGAAGTGTAGGGGCCCACATTATTATTGGGCTACACATTAATGAAAGTAAGGTTTTGCTAGTAGAAGCCACCCCTGGGTTGGGACCTAGGGGCCTAACCCATAATTTGTAGATTTGGATAAGGGAACCATAGGGCCTCACAAGGGCTCACAAGACTACATTTGTCTTTTAATTGTGTAAAGGATTAAGGGCCTTTGGGTAGGGCCCAGTGGCGTAACCCATATTTATCAAATCCAAGTAGAAACCTAGTGGGACATTTATGTCACAATAGGATTAGTTTTCACGTCATCCTGGTAGGACTCTCTAGTATCAAGTAATGAGGGTAGTTTCATAAGTAGATGGAACCCAAGTGGACTTTTTAGAAAAGGTATTAGAATAGTGAGTTGCACACCTCGGAATTTGTGGCTTGCGCACAAATCCCAATGGGGTTCAAAGTGTGATGCATGACCCTCTTAAGAGAGCTTTCCCCTTTAGGTCTTTATAAACCCCAGCACCTCGGGGATTGAGCTTTTTCCCCTTTAGGTCTTAAAGTTTCGGAATAAGTGAATGCAAACGGAAAGAAGAACAAGGTGAGTAAATTTCTGAATCTACACGTGTTTTAGATTCTTCTCCTTGAATTAACATGTTTAGAAATCTATTTTGCTATAGATCCTTGTAATAATGTTTTATGGCTGTCAACTGTTGTAATGGATGTGACATAGCTGGTCGATTGTTCTGTTGCCGTTCTGTCATTGGCTGAATGGGATTTAGGGTTTATTTGAATGATGGCTGATCGGTAGATGATGGGTTTTGTCATGATTGACTGATATATGATGTTTTGATGTGGCCAACTGGTGTATGGTTTGAATCGGAGGTGGCCGAATGAAAGTATGATGAATTTGTAAATTGTAAGGGCTGTTACTGATCGGTTGTTTAGGTACAACCGTACAAATATGTGATGTCACCTTTTGATGATACAAGATACAACTGATACAAATTTGAAACGGGTGGTTAGTAATGTTTTATGGGCCTTGGGCATCTCGTCTCTTATGGTTTGATGTGTTCTTTTGGGTTTTTCCAACATGTAGTCCTCTAAGGTTCAATGTTTTGCTGAATTCAGTTTGATACAATGTTCACTATTCATCATAAATTAAGGAACACGTGCTGCCCTTTAAGTGTTTGATGGAATTCTTGTTAGGAGAAACTAAGGTTTAGTTATTTCTGAAGATATTACTTAGTCGCCACTAATCCAATGCCTAAAAAAAGGATTCCCACGGACATCTTTGTATCAAACAGATAGATTTACTACTGACTAGTTGAACCCAACTTGGGGACAGAATTGGGTTATTGCATTTGTAAGGGGGCTGTTCGAAGTAAATCATATCTTTAGACACCAATACACCCAATTCAGTCAAGTGAATTAAGGACAAGACTCACTTAAGATATATGATGATGAACTTAAGTATGCTTGTCGCTATGAGTTCGATTACACCGTGATTGTGAATTGCAATAAGTCCAAATATAAATATTATTAAGAATTATTATGCAGGCTACATTCCGATGTTATTTGGAGATTCACACAAGGAACAATGTGTTTGTGTGTATTTAGCGGATAAGTTAAGTAATCTGTTGTAATTATCTGTTGTAAGTTTGTCATGCCACATTCATGGTTCAAAATCGAGCCGTTCAAAATCGAGTTTGCTGCTATTATCTGCGGTAGCAATCGAGGCCGCTATGCTATTTTGAAAATAGCGGCGCTATGGTTTAAAAACCTAGTAGAGTCAATCAATTTTAATTTTAAACATTGTTTTTCCTATTTCTTCTCCTCAATAGCCTTTCCTAAAGTTGTCTCTACCCTTAAATGGTTTCAAATCGCTTAAAAAAAAAACTCAAGAATGGTTGTTATAAAAGATTAAAAAAAAAAAAAATTTTGACCACTTAAAAATTCACACTGCTACACCGTTACATATCGCTGCAATCGCTACTAGCACCCGCTATGTTCCATTTTGGCCACAGGCCGCTGCGCCCGCCACCACCGCTATTTTGATCATTGAAGAGAATTGTTAGCCACTCAAGTTTAGGGGGCCGGACGAACTTAATTTTTGGGGTATTCTGATTGATTGGCATGATGACAATGCTTGACTCAGGTTCAAAGGTGAATCTAGGTTCTTCAAAAATCTATATGGATGGTGTCACTATATATTGAGAATATGATCCATGTGTTTGTGCTGAATTTTAGATTCCTTTATGTTGTGTGTGGATGTAGTCTATCACATAAATCTTTATTCGTTGATAGACTGTTTGATTTCACGCATCATTTATTACACATGATGGATATGTCATGCCTTTTTTCGTAATTACACAAGCATTTCAAACTATAAGGGTTTCGTTGTAAATTCCTTAATACAACGGGATACCAATAGTGAGTCGGAGCAGGGCATATTAAATCCCGATTTCGTATTAAGGGCCGATTTCCAACTACCTCGTTATGAGTATTAACTACTAAGAATGACAAGAAATTTGTAATTGGAAAAGATTTGACCCACCCATTGGACACCCCTAGATGCACCAGCATGTGAGGCTAAGAGCTAGATTCCTGGCGTGGCTTTTAAGACATCTATGTAATTTCTGACTTTTAGGTAAATTGCATTTTCTTTGGCTACAGGTAAGTCGTTCGACTGACTATAGTTCACCCCTTGTGATCCAGAGGCACCCTTGAGGTGTGTGATTTTGAAAGCTTGTGCACACAATGGTTAGGTGGTGGTCCAAATGTTAGAATTAGAAACCTTAACCAAACTTAACAAATAAAACTCATCGTTGTTATATGCTATGATGAATCTTCCTTTTATTATATTATTGCTTACACACATACATGTAATCTGAGAAATTTATTCACTCAGTTTCACTGATTTGTGTATTTTTGCCCAATCCCAGGTTACCAAAACTAGAGAATGAGCTTGTGATGATCAAGATGATGTCGGCATTTGGCATATGTATTGTGAGGGCGAAAGATAGCATGACAGATAGAAGAACTTGATACATAATGTTTTAATTTCCACTGATGTGAACAATAAAGGTTGTCTTCTCTTGCATTAGTTTATTTATAATTTCAAGATTTAATAATTTATGCCCAAGAATTTGAATTATTTATTTGACTTATGCATGTGGGAAAATGAATACTCACAGTTGCGACACGGAATTTGAAAGGCCCCAGGTTCCAGGTTGTTACAAAGTTCTATCAAGGACTCAAAACAAATCTACACCGTTTACATCCTAGATTGTCTCCTGCAGGTTAGTGAAGCCGTGGCCAAATGGCCAATGCACAGAAAGGAGATGAGGATGATAACAACACCAAAATGAGGCTCGCTTTTCTGCAGGAATTGAATTCCTAGGGATTCTAAAAGATGTATTTCAAAATGTGGGTTAAACTGAAGAAACAAAGGTCATCTTAATGTTCAATTAAGTTGAAAATCATATCACCATAAAAAAAATAAAAATAAAAATAAAGAAGAAGAAGAAACAAAGTCTCGTTGAAGAAAAAAAAATGTAAGTAATAGATGTAGAGAATGGCAACACAAAGTCTCCAACACTTACCAAGTTAAATACAATGGATATTGGCAAAAATTATCAGTTCATATTGATGGGAAGATTGACACTGTTGCCTACTTATTAGTTACCTCAACTCAGTAACACGGCAAACATACACTAGATCTGAACCATTTACTTAATGGGACTCACAACACATCTGATTGTTAGATATGGGTCTTCCACGGAGCAGAGCTCCCCAGAAGCCACGGACTGAAAATAACAACTGAAGAATAAACAGCCAGAGACTGAAAATAACAACCGAACAATTTCCAGTTTTTTCACCTGATTACTTCTCGAGGGAAAAAAAGGAAGAAGAACTGTACCAATGAATAGTTAGAATAAAATCAGTCTGATTTTGGATATGAACCATTCACGATAAGCTAGGCTAGATGAATTATCACAATATCAGACAGGTATGCCAGACATATGAGGAGTCACTGACATGTCAAAACAGAAATGAAGTAAACGATCACTACCCATTAGAACATTAAAATTAACAATTGAAACTTATACACAAAAGAACCATACCTGAAGCTTGTTGATGGCAGACCTATCACGATATAAAAGAACCAGCATGCATTTTTCCAGTAGCTTAACACCCTCTTCATAGCTCATATCTTCACGCCATTCATCTCGAAGGATTGGCCGTGCCAGGTGATTGCCGAACCCAGTTGCTACATGGTTGTCTTCAAAATGTACGCCAATCATACTCACCTGAACAGAATAAATTAGTGTGTTCAGGCTGAAAAAAAATATAAAAAGTAAAAATAAACACACACACACACACACAAATGCATTACCATGCCAAGATACTTCTGCCCATTTTTTACCCCACCAAGAACAAGGGAGTTCCAGAGAGGATTAAATTTGTTTCTCCTGTTGTACATCAGTCGATTTAAATAATTATGGACCTCTTTTGGTCCCAAGGAGTTCCCATCATCCCACATATTATCGTATAAGCTGAAAAGATTAGAAGTAGAACCATCAGATGTTTAATAAAGTACATGGAAAGATAAATCAAACAACAAATTGAAGAAAGTACATGGAGTTCCCATCAACATACATATTAACATGGAAAGACTGCCATGAAGATACAGCCAGGAATTGAAGAAAGAAAAATCAAACAACAAATTGTAGACCATCTTCTATGCAGCAAGTAAATAAACATAAAGCAAAGCTTGTTCACACCTATAATTTATTTAAGTAGTTTTGTCATGCAGATTTCCAAAATGATATGTGCTTACATAAGCTCGTCGAGATAACGGAGGATCTCCTGGAAATCACTTATTTCACCACTTGCACCGAGAAGCGAGTGCTTACCAACAGGTTTCATTCGCTCCACACTCTTGTATCTTAGAGTAGATCCATAGGAACCTGTCAATCCATTCAAAGACTATCATAATATGACAATTCCACAAGAAAAGTAAAACATATGAAATGGACAGGAAAAATAAAACATATGATATGGAAAATCATTAGAAAGACAAAATAAGTTGAAAAAATGATGTGCAGTTTGGAACAGATATACACACATGATTGAGGGAAATAATCACATTCTTCAATTATTTCCAGGAAGGAAACTTGGTCATTGTGTCTGTGTGTGTGTGTGTGTGGTGTGTTGAGAAAGAAAATAGGGATTAGGAAAGGGCAGGTTCTTCTTGATGGTTTTAGTGTTAAATATTTTATGGAAGTAAGGAAAGAAACCAGATTAGGGTTGCTAACAACGAACATCCTTTGTCTCAATGCTCAGTGCAAGAGTAACAGCTGACCTAAAAGGCTGTGTAGGTTCTTATTGTTCATTAATGAACCCAATAAAAAGCTATTCACTCTGTTTTTCCATGGAACATTGCTTATTCTTTCTATTTGGCTTAACCCTCATCCTATTACTACCTTCTATATCCACTGAAATAATGATAATGATCATCATCATCAACCCATATATATGAAAAATGCTCCTATGAGAGTAACGATGGGGACGGGACCCATTGGATGCATATCCAGTGGACCTACAGCTGAGGACTTCATACAATGTCCTGAAGATGGATCTTTCGTCGATCTTCCTCGGACGACGAAAGAACCAGAGAAGATGATAATATTGATGTGGATATGGATGTGGGGACGATGAGGATTAAAGACATTTGAACTTCTTTTTTAAGAATTTGATCAATTGGTGGATTATATTTTAGTGCTATATATATTATATTTAAAAACATTTGGACATTTTGGTTATATAGCCTACATGCATATTTTTAATTTTGATATGATAGATATGTCACATCCTTTTTGATATCTTAATCATTTTCAGCGATTCAGATACTAGTACATTAAGATGCTAGTATTTGTCATGTATTGATGTTGATATGGATGGAAAATATATAGGTTTTGAACATTTATAATTTTTCCTAGCTTTTCAGTATTTTTTTGGATTTTTTTCATCTATGTTAGAGAAAGTAGAAAATAATATGGATTAAAATCTCGGCCGATACCGAGCCGATATCTCGCAGAGATATCGGTCTCGGCAAAATATCCCCATATTATCGCTAAATATCGGCCGATACGCATTAAATATCGCGTGAAAAGATATCTCGGACGATATTTTCAAAATATCGGCTGAGATGACATAAAAAGGGTAAAAACCCTAATTTTTGCAACTTTTTCCCCATCTTCATCTTCTTCTCCTCTCTTCTCATTTCCTTACTACCCCTAGCAGCAGCCCTACTCCCTCTTTCATATTTTCAAATCCTACATTAATTTTTTGAAGAAAATATCATCTAAGGTAAGAGAAAATCAACCTAAAGCATTTTATTATGTGTTTTTTTTTTTTAATTTTTTAGATGAAATATAGAAATCATTAGGTTTGTCATTTGTGTTGTGTTCTTCATTCAGAAGTTAGATCTACATACTTTCATGCTAGATCTACTCATACACATGATTTTGAACTTTTTTTTCCATTTCTTTTTATTTTCGGATTTTTTAATATTTGAATTATTATATATCATTTTTGGGGGATTTCATCATAACTATATTCTTTTAATGATTCATGATCATTGTATGGTGTATAAATGATTGATCTACATACTTTTATGCTAGATCTATATATTTAGGATTTTGAAAATGATTTTATTAAATTTGTTTTTTCTTAAAAATAATTGTTGTTACTTGTTAGAATATTTGTGATACCAAAGGCTTATTAATAGTGTGTAGATGATAGATCTACATCTACTCATAGTCATAAACATGATTTAGATTTTTATTTTAATTATTTTATTTTCGGATTTTTTAATATTTGAATTATAATATATCATTTTTTGGGGATTTCATCATAAATATGTTCTTTTAATGATTCATGATCATTGTATGGTATGTAAATGATTAATCTACATACTTTTATGCTAGATCTATATATTTAGGATTTTGAAAATGATTTTATTAAATTTTTTTCCTAAAAATAATTGTTGTTACTTGTTACTTGTTAGAATATTTGTGATACCTCATACCAAAGGCTTATTAATAGTGTGTAGATGATATATCTACATCTACTCATAGTCATAAACATGATTTAGATTTTTATTTTAATTATTTTATTTTCGGATTTTTTAATATTTGAATTATAATATATCATTTTTTGGGGATTTCATCATAAATATGTTCTTTTAATGATTCATGATCATTGTATGGTGTGTAAATGATTAATCTACATACTTTTATGCTAGATCTATATATTTAGGATTTTGAAAATGATTTTATTAAATTTTTTTCCTAAAAATAATTATTGTTACTTGTTACTTGTTAGAATATTTGTGATACCTCATACCAAAGGCTTATTAATAGTGTGTAGATGATAGATCTACATCTACTCATAGTCATAAACATGATTTAGATTTTTATTTTAATTATTTCATTTTCGGATTTTTTAATATTTGAATTATAATATATCATTTTTTGGGGATTTCATCATAAATATGTTCTTTTAATGATTCATGATCATTGTATGGTGTGTAAATGATTAATCTACATACTTTTATGCTAGATCTATATATTTAGGATTTTGAAAATGATTTTATTAAATTTTTTTCCTAAAAATAATTGTTGTTACTTGTTACTTGTTAGAATATTTGTGATACCTCATACCAAAGGCTTATTAATAGTGTGTAGATAATAGATCTACATCTACTCATAGTCATAAACATGATTTAGATTTTTATTTTAATTATTTTATTTTCGGATTTTTTAATATTTGAATTATAATATATCATTTTTTGGGGATTTCATCATAAATATGTTCTTTTAATGATTCATGATCATTGTATGGTGTGTAAATGATTAATCTACATACTTTCATGCTAGATCTATATATTTAGGATTTTGAAAATGATTTTATTAATTTTTTTTTCCTAAAAATAATTGTTGTTAGAATATTACTATTACATGAATTTCTTATTTTATAGGAACAAGATGGTGCGTAACATAGATCCGGCATGGAGCCACGGTGAAGCAATCGGAAGTAAAAGTAAAGTAAAATGTAATTATTGTGGACGAGTGCTCAATGGCGGAATTACTCAATTGAATCAACATTTGGCACATGTATCAGGACAGGTGACAAAATGTCATAGAGTGCCACCAAATGTGAGAGCTGAAATGCAGGAGCCCCTTAATGCATCTGCACAAAAAAAAGTTGTACAAGAAAGAAGAAGAACTGAGGAACTTGATGCATGCAAAGAAGAAGTATTTGGTTCCTCCGATGATGACGATGAAGACCCGGAAATGAGGAGGGCTAGGAGAGAAAGTGTGAGGTCCCTTCAGGAGGAGGAAGAGAGGAGAAGAATGCAATATGAAGCAGCTGCTAGAGGTTGCCAATATGAGCAGGGTGGGTCATCCGGACTGGGGGGAGCGAGTTTGCGTCGGGCATTTAGTCAAAAACAACCGCGTCAAGATCCAGACATTGAGGAGATTGAAAGACCTCCTACACATGCACCTCGTAGGCCGGATGTGGTGGGGCCAACTGACCCATTTGCTTATAGAAAACCAACATCAAAGCAGCCCATCATTATGAAAGCATTAAAGGGCAAGTTTAGTAAAGCAAGAGAACATCTAGTGAGAGCCACTGGGAATTTTTTTTTGGATGGAGGCATTCCACCCAACAAGGCATCTTCTCCTTATTTAACCACCATGTTAGATGCAGCTGCAGAACATGGTCAAGTATAAAGGCACCCACCCCTTATGAGATTGGGCATGTCTGTGTTGAGAAAGAGTATGAAGAGTTGCAAGCTTGGGTGCAAACTTTCAAATGGCCATGGAAGGAAAGAGGTTGCACGCTAATGTGCGATGGGTGGACGACCATCACACATCGTCATCTCTTGAATTTTCTAGTATACTCGTCTGTGGGTACGGTGTTTATCAAATCAGTTGATGCAACTGATTACATCCAAGATGCCAAATATATTAATAATTTATTGAATGAGGTGATTGAAGAAGTTGGGACAGATTGTGTAGTTCAGGTTGTTACTGACAATGCTGCAAACATGAAGGCCGCGGGAATGATGCTTATGAAACAAAGGCCAAGGATTTTCCGGTCTCCATGTGCAGCACATTGCCTGGATTTTATGCTTGAAGATATTGCAAAAGGAAGTCATACAGCAAGTGATTAGTAAGATAAAGAAGATTACCAATTTTTTTTATCAATCATATAGACTCATTTCCATGATGAAAACGTATACAAACAACCATGAATTACTATGGCCTGGCATCACTAGATTTGCCACCCACTTCATTGCTATCGAAAGTGTTTACAAGTATAGAGACTTCTCCGATTGATAAAATCACATGAGTTCCTGAATTCAAAATGGGGAAAGAGGCCAAGTCCCATTACTCTTGAAGTATGTAAAATAATTGAGTCCAACAAATTTTGGCCTCATGTGAAGGGTGTTTCGAATGTTTTTGATTCCCTAATAAAGGTTCTTCGATTGGTTGATGGCGATGATAAGCCAACAATGGGCTTCTTACATGAGGCCATGGAGAGATCAAAGCTGGCTATTCAAGCAGATTGTAGATATTACAAAAAGTATTGGAAGATCATCAACGATCGATGGGGACGACAATTGAAACATGATTTACACACTGCTGGTAAGTGAAGGTTATTTCCTTTAATACTTGAATTGTTGTATTCAACTCTATTGTCTCTCCTCACTATATTAATTTATCAATGACTAAAATTTATTGGTTTTACAGGATACTTCTTTAATCCCCAATTTACGGATGGACACATATCTAATGAAATCCGTGTGGGACTAAAAAATGTAATTGAAAGACTGGCAGAGAGTACAGATTAAGTAATTTGGGCTACTAATCAAGTAGGAAGTAGGATAATTAAGGAAAAAAGTATATAACATTGTAATTTCTCTAATTTATTTTTCTACATTAATGTCTTCAGATTGACATATACAACGTACGTGCTGGAAGCTTTGGAATGACGACTGCGCGGAAAGCTATCACACAGACCTATCCTGGTATTGATTGTAATGTCATCTCTAAATTATTCAAGGACTTACTATTATTTTATTAACTCTAATATCATTTCTATTTTTTTTTCAACTGAATGGTGGTTGAATTATGGAGAGAGTGCTCCTGCACTAAGGACGATTGCTATTAAAGTCCTTAGTCAAACTACGTCGTCTTCCAATTGTGAAAGAAAGTGGAGCACCTTCTCATTTATCCACACTAGACCAAGAAATAGATTGACAATACAGAAGCTAAATAAATTGGTCTATATCCACTACAACCTCAAGCTCCGGAGTAGAAATAGGAGGAGAAGACAGTTTGAGGATCATCGAGATTATTTATGTCCAATTAATTTGGACTATATCTTTTCAGAAGCGGATACTGTGTTAGGTCAATGGCTGGAGGAACAAGAAGAACCGCTGTTAGACCAAGACCCAGAGTTTGAGGAGTTGATGGAGGATTTGACTGGGGATAGGCCTAAGCCAGTGAGGGCCGCATAAAGGATAGAAGAAATAAACTTGACAATACAGCAGGGGCGCACACCTGATACGAGTGAGCCAAGGGGAAAGGAGGTGGACGAGGAGAGTGAGTCAAGTATTTCTACTTCTTCATCATCAGCAAGAATTCCACCTGACTCTCCCGGGGGATGAGGGTCATTATAGAGATGATGAGCCTGTCACTTACAAGACAGTTGAGCATTTTTCTAATGCTACTGAGTTAGATCCTCGCCGTGGCTATGTCAGAAATGTTGGACAGACTAAGGCAGGGGGTAGTAGCAGCGCCACTACTCATGGTCATCATGGGAGTTATGTTGGCCAAGGTGGACAGCATGGGGGTTATGTTGGCCAACAAGGTGCCATGTATGGACAGCATGAGGGTTATTCATATGACCCTAATTGGGTACCCCCTTCACCAGCACCGATTATTTCTATTGAATAGATGTTAATTGAGGAAGGGAGGCTTAACCCACCATTTAGCCAACGACCTTTATATGCCCCTCATGCCTATTTCATGCCATTTGAATACAACCAGCCATCTCAATCCACAGGGGATCAAGATAGTTCATCAACTTATCAAGAACAATCTGAATATGGTCATGGCTATGGTAGTGCTGCACAACAGTATGGAGCATATCTTTTTAGCCAATACCGAAGAAATGATGATGATGATAATATCAAGCCAGGGCGACACTCCACTTGGAATTAGGCTGTCAATCTGTCATACACTCATACTCATCAATCTCTCCCTAGTACTAGTCCCCTCTAATTTCAGGTGAACCATGAACCTTTTGATGCCCAAGTGCTTTATGATTTATCTATCTCACTATTATGTTTCTGATTTTAATGTGTCATCTCCAGGGTCTTGAATTTCACAACTTATTTGATGATTGAGTTAGTATTAAATGATGATTGATATGTTATCTTTATTTTCTTATATTTTACACTAATAAATTGATCATGAGCTTCAATAATGGTTGCATTATATGAAATACTAAAGAAGACAGCGAACTGCGACATAGACAGGACTCATAAATTAAGGTGGCCGAGATTTTGATTTATTGTTGTTACTAATGGAAAAAAATATTGTATTCCAGCATTTTCTAATATTCTGAATTTTTTTTATATTTTTGCAAATTTTTTTAGAAAAAAAATTCACACCGTGACGACCGCGACGGACTGATATCCGCGACCGATACCAATATCATATCGGTTTTTTAGCCCGGCCGATACCGCGACCGAGACCGAGTTTTTAAACCAAAATATCCTATGATTCGCGATTCGATTCGTTGAACGATTCACAATTTGACAACTATGGCGGACAAGTCTAGAGCCCAGGCTTAACTACCCATGGCTGCCTCCACTTCAATAGCTAACTTTTGTGGTGGGTAAGGCCCGTGGTGTTACAGTAGCTTCAAGAGTTTTCAGCACTGACTGAAGTGAAGGATTCTAATGAAGACGAGGTGTAAGCAGTCAAGGAGGCATGTCTTTTGTTCAAGTAGTCTTTCTCTAGTAAGCTCATTCTGGAAAGTAATTCTCTTAATGCAAGTTGATGGGTTACTTTGTTGAATGGTGGTCCTTGGAATTTTCATTTCATTTTTATTGACCTTAGAACATTATCATCTTCTCTAGATGTTAACTTCCATTATGTGGGTTGTCAAGCAAATGAGGTAGCTGACTCGTAGGCAAAACAAGGAGTTAATGAAGACTCTATGGTTGTGGGCACTTTGATGTAATATAGTTGGTTTTAGTGGTCTTGGTTCACTGCAACACAGTTCTCTTATATGCCTTACTGTAGTTGGCAATGCACACTAAATGCATCAACATAGGTGCTCCTTTTCATTATTCCGCTTTAAAAACAGGTAGAGTCTTATTTTCATAGTTAGTTGTTAGTTAATAGGTGCTAACAAACGAAGAAGCAAAACTGTTCCTTCATCTGGGCAAATTTTTAAAGAGCATTTATCAAAATGTAGAAATTTCTTATAGAAAAAAAAATGCATGATTAAGAAGCTAACAGAAATGTTACCAAGTTTTTTTTTATAACAGAAATGTTAACAAGTTTGAACACTCTGATTGTTTAGTTTGAAAACTGACCTCCCATATCAGCAGCCATGAGAATTCCATCTTTGTATTTTATTCCAATCACTGAAGTGCCAGTGACATATGGGTACCTATAAAAGCTCTTCTTAGTTAGATATGACAGACTCTATTCATAGCATAATTTGCACTCTGCATCAAACAAATTTAAAGACAACAGTGTACCAACAAACATAAATATATTCTTTACATGTACACATATATGAGACCACTAGGAAATGCCCTAGCATTTCTTTCTTAACTAGCGCCCACCTTATGTGGGCCCCACCTGGACATTTGGCAAGAAAGGGGAGTACGGGATGGATAGATTTACCTGGACATTAGGGTGGGTCCAATAATCAGTCAATCAAATGATCCTAACCTCTAATTTCAGATTCCCTCCAAGTATAATTGGCTTTATATATGCATGTTTTCGGCGATTAAATCCAATGGCAAATAATGGCAGATAATGCATATTTCAGGTTCTCTGCAAGATGTACCTTTTTTTGCTTCTTGTTTCATTTTGCCCACATTCAGCTTCATGGTAACATAAAAGGTCTAACTATCGTCATGCCAAATGTCCCTTAATTGAAGAGGCATTCGACGATCACATAACAATTAACTGGCTCATCTCCACATTTTCCTACCCAACTAAACCTATTTGCTACATCCAACCCAAAGACTTCATTTTGCTCAATAGATGCTCCCACATATTGAAATCTATCATTGTGGCACCAAATTATTTTCAATTTTCTACCAACTCATCTTCCCTTCTCCAAATATATTAAACTTGCATTCACTATATTCTGCCCTTGATTTGCTAATTTGCGAACCATTCACTCCAAAGCCATATATCCTATATCATCCACCCAATACTAATTTTGAAGCACAGTGTGATCCGAGTTCCACACCCAATTACACCCCACCATGGTTAACACTGGGAAGGATATCCCCCAACAAGACTTTTCTGCACCCAATTTGACCCATTGACCTATTTGGTCCTCTCCACACATTTTCATTCCTAAAGTCAGATATCTAAGAACGTTCAATCAATGCAATTTTTCTACACCCATCTCCCACCCACAGTGTTTGTTTAGGTCTGTTTAGCAACCAAATCCTCATGGAATTCCTAACCAACTTTCCCCAATGATTTGGAAAAACCCAATTTTGGCGATTGTAAGTCCCTCAAGGATTTGTGCTAGTGGAAACCCTCATTTTTAAACATATTCAAAATCAAACCTCCCCCCATAGGATTTGGAAATCCTCAGCTTTGTGGATTCATTAAGCACTGATGATGATTTGAGATCCCCAGTTAGGAATCCTCAACTCTGCTTTTCATGGTGTCCACACATGTGCAAGAGTGATTACATACATCAGAGAAGTATCAATCAACTTTCCCTAATTACATGCCCAGGTTAAGCAATTTACAATATAAAGAAGCTGAATCTAGGGTTCTTCTAATCTCTAATCAATCCTAAGTAAAAAAAAAAAAAAATCGTTCATTCAAATCAACAATGAAAAGATTCATTCAGCAAGTCTCGAAAGAATCGAACAAAAGACTTACAGAGTCCTTTGGGAATCCATTTCAAAGATCTCGGGGCCTTTTTTGTCTACAGAAGACTGCAGAGATCACATGATGAGTATGCAATATATATTGAGATTGAGAGATCGATCGACACGCAGAGAGAGAGAGAGAGAGAGAGATGTAGAGAGACTTACATGCATCATCTTCGTATAATTAGTATCTTCGCGAGAGAGAAGAGGAAACGAAACCCTAAACGTACTCAGATTTTTCGGAAATAGAAGAAGAAGAAGGACTACTCCTTTTCCCCTTCCAAAAGAAATGAAAATTGTGACCGCCGAAGTTCGAAAATAAGATTGAGTTTGTGGGGCCTACTAGAGTCCGGATCGGGTGAGGGTTAACCCTAGGGCCAGTTTGGCACTTTATTAATATAGTAAAAGTCAAGTAAAGCCTTCATTTTTCAGATAAAATGTTATATCCGTATATTTTATTCTTCTTCAAAATCAACTTTACTTCAATTGACTTTATTAGTAGAGTTGCCAAACTTGCCCTAAAGTGACTACGCACGTGATTACGCGGCGGACCATGAGTGGACCACTCACGGTTATTAAGGGTAAAATCACTCTTAGGATCCCGATTCAAAATGCTGGGATGAGTGTGGATTGTCTAGTCTTTGGTGAAAAAATTGACGAAGGAAAATTATTCTAGTTTTTTGTGAAATTACTGCTTTGGATTATTTGTTATAACATATTTTCCTCGTAGGAAATAAAACGATGAAGTAATATTTCTTAATAGAGAATAATTTAATTTCTTATGTGAGGAGTAGAAATGCAAGATTCTATTATGTCAAGAAATTGAGAAATTGTGAGGAGTGAAATCATCTCGCTGCAAATATGCAACTTAAATCTAGGTAACCAAGCCATTACTGAAAAATATTTTTCACAATCCCCTCACACTTAAGTAAATTTTCTTTTGGCCTTTCTTTTAAGTTTAAATAACCTACAATTAGATTTAACTTAAATAAACATATTAGAGAGTCATTAAAAATAAGTTGAGTCAGTAAGCCGGATTACGTTACCTATTTTAAAAATGAATTGGATGCAGGTTATATAATATTAATTTAGTCATTTCAATGAACTTTAAAGATAATTTTGAATTTCATAAATATATTGTTCATTTCATTTTATTTTATTAATTTTGATTTCTTTACTTTTAAATACATTTTTAATACGTAGTTTATTTAAATTGGCTATACTTTTTTTCCTTTTGAAATTTTTTTGATATATATAATTTAAAAAAAAAAACTTAAAACTCAAGCTACCATCAATTGGTAGGTATACGAGGTTGAGATATATCAAAGTATGACACCATTAAAAGTTCTCTCATTTATTTTTTACGACACTAATTATGTTTTGAATAAGTTCCTAGGTATAAGTTTTTTTTTGAATGCTAAATACAACATATATATTATTTTAGATAAATAATATGTTTTATTTTAGATTTATTTTCTTTCCATTATATTGTAAAGAAATATATACATCTTAATAGATACATACACACACATATGGGAGATGCTCTTATGAGAGCACCTCTTGCCTTACTATGAAATATAGGAGTGGGGGCCCTCACATTTAAGTTGTTGGCATTGGATATGGATGTGAGGGCCCCAACCTTATCTCTCATATAGGTGAGCATTTCTCATGAGAGCATCTTCATATATATATCTATATAATAAGGGAGAGCAGTATTTGAATCCCTGGACATTTTGGACCCTTGGATTTATGTACATATTTTTGTACATAAATCCTAGGGCTGAGAAGGGATTCAAGAGCTTGATAATTTTGTAATTATTTGAAAACAAAGAGGCAATAACTTTTTACTAAGGACAAAAGGATATGGGAGTGCCATTGATTTTCTGTGAAATTACGAAACCTGCCATTATCTTTTCCCAGAGGATATGGGAGTGTCCTTGCTTTTCTGTGAAATTACGAAACGTGCCATTATCTTTTCAAAACTTCCTTGCAAGTAAAGATATGATTAAATACACGGCTATGATTGCAATTGAGTGATTGAATGGTGTGGAATTTGGGCCTACAACTTACCAGTTTGCCCCTTCACATATATATGCTGTTTTTCACGGATTGTGGAATCTGGGCTAACTTGGATTATTTTGGTAGCAGATGCAAACGTGGCTTGCATGCAATTAAACTAGACTGCTTATAGTAGTAGGCCACTTCTGGTATTCAATGGTGGTTAAACAAGGGTCCAATTGGCTGGGCTGTTTTACCTAAAAAAATAAAATCCGGCTGGGCTTGATTTGAAGTTTATTGATCCAATGGGCCACATAGAAAATTTGAGTTAAATTTGTTAAATTATGGGCAGTGTTAGTTGTTAGGTGGTCAAAAGAAGAGTAATTAGATTTAGTTGTGCTCAGAGCGTGGTGCGCTGTGCCTTCAGGCACGGGTAGTGGTGTAAATCTGGTCGTGCCGTGCTGGGCCGGGCCCTAGTCGGGCCTGGGCCGTGCAGCCCGTGGGCGGCCCACAATATTTTTTTTTTAATTTTTTTTTTAGGTTCTTTATGTCTTTTTTTTAGATTCTTTAAAAAATATGTCTTGGACCAATTTCACTAAAATAAAGAAATTAAGAGAAATAACAAGTAGAATAACACTAATGATGTTTTGAAAAAATACATTAAATAAATTGTATTTCCTTGAAATTTAAGTTACAAAAGTTCAAAAAAATTACAAGTTTGAACTTGGATCAATATATATAATGAAATTCAAACCTTCTAATAAATGAAAAAGAATTACAACTTTAAAAACCTATGATACATTCTAAAAAATAAATTACAACTTTAGAAACCTATGATACATTCTAAAAAATAAATTACAACTTTACAAACCTATGATACATTCTAAAAAATAAATTACAAGTTGAAAGCCTATTATACATTCTAAAAAAAATTATACTATGATATATGTAACCCTGCTAGCTCGTCTTCTATCTCGATCTCATTATCATCGAGGTGTTGTTCCCTATCATGTGCTTGATACCAATCTCGTAAGCACATGCAGGTCTCAACGGTTTCTTCTGAGAGCATAGTCCTCCTGGGGTCAATAAGGCGCCCACTTGCACTAAATGCCTACTCTGATGCAACTGTAGACGCTGGTATTGTTAGTATATCACGGGCTATGGCTGAAAACACGAGAAACTTAGTTTCGAATGATTTCCACCATGCCAAAAGATCAAAATCATCTTCATCTTCATCCTCGACCACAATAGGATCGCTCCCCAAGTACATTGTTAATTCATTAAGATTGTAAGATCCTCCGGAAGAAGAGGAGTTACTTCCATGAGATTTCTTCAAAATACTCCAAATAGCCTTCTTTTTTCCTTTATGTACTTGGGGAGGGCCTGTTGGGACCGTGGGTGCTATGGATCTACCTAATCGGGTGGCATAATCCAAATAAAGTGTTTCTAATTGTGTCTTAATTGTTGTAATGTCATTTATATTAGTTGTATTCATATTAGAGTTTATTTCATCAAGAAGGGTTTCTACACCTTATAATTTCAATATAGGGTCTAATATAGCAGCTATACAAAATGTTAAAGGAGCTATTCTCCAATATGATGAAAACTTTGCCTCCATTTGTATACACATGAGTTAAAAAATTGGAAAATCTCTATACTTTTTAAAAGTAATACTTATTTCAAAAAAATGGGATAAAACTTGATTTAATGTGGGATAATATACCCCAGAAAAAAACAATGTTGCGTCATGAAAAACTTCTAAAAAATCTCTTATTATCTCAAGAAGGGTCCATTTATCATCACTTATAAAAATATTTTCATGCTCCAAATAAAGTTGACAATATTGATTTAGTGTCATTTTATAGGCACATGATTCTTTTAGCATTTTATAGGTAAAATTCCGTCTATGCTTTACATCATATGATATTTTCTTTGGTCTTAGATTCAAATTTACACATATGTCCCTCCACCATTGTTTTCGCGAGGGAGAACAAAAAATGTATCATACAATCCATTTAATAGTCTCTAAATCATCTCTAATTAATTTCACCCCTACTTGTACAATAAGATTTATGATGTGGCATGCACATCTATTGTGAAATAGATCTCCATTTAAATCAAGTTGAATTGATTGTTTTATTAACTCTACTACGACATTGTTAGTGCTTGCATTATCTAAAGTTATAGAAATTATTTTATTTTCAATTCTATATTCTTTAAGTTTTTCAAGGATGGTGGACCCTATCCTAGCACCAGTGTGTGGAAATTCTAGCATAGAAAACGAAATTATTCTTTTCTGCATCACCCAATCACTATCAATAAAATGTGATGTGATTGCAATGTACCCCAGATTTTGTTTGGAGGTCCATAAATCTGAAGTTAAAGCTATTTTTCCAGGTATATTTTCAAAAACATTTTTTAAATTCTCTTTTTCTTTCAAAAAAGTTTTTATTGCATCATTTTGTAGCAGTAATTCTAGATATTCTTTGCCATGAAGGAACAAAGGTAGACCTCAAAAATCTTTCAAAACGTCGGTCTTCGGAAAGTACAAATGGATATTGGGAAGAAATTATATACTTAATAAGTTAATATCTAGCATTAGTAGGGTCATAATTGAAAATTCCTAAACTGCCAGATGAATCTGTTTGAGAAAGTTGTGTTTGAACCATCCTACGGCTCCCACCTTTTCCCCCATCGTTAGCGTTTTTCGCTTGTTCGCTTAGACACTTTTTCATGTGTCTATTAAGGTGGCCAATGCCACTTGATGATTTGGCACTGAGGAGATCTTTGCAAATTTTACATTGTGCCTTTTCCTCTGTTCCTCCCGTGGGACATGGGACAGTAACTTTAGTAAAATAATTCCATACATGAGAAGTCAATCTTGATTTTCTCTTCTTTTTAGTTATAGCAACAGAAGATGATGCTGGATTTTGGGGATTATTGCTATCTACTTCTATGTCCTGATTTTGATCTAAATGAATAAATCCAAGATCTTCCTCATTTAGAGAGAAGTCAAGGTTGAAAGGTTGTGATAGTCCAGCCATTTTTCTAAATAAAAGATAATTTTTTTTTGATAAATAATTATGTATAATGTGTTTTTTGTGATAATTTATATAAGAAAGGGGAGAAGATGTGACTTAATATATAATATTACTATGTATATTATTACTAAGTACAACTCAAAATTAAAGAAAATAAATACCTTTATGAGAGAGGCTGAAACTTGAAAGGGAGAGCTAATGGAGAAGTTCTTCACTTCTTCTTAGTTGAATCCTCCACTTTAGAGAAGTCACCCTCACTCTTTACTTCTTAGAAAACTTTGTATAGAGAGCTTAGAGCCTTAGACTTTAGAATGAGACTTAAGAGAGCTTAGAGCCTTAGAACTTTAGAGGGAGTGTGAGAAATGAGAGAGTAGATGAGTGTAGAGAAATG
This sequence comes from Umbellularia californica, assembly GCA_028538565.1. Taxonomy (NCBI): domain Eukaryota; kingdom Viridiplantae; phylum Streptophyta; class Magnoliopsida; order Laurales; family Lauraceae; genus Umbellularia; species Umbellularia californica. The sequence goes on from JAPQWN010000005.1 coordinate 10,812,015, forward strand.
AGAGAGTAGATGAGTGTAGAGAAATGAGAGGAATAAGGGCTATTTATAGAATTCTTAAGTGATAAAATGACATAAAATACCTCCTCATATGACCGTTTTATAGCAGTTGGGGGGGTATAATGGTAAAAAATGATCAAAAGACACTAATACCCTCTCATATGACCGTTTATAGCTGTTGGAGGGGGTTAAAAATGTAAAAAGACCCTTTTTTGGGAAGTGGGGGGGATTTTTTGAAAAAAAGAGCAGTTAGGCTCTCTGCGGGCCGGGCTGCCCGTGGGCCTGGCCGTGCCTCGGGCCGGGCCGGGCCGCCCGCGGGCTTTGGGCACTGGCCCAGCACGGCACGGATTTTAGCCGGGCCGTGCCTTGGGCTTGGGGGACCTGGGCCCAGCACGGCCCATCAGGGCTTCTGGCCGGCCCGGCCCGTTGACCATGTCAACGGGCCCAGGCACGGTTTTTTCGTGCCGGGCCTGTGCTGGGCCTGGGCCACGCGCCCAGATTTACACATCTAGGCACGGGCAATGACTAGTATATATATATGAGAGGTGCTCCTATAGAGACACTCTCACCAAGTTTATGAGAGATGGGTGGGGGCCCTCACTTCCATATCCACTCTCACTAACTTGAATACAAGGACCCCCAACTTAAATGTGACTATGTGAGGGCCCCCACCCATCTCTCACTAACTTGGTGAGAGTGTCTCTCACTAGAGCACCTCCCTATATATATATGGGCAAAGATCTCCTAAGTTTAAGTTTAGGATAAGATTCCGTAAGCTAACACTTCTGAGACCCATCCTTGGTCCATCCAAATGGACCAAACACATGACCCCCTTAAATTGTACATGCCCACCAACTTTTGGTCAGATCCAAATTTACTAGACCGTTGGATCAACTATGTACAGATCTGAGAGGATCATTGACCATTAAACTTTTGGTGCCCAGATGTAGTTGATAGAAACCACGGTTGGGGTTGATTCTTTTTAGGAAGGAAGGTGCAAGGGAGTCCTTAAAATCCCCCCCACCCCCATCCCCATGTGGGTCCCTAGCTAGGCCCCAACACACAATCGAGCTTACTTCAGCTTACCTTATCCCAAGCTTCAGCTTAGGAGAGCTGGTCCATATATATATATATATATATATATTGCCCGGGTTTAACACAGGCGTTTATTAGATAGTGAACTCTTATTCTAAATCGCTAATTTACAATCTCCTCCCATATAATGTCTGTTAATGAGGTCATCTCGTGAGGTTTACTTAGATACTAGTTTATGAAAAGGTCCCCTCATTGTCAAAAGAGATCTAAACACTAACGGCCTTGAAGTTTAATGTCATCTTAACCATAGTTTTTCTTGAGATTCAATCCAATGGTGAGTGAAGGTTTAGTGAGTGTAAAATTAGGCCCAATGCCAAATTATGAGATCAAAATCACTATCAAAGGGTTACACTGACAAAAGGTCAGCCCCATAGTGTTGCATTGCACTTACAATTGCTCATAGGAGAACATCTCCCAATAATGAGCATTACCAATATTGCACTATTAATGTGATAAGGTAATAAGTTTCACTTAACTCCATAATTTTCCAATATGGTCTTTCCTCCATTATTGTATAGTGTTTTTTCTTTCCCTTAAAATGCATTACTTACGTTTTTGACTTTTTTGGGGCCCCATCATCGAGAAGTTTCTACACGCCCACGAACCATCGACACCACAAAAATTTTCCTCGTGTGGGAAAGAATTTTTGTAACCCCCACCAAAAAAAAAAAAAAAAGAACGGCTTTTCCTAAGAATCACAAAGATTTAGTTCATTTTTGCACTTTTTCATATAAAAAAAAGTGACCAGACCAAACGTGGAGCAAAAAAGTTGTTCCGCTTTGCACATTTTTTTGAGAAAAAAGTGTGTATACAAACATCTCGTTACTGTTAAAGATATCCCTTTTGTGATGGGGGTGAAGGGTTCAAATTTAAGCCCAATGTAGGTCATTTATCCTCAATACTACTGTGATGGTACACACAAGAACAAGAAGAAAATGTTCTAACATAAAAACAATTCTACAGTCCAAAATACCCAATGTTTGTCAAAAGCAATGAAATGCAATGGTGGGATTGAAAAGTTCTAGTGTGGGTTAATGCTACCTGAACACTAACTAGCTTGACCAACCTTGTGCATGGATATGTATGTGTTTAAGAATAAAAAATAAAAATTAGTCATATAATACTGATAAAGATCAACATTTAAAAAATATAATTAGACTAATAAATTAATAGTAATTAAAATGATAGTTGCATCCGCCTTAAAAAAATTAAAGAAATGAGAGTTTGTGGGTTCAAACCTTAATAAATACATTAGTGATATTATATAATATAATTTTCATCATTACAAAATTTAAAATAAATTGTTAGACGTGCAGGCTTGAAGATGGTAAAACATAAAATTAGATCAGCCAAAATCGAAATTGAAGCAATCAAAATCATTGGCTTTCATACATAATAATATGAAGAATGCGTAAATTAGGATAAATGGATTTTGGGGATTAGGCATCCAAGATAAATTATTTCTAGGTATTAGTCATTTCACGTAGAATGATAATTACAAACTTCCCATTTCTTTATAATTTCAATCATTTATTTTTTTGAATCACATTACTAAGAATGACAAATAGAGCCTCCATCGTTTGATTGAAATGGAAACTCATGATTAATGAGTAAAATTGATTGCAAGAAGTTCCGCTAAGAAATTTAAACTCACATATTTTCAATTAAAAGGCATATAGAATTTAAAATAAAAAAAAAAACAACTAAACTATGCTTGTGATTTTGTTATATTCGACCTTAAATCTCTTAAACATGAGTTTTTAAAAGTAAGAGAAACTTAACACACATTTTTTCTCACTAGCCTAGCCACGAACAACGGTGAAAATCAACACCTTCGATGGTGAAATCGAGTGTTCATAATCAAGCCCTAATGCCAATTAGATGAGAACACCCAAAGAAGAACTCACGAGAACACTTATGAAATTTTATTATCCATATAGCATACCCTACAATCAAACATCCCTCTTTATTTATAATGGAGGAATGGTTTGATAAGGAAAATGCAATTACTCAGTGATATGCTAAAATCACTCCCTAAAATCTATAATTAAATCAAATCACTAAAATCTCTCTAATTAAGTCAAGTCACTTATTATATCAAATCACTAAATTACTAAACTACTTAAGGAAAGCAAATCATTGTAGGATTCCTCAGTGGGGCCCATTAGTGGGGCATCTTCTTCTTAGATCGCACTGCATCAACTCTCATCGGCTTGAAAAAAATCGACTCTGCCGAGTTAATGGCCTCATATCTCTCGTAGAGATCGAGATTAAGATGTTGAAAATCTGTAACTGTAATCCACGTGGCATCGGAGATAGGACAATTCTGCCAGCAAACAAAAAACTTCTGAAATCCCTCTCGTCTAGTGGAAACAACCTGACCATCAAGCACATCAATGATTTTATCCGTAGGAGTTGGTGAAAGTGGCAGTTGAATCCCCTGTTCTTTCAACAAACTAATCTTGGTCATGTCCCTTGTAGAATGTGAGATCTTCAACGTTGAATGTAACATTCAATCCAAGATTTGCTGGCACATCCAACACATATGCATTAGGACTAATTTTCTTAAGAATCTTGAACGATTCTAAGTTACAGGGGTGCAGTTTTTTGTTGGCTCCTGGTAGAAGGCGCTCTGGGCGATTACAAGGCATAACAGTATCTCCTTCCGCAAATTGAACGAAGTGATGATGATTATTTGCATGTTATTTGTATGAATCATTATTTGCTGAAATATAGTGCCAACTTCCTCATGAACTTGTTGCATATGTCGAATGAAGCTGTTTGCATTAACACTTGTTCTTGTCACTACAGGAATGGGAACAAGATCAACTGATAGGTGTGGTCTGGTGTCGGTAAGTATTGCTTCAAAAGGAGAAATCCATGTAGACCGGTTTGATAGAGTTATTATAGGCGAACTCAGCCATAGGCGGAACTTGATCCCGTGTGGTAAGATGGTCTTGCACTAAACAACGTAGTAGATTCCCGAGGCTACGGTTGACGACTTCTGTCGAACCATCAGTTTGTAGATGATAGGCAGTAGAGAATTTCAGCTTTGTTTCTTACATGTTTCACAATGTTTTCTAGAAGTAACTAACAAACTTTGTATCCATGTTGGACACGGTCTTTGGAAATCTATGCAGGCATATGACTTCTTTAAAGAAGAGTTATGCAACCTTGTAGGCATATGTCGTATTGGTACAAGGGATAAGATGAGACATTTTCAAAAAGTGATTCATAACCACAAAAACAGAGTCCACTTTTCTACGGGTCTTAGGCAATCCCAGTATAAAATCTATGCTGATATTCTCTCAAGGGCCTCATATAAAATAAATATCCATCATGAGTGCTAAAACATGGATGTTTGAGATGCTCACAATGACGAACCTCTTTATAGATAGTGTCGGAGTCTTTGTCTGACTCATATTCCTGCTTAATTTGCTTGAAACCCGGCACAAAAATAGCCATGGTGGTTAGGAGATGTTTCCGGCAACTGAGAGCATCCGCTATCACATTTTCCTTGCTAGATTTATGGCGTATGGTAAAGTTGAACTCCTAGATATAAGCGTTCCATTTGGCATAAATTGGCTCCCACTTTCTGTTGTGAATGAAGTGCTTGAGAGACTCGTGATCAGAGTAAAGCACAAATTCTTTGTCGACTAGGTAATGCCTTCAATATCGAATTGACTGAACAAGAGCATAGAACTCCAAGGCATAAGGAGAGTACTTGCGCTTCGAATATGAGAGTTTCTTGCCGTGGAAGGCAATTGGATGTCCTTCTTGGCTTAAAACACCTACAGTTCCAACATTGGATGCATCACATGCAACTTTAAACACTTTGTCAAAGTTTGAAAGGCGCGGAATAGTAGCTTCTTTGATTTTCTCCTTGATATACTCAAAAGCTCGAGTTGCGGCATTGGTTCATTTGAACTCACCCTTCTTTAAGAATTCTGTAATTGGAGCAGTGATGTTGCTGAAATTTCTAATGAATCTTTTATAGAAGGTAGTAAATCCATGAAAACTCCTGACTTCAGTTATTGTCATGGGGAGCGGCCAATGCAGAATTGCATTGACTTTCTTTGTATCCATTTTGATGCCTTCTGTCAATATAATAAATCCCAAGAATACAATTGAACTGCTCATGAAGGTGCAATTCTTGAGATTGATGTAGAAGCTTTCTTGGTGAACGAGATGGCAAATAATTTGCAGATGAGTGAGATGTCCTCCCTGGTTTTATTATAAATAAGGATGTCGTTGAAATAGACAAAGATGAATTTCCCGATACAAGGCTGCAACAGATGGGTCATAACCCGCCTGAAGGTACTAGGAACATTTGTTAACCCGAATGGTATGACCAGCCATTCAAAAAAGGTCATCTATGGTGTTGAACGTTGTCTTCTACTCATCACCTATTTTGATGCGAATCCGAAGGTAACTACTTCCTAAATCAAGCTTGGAGAAAATCCTATCATCATGTCAATCATATCATCTAATTTGGGAATAAGAAATCTATATTTTACTATGATCTTGTTGATAGCTTGACTGTCTATACACATGCGCCAACTTCCATCCTTTTTAGGAGTGAGAATGACTAGTACACCGCAGGGACTGAGACTTTCTCTAATATACAGCTTTAGCAATAAGTCCACTTGCCTTTTTAGTCCGACGTGATCTGCTAGACTTATCCAATAGGCAAGGAGATTCGGCGATGAAGATCTAGGGACTAGATCAATGGCATGCCATATGTCCCTTATAGGTGGAAGATTTTTTGGTAGCTCATATGGAATAAGACCGAGAAATTCTTGCAGGAGTGGCTTGACTTCTTCCGAGATTGACTAGTGTAGAGAGCCATCTGGCATACATCATACCCTGATCTATGCTCTCCTGTTCAAATTCGTCCATGGTTAATATTTGAGAGGTGGCTGCTTCTTTTGGGGTTTTGTTACACCCCATCCCGAGTTAATCGAGATTAACACTAGTTAATCGAGATTAACATGATTTAAGCATGATTAATCAACATAATGATGATTGACGACTAATATGGATTAAGTTAGTCACAAATAAAGGAATTAAGCATAATGAACAAGTTTGGAAGAGATTGACCTAATAGAGTTGATTTTAGACTCAAATTAGTGAAATTAAGGACTCTTCTATGAATACGGGTTTATGTGTATTTTGTCGAATACGGTGAAACTTGGTGTCAACATGTGTATCTCAATGAATATAACAATTTTTATAATATACTCATATTCATTTGACTTGAAATGAGTCAAGTGAGTCCTAAATTGACTTAAACTAGAAATTAGTTTAATGAATGGAGTTAAATGCAAAAGTGTATTGTATAAAGTTCTAACAAAATCCAGTTTTCATTACATTCGTGAGACTATTCTAGAACAGTTGAGACTGAGCTTAGGTTTTCTTCCTCCTTGTTTTCTTTTTCGTTTCTTCTTCCTTGAATGATTGAAGTGGAGCTAAGCTAGTGATTTAGAGAAAGGATTTCATTTGTATCATCTTCTCCATCATTCTCTTCAAGTTTCTTGGAGCTATTATTGAGGGAAATCTTAGAATTTTTCTTTTATTCTAGTCACAGTAAGTGTTTAGCTGTTAATATAGAAATTTTGAGTTCTATTATTTGATTTGAAATAGTTTATAGTATGAATAGTTTGAGAAATTCGTTTTGGGGTTTGTTTTTTATACTAGGGTTTGGAAGTTGGTGGTTTTGAATCAAATAGAGATTGAAAAGAAAGGGGGTTTTGTGTTTTACTCAACTATAAGGCAATTATAAACATGTTATTGTGATTATGTGCTATTTTGGGAGTAAAAATTGTTGTTTGTCTTTGTATAGGCATAAATCAGTTATGATTTCTTTATGATTGAAATAGGTTTAACTTACGGATCAATTAATGGTGTTAGAATGAATTAAATGGGGATTAGGAGTATGTTGTTTGTGTATAAATGATGATTAGGGGAGAGAACAGGAGGTTCCACATTTTGTATGCGGGTGTGAATGGATTTGGAGTGAAAAGAAGAATGGTTTAGAATTTTGAATTGAAATTATGAAGCATTTGCTCGAGCGAACAGGAGTCCGCTTGAGCAAACCACCTTCTGTAAACATCCGCTCGAGCGAATTTGATACTGTCTGTCATCGATTGAGAGAACAATATTGGTCGCTCAAGCGACCAACTTTCTGTGAGCCATTCGCTCGAGCGAACTTAGATCTGCTCGAGCGAACCTGAAGTTGATGCTTAAGGTATTTTCAACCCAATAAAGGGTGATTACCAATCCGGTTCCTCCAGGAGGACTAGTTGAGTGGAAGTGAAGCAATATCGAATGATTATGATATTAAAACAAAAAATCGAAAGGAAAATTTTGTATTAGGGAATTTGTTTTGGAAACGTTTCACACTTTTCATTCCTTGCATTGCATTTAAATGTGCAAGTGAATGTTGTTCATATTGTATATGAGTTTTTGTTTTATACAGGAACAATTGTATATTTGTTTATATTCCACATAATGTGTTATTTGAATCCCTTGTGAATTTTATATGATTGAAGTTCACGGGAGTAAGTATGCGATGCGATTCGGGGTTAACTCGGATTAATCATAATCTCAGGCTCGGGTCGTGTCAAGCTTTAGCGGAAGGCTGGATTTGCAATGGCCATAAGCTGGTCTTGTGTCCTTTCCATATGAAAGTATGGGTGTTGTCATTATCTGTAACAAACTTCAACTTCTGCAGCCAAGGACGACCAAAGAATATGTGTGTGACTTTCATTGGAATGACAGCACATTTGATCGTGCCTTCATAAGAGCACAATTTGAAAGGAACCATGCACTACTACCACATGAGTTATATATATAATTTTAAATAAAAATAAATAAATAAAAACATATTATATA